>CAMTDV010000006.1:27785031-28109605 GCA_947069175.1 Scalesia atractyloides
TCAAGCTGAGGTGATTTGCTTTGATAAGATCGTTAGTATACCTCTCCCGTCTGGTGAAATCCTAGAGGTTCGAGGAGAAAAGTCCGTTAGTAGCCTTAAACTCATGACATGCACCCAAGCCCATAAATACCTACGAAAGAATTATGTTGCTTTCTTGGCACATATCGTAAAGGAAAAACGCAAGGGCAAATCTATTAAGGACATCCCCGTTGTTCGGGATTATCCTGAGGTGTTTCCTGACGAACTACCCGGTTTACCCCCAGCATGACAATTCGAGTTTCGTATAGATCTTGTACCTGGTGCCAACCCTATAGCCAAATCCCCATACCGTCTTGCACCGTCCGAGATGCAAGAGTTGTCTAAACAGCTTCAGGAGTTGTTTGACAAAGGATTCATTCATCCAAGCTTTTCACCATGGGGCGCTCCAGTCCTATTTGTGAAAAAGAAAGATGGATCCTTCCGTATGTGTATCGATTACCGTGAGATCAACAAACTCACAATGAAGAATCGATATCCCCTACCCCGTATTGATGATCTCTTTGACCAGCTACAAGATGCTACTTGCTTCTCAAAGATTGACCTACGTTCTGGGTATCATCAGCTTCGTGTTTTCGAAGAAGATATTCCCAAAACTGCTTTCCGCACTCGATACGGTCATTATGAGTTCACTATTATGCCTTTCGGTCTGACAAATGCTCCTGCTGTTTTCATGACTTAATGAATAGGGTTTGTAAGCCTTATTTGGACAAGTTCGTCATTGTCTTCATTGATGGAACTCCTAAAGAAATGCTCGAGCCGATCACGAGCAACACCTTCGTTTAACGATGGAACTCCTAAAGAAAGAACAACTCTATGCCAAGTTCTCCAAGTGTGAATTTTGGCTTAAGGAAGTTCAATTCTTAGGACATATTGTCAACGAACAAGGTATTCATGTAGATCCCGCCAAAATCAGTGCGATTAAGGAATGGGATACACCTACTACTCCTACCGAAGTTCGTTCATTTCTTGGTCTCGCGGGTTATTACCGTCGCTTTATCGCAAACTTCTCAAAGATTACGGTTCCCTTCACTGCTTTGACTCAAAGGAATAAACCTTTTCAGTGAGGACCCAAACAAGAAAAAGGTTTTCAGACCTTGAAACAGAAGCTTTGTAATGCGCCTATTTTATCCTAACCTGAAGGAAACCACGATTTGTCGTATATTGTGATGCATCAAACTTAGGCCTTGGCTTTGTTCTCATGCAATGGAACAAAGTTATAGCCTATGCATCAAGACAATTGAAGATTCACGAAAAGAACTACACCACTCATGATCTTGAGTTGGGTTTCTGTTGTTTTCGCTCTGAAAATTTGGAGACATTATCTATACGATACAAAATGTGTGATTTTCACGGATCACAAAAGTCTCCAGCATATTTTCAATCAAAAAGAACTAAACATGAGATAGTGACGATGGGTCGAACTCCTGAACGACTACGACTGTGAGATTCGCTACAATCCTGGTAAGGCGAATGTCGTAGCCAATGCTCTTAGTCATAAAGAACAAGTCAAGCTACATTGTGTTCAAGTTCTATCTGATATTCAAAACCGTATCTTCCAGGCTCAACGAACTTGTGTTACACAAGGCATGATGGGTAATGAATTACCACATCATCTTGAGCTTAACCTTGAAACGAAAGACAATGGGTTGTTATATTATCTGAGCCGTTTGTGGGTTCCAAGTCAAGACAATCTCTGCACCTTGATAATGGATGAAGCTCATAAGTCCCGTTATTCAATTCATCCAGGTGCAGACAAGATGTATAAGGATCATTCTTACCTAGTATTGGTGGCCGGGTATGAAGAAAGACATTGCCTTGTACGTATCTAAATGTCTTACTTGTCTCAAAGTTAAGGCAGAAACATCAATGCCCTTCTGGTTTGCTTGAACAACCAGAAATTCCAGTTTGGAAATGGGAAAGCATTGCAATGGATCTCATTACCAAATTACCGCGTACATCTAGAGGTCATGATGTCATTTGGGTAATCATTGATCGTCTAACAAAGTCAGCACACTTTATAGCAATCCGTGAGGATTTCCCTGCTGACAAACTTGCTAAAATCTATGTGGATGAAATTGTATCTCGTCATGGTGTTCCTTTGGACATCATCTCCGATCGTGATGCTCGATTCTCATCTCATTTTTGGAGGACCATGCAATCTGCCATGGGAACCAAACTTAACCTGAGCACTGCTTATCATCCTCAAACAGATGGATAGTCCGAAAGAACAATCCAGACACTGGAAGATATGCTTAGAGCTTGTGTGATTGACTTTGGTGGTAGTTGGGATTCACATCTACCTTTGATCGAATTCTCCTACAACAACAGTTATCATAGCAGCATTAACATGGCTCCTTCCGAAGCTCTTTATGGTCGAAAATGTCGTTCACCTGTCTGTTGGAATGAAATTGGTGAATCTCAATTCACTGGACCTGAACTCATTCAAGACATAACAGACAAAGTCAAAACAATTCGTGATAATCTCTTGACAGCTAGAAGCCGTCAAAAGAGTTACGCGGACAAACGACGCAATCCCTTGGAATTCCAAGTTGGTGATCATGTCCTACTCAAGGTATCCCATTGGAAATGGCGTGGTTAGATTTGGGAAGAAAGGAAAACTTGCACCTAGATATGTTGGACCATTCAAGATCATTGAGAAAATCAGAAAAGTGGCCTACAAACTTGAGCTACCTCCTGAACCTGGAAATGTTCATCCAACTTTCCACGTGTCCAATCTTAAAAAGTGTTTGGCTGATGAAAACCTCCACATCCCTCTTGATGAAATTCGTGTTGATAACACGATGCACTTTGTTGAGAAACCTGTGGAAATATTGGATCGTGAAGTCAAAAAGCTAAAGCGCAGACGTATACCGATTGTTAAATTTCGTTGGGAGTCCAAACGTGGCCCTGAGTTTACTTGGGAACGAGAGGACCAAATGAAGGCGAAATATCCACATCTATTCTCAAGAGTTTCCTCTAGTTAAATTTCGGGACGAAATTTCCAAAAGTAGGGGAGACTGTGACATCTGTGTATTCTAATCATCGTACAATTTTTGAAACAATTTTGTAATTTTATAACATGGTGTTTTATTCCGATATTTTATTTTAATACTTATACATTTCGTATTTTCAATTCTTGTTCAAATTCACCTTTCAAATAACTTCTAAAAGTGAAATCGCAAACCGTTACGCAAACGTAATCAGTTTAACGCAACGTACACTCTGGAACAATGGCATAGGCTAAACATACTCTAAATACCATTTACATAACTTAGAAATAAGTTTTGAGGGCATCGGTATGGCAAAAAAATGCTTATTCAACTTCAGGGGCTATTTTGCAAATTCTGCGAAACTATGCCCTCACGCGTATTTCCTAATCCGGAACATGTACACACATCCAAAAATATTTGTTATCATTAAAACCTAGTATTTTAATGATTGAAACGCAAAAATACCATTCGTTAGGCGATTACGGTCATTTGCGCGTTCATTACGATTTTCGTCGTAATTAACCGAAAACCGCAACCGTACGACCGAACGAACCAACACCCTGGACATTTTTGGACACATTTCAAGTTTCCTAAGCTTTATCGTCTTAATAAAGCTTAAAAATGAGGCTAACGGGTGTTAAAAGTGCCAAAACGCGACGAAAACGTGTTCAGG
Organism: Scalesia atractyloides; assembly: GCA_947069175.1. Lineage (NCBI taxonomy): Eukaryota > Viridiplantae > Streptophyta > Magnoliopsida > Asterales > Asteraceae > Scalesia > Scalesia atractyloides. The sequence continues at coordinate 27,788,734 of CAMTDV010000006.1, forward strand.
GGCCTGTTCTGCCAACTTTTGGAAGTTGCTGTCAGCTAAGGGGCTTACGGACCGTAAGCCCATACCCCTTATGGTCCGTAAGGACGCCTCAGCTCAGCAGAAACATGGTAGCTTCTTGTTTACTTCCTTGGACACTAATCCTTCGAATTTGCCACACTTCTCCTAGTCTTGACACATCCATAGACACTTGTAATGATCCTAAATCAGTGCCTAACACTTGGGATGATCTTGTGCATCATCCACAAGTATAAATAGGTCCTCAAACTTACATCACAACTTGCTCATTTCCATCTTCTTCCTCCCATACTCTTGGAGTTTGCTTCCATCCTTTTTGGAGGCCTCCTACTTAGTTCTTTAAGATCTTAGGTGTTCCTAAACACAAGTAAGATCTCAACCTTAGTCTTTTTCATTGCTTCTATCTATTTCAAGCTAAAAGTCAAACATTGTTTGACTTTCGGCTTTGACCATTATTTGGTCAAAACAAAGTTCAATTGAACTTTGTAACATGATCGTAATCACTATGGTTATGATCCTTACCGAGCATGCCTACTGATTACCACGTTTCCTAGTCGAAGTGACGTGTCAAAGTTTCGTCAATAATGCGCAAAATGTGCAGTATATGATGGAACTATTTTTAGGTGTCAAAACACTTTGTTTTGATACCAAATCAGTTTCATAAACTTAGTTAGACATGTTAAACATGTCTAACTCCTCACTTTTAGTTTAGTGCTTGTTTAGGGTCGTAAGTCGAGCGGTCTAGACCACCGCTTTGACTTTCGAATCCGACCCGTTTGGTCAATCTTAGGATCCGACCAAACACATTTTTGTGACCATAGTTATATAAGGAATAACCCTCTGAGGTTATACCTTATGGTCACGTCGTTTGGTTAGTATTATGATAGGTCGTTATTATGCCCTTTATAAATGACCAAATGCCATTTTTGCGCATAAATTCATTTTAAGCATATGTGGATAAAGTTTTGACATATAAACTGATATTGTAACATTATTAAACATGTTTGGGCATTTAAGACTTATCATAGGACATGTTTAACCATCCGATCGTGCGTTTACGGAAATGCCACGTTAAAGTAGCGTAAACTACCTTAACGAGTCATTACGGGTCAAAAGCACTTTGGATCACTTCCAAATCAGAATGTTGAGTTTATTAAATCATACCATATGAGTTCCAACACTCAATTGATTTATAAAACATCATTCTATCCAATCCGTCGATTAAAGTCCCGACTTATTAACATAGTTATCCGATCTAAGGAACCATTTGATTCCTCGGACTCTTGCGCTTTATTATTCTTCTTGAACAAGGATACTTTTGCAACCCCAAGTGAGTACATAGACCCCTCTTTTTATATTTTTCATAAATTTTTGGATGAAACGCATGTGCCTACTCGATACTTTCATGTTTTCACGTTTTCATGACATATGCTTGCTATGTTCATCTAGTATATGTATAGTACATGATTTCAATTATGTTTTGCTATGTATGTTGACTGAGCATGCTAGCACATTGATTTCAAAGACATCTTTACGGCATATGTTGACTTAGCATATGAGCACATTGATTTACATTACATTTTACTATGTATGTTAACTGAGCATGCTAGCACATCGATTTTTTTGGATATTTCTACTTCGTATGTTGACTTAGCATACTTAGTACATGGTTTAAAGACATTTTACATGACATTGCTTACATTGACTAAGACATTTAGTTTGTTTAACGAGACATATACATTCATTAACATTGATCACGCCGCCCGGTAGTATGTAATGGTACCATAGGACTTGACAAATCCCGTTCCCCGCTTCCTACGTTTGTTTGGAAGTTGGGAATGACACAATCCAAATACATTTTTGATAAACCTTTGACTTGATAAGAGTTTATCCGACAGTCTCAAGGCTTGAATGTATGCGATAAACATAACTACATAAATGTTCATGTCAAATAAAGCATTGGTTTTACAAACATGACTTTTGATTTAAACTTTGGTTTATTCAAGATATTGTTTTGTACATGACAATTGATTATACACGACATTACACATGTGGTTTGAGTAAAGTCTTTTTACTTGCCATGCACGGCATTTGTTAGACAAGACATTTTTGGTGGTTATTTGATAAGTGATTTAAATAACGAGATGTGTGTAATATGATAAAAGCATGGTGGATACGCCGCTGGTACTTCCTATATAAGTGATTTCATGATATTACATATCATAGCGTTATTTAAACCACTTCAACAAAGACAAAGACATGACACATTTGGTACAAATAACATATATTTTTCACAAGACATTGTTTTACAATGGCATATTTGATACAATTCATTTTTCATCCGGTTAATTATTTAACCATACATCCTTTCTTTTATATCATTTGATTTTCATATTGATTTTCATCTGATTTTATAAAAGAAAATATTTTATAAGGTTCATGACTACATTTCGTTAGACTATTATTTTAACTTCAAGTCATGAATCCTCATAAACAAAACCTATGTATCTCATAGGCATTTTTATGCTGACGTACCTATTTTCACATGTGTTTCAGGAGCTAATGTTTGAGGATTGATTCATGCTATACTTAGGCGGATTTGGGCTTTAGTAACTTAAAATCAAGCAAGACAAATAAATTTATGTTATGTTTCTGTTAAATTCCAAACAATGTAAACAATTTGAATCAATAATACAAAACTTAATTACCATGGTTGTTGAAACAATACTTCTGTTACGACACTCCCTGATGTTTTCCGCCGCAGTTTGTTGTTTTACGCGGTCGGGGTGTGACACTTCATATGTGATTTCTTTGGATTTGCTTGGTATCTGGCACACAGACATACGACGAACATAATGTCTGTTCTTGAAGCAGTAAGATACATCAACGATCCAATCATGGCCCTATATTGAGTTGGATCAACATCTTCCACACTCTCAGCATCTGGACTAAGATTGTGATTTTCAAAAATGAGTGTATTAAAAGTTGCACAATCCTCCATCTTGAAACGAGTCTAAATGTCATACACATACTTCATTTATCCTTCTTTTGTTCAACTTGCAACCCCAAGAAGAATGATAACTCATCCATTTCACTCATCTCGAACGTACCTTTCATCACCTCCTCAAACTCATGACACATGATGTCATCAGATGAACCAAAAATGATATCATCGACATATACTTGTACCAATAGAAAATCTTCCTTCTTCCTCTTAATGAAAAGTGTACTGTCTATCTGACCTCTTTCAAATCCATTCTTCAACAAATGAGCTGACAGTGTCTGATACCACGCCCTGGGTGACTGATGTAATCCATACAACGCCTTATTCAACTTGTACACTCGATTTGGATAGTCTGGATCAGTAAACCCATCTGGTTGTGAGACATACACCACTTCTTGGACTTTCCCGTAAAGAAACGCACTCTTCACGTCGAGTTGGTAAACTTTAAAGCCCTTGAATGAAGCAAAGGCTAGGAACAAACGAATTGCTTCCAACCTTGCCAATGGTGCAAACACTTCAGTATAATCAATCCCCTCTTGTTGATTGAACCCTTTCGCCACTAACCAATCCTTATTCTTTGTAACTATCCCTCGGTCATCTTTCTTACACTTGAACGCCCACTTGGTACCAATTTCTTTCTCTCCCTCTGGTAAATCAACTAACTCCCAAACCTTCAACTTCTCAAACTGAGCTAGTTCCTCCTGCATAGCTTCTACCATGAATTATCCTTCAGAGTCATGAATGTTTTTTGGCTCATCTTGAGAAATAAAACAGCTATACAAGCACTCGTTGATAATATCTGTCTTCTCAATCGTAGCATACATACATAAACCTTCAGCTATCCTTCTCCTTGTCTGAACACCTGCATTTGGATCACCTATAATATTCTCAAACGGATTATCTTTGTTTGCTCGTGTAGTAGCAATGGCGTCAACTTCCAAGTTAGTCTCTAGATTTGATCCAATCTCCCCCTGAACATTTTGATCAGCAAACGAATTAGTAAAGTCCTCCCCCTCAAGAGGTTCAGACTCGCTGTCACTCGAATCCGCTACTTATGCATTTAGAGGGTCCTGGCACATCTGCACTTGGAACGCCTGAACTTGGATTGAAAAAATTATCATCAACATCCCTAGTCAAGCTGTGAATTACTTCCAAATCACCTGGATCAGAAAACTCCGGAAATCTAAATGATTCAAAGAGTAGATCATAATCATAATGGACCTGGGCTTGACTGTTTGGACGAATATGTTATAATTTCAACATTAAAACCGTTTCAATTTTCCAGTAGTTTTGTTAAAAACTCTCTTATTAGGTGCTCCGACGACATAACCTAGGAAAAATCCTTCGTCAGCGACTTCACCAAATTTTGGTTGGTTTTTAATCTAATTATCGTGCATGGAAGCCCAAACGGTTCAAAGCCTTCTAAAATTTGTTTTCCGTTTCTCAAAAGTTCATAACACGTTTAATTATGTCGTTTAACCATCAAAACCCTATTCAGAACATAGCAAGCTGTATTCACAGACTCTGCCCAAAAGATGACAGGAAGCTTAGAATCAGAAAGCATGGTCCTTCCAGCTTAATGTCATGTTCTTCCGTTCTGCCACGCCATTATGTTGTGGTGTGTATGGGGCACTGAATTGATGCTCTATCCCCTTCGAAGACAATACATATCCAGCAATCGATTCTTGAACTCCGTGCCATTGTTGCTTCTAATGCGCTTGATATTTGTTTCAAGTAGATTCTCCAACTTTGTAAAAAGATTGATCAACATTTCTACTGTATCATCCTTTGTCACTAGAAAGAAAACCCAACAAAAACGAGAAAAGTCATCAGTAACAACTAAATTTTTTTTTTCCTCCAATACTCCTTACATTCACTGGACCGAACAAATCCATGTGAAGTAATTCGAGTGGAGAAGCAATGGAATACACGGTTTTAGACTTGTGAGGTTTCTGTGTTGCTTTCCATTTTTACAAGGAAGACACTTATCGTCCACTTCCACTAAACCATTTTTAATTATATAATTCATTTTTCGATAGTGGATATGTGCCATGCGTCTATGCCATAACATCGACTCCACCTCAGATGCTTTCGACAACAAGCATGTAGTCACCACTGAAGAATCATGTACACTCATGTCCATGACATAGGTATCATTCTTCCTTGGTGCTCGCATAACTACCCAGTCATCAGGAATGATCAAACCCGGTTTTAACACCAATGCCTCAGACTTTGTAAAGTGGACAGAGTAACCCTTGTCATAGACTTGCGACACGCTCATTAAATTATGTTTGAGCTGTTCGACATAGTTAACTTTGTCCAAAGTTATCTTTCCATTGGTTACTTTCCCTTGACCTGTTATTTTTCCACCTTTTGCTCCTGCAAAATTTACATAACCTCCATTTATTTCTTCAAAATCTTTCAGCAACCTCTTATCCCCCGTCATGTGTCTAGAGCAGCCACTGTCAACATAACAAGAGTTGATCAGCCTCCTTAGCAGCTCCTGCACAAACAAAAACAAATTTAGTTAGATAGGGGGACCCAAGCCTTAATGGTCTTGGGTCTTCCATATTTATCAACCACCGATACATCTATCCAATATCCATCACTCCTAATAGGAGTCTTGGATCTTAGACCTGTTGATGGAAATGGTTTTTGATTTCCGCTAGGTCTCTGGTCCTGAGGGTTCCTATATGTGTGTGGACATTGTGACCTTTGGAAATATTGATTTTGAAAACCTCTGTTTTGATTTGCAAAATTTTGATTGTAATAATTCCTCGAGTCATTATTGTAAAAATTTTGACTACCACCAGTGTGATATCGATTTTGTTGTGGACTTTGACTCCTGAAATTATTTGACTGACCATTAAAATTATTCATTCTAGGTGAACTACTCCTAGGTCTGTCAAATCTACCAGATGTAGACGCAGGCTGAAACCTTGGTTGATTTCTTTGAAAACGAGGAAATTGTTGATTTCCTGTTTCAACCTTGTCTTGAACAACAGATTTCTTTGATGAGTTTGATGTTTTCAACTCACAATCACCCTTCTTTTCTGGTGATTTGTCTTGCTTCTTTTCTTTCAAAGGTGCTTCACCTTTCTTGTAAGGACAACAACTGACTACATGTCCTTTTGTATGACAATTAAAGCACGATCTTTTTGCGAAAGATTTCTTTGGTGAAGCCTTCGAAGTTGATGGATCTGATGACTTGGGCGACGTTTTTGAAGGACCAACATTTGTTACTTGTTATTTGCCCTTGTTCATTTTATTTTTAACAAAGTTTTCATTTGATTGTGTTTCAATTACCACTGTTTCATTTTTCATATCATCCCCTTTCAAAAAATTCAACCTTTTAACAAAATGTTGATTTTTAGATTGGGAAGATGCATTTTTATTTTTAAAAACAGTGTCTTGTTTGGTTTCCTTCCTGATTTCATCAGCCACTTCATACTCAAAACCAACATCATTCTCAAACACGGAACTATTAGGTACATCGACAGTCATCAGCTCAACCACAGCTACACCATACACAAAATCTGTTAGTTCATCTTCATGAGGTAAAAATGTATAATCCTGATGAATAGGTGGAGGTACTTCATTAAAACCAACTGTTGTTCGATCAGTACTCTTTTTTAAGTTTCCCATTATGTGATTCATTACAAAAGATGTGTTTCTAAATTGGTCTATTTTTCTTTGAAGCTCAACAATCTTAACTTGTGCGTCAGATAACTCTTTGCACATGTCAGATAGTTCTTTTGTTTTATCTCTCATAGTCTCATGTGCTAAGTCTATCACTTGAAGCTCTTTAGTTAATTTTTCAGCCAAAGTTTTAACATCCGCTGCACATGATTTTATTTTCTTTAAGTATTGAGACTCTTTTCTTTTTATGAAAAAGTTTGATTCTTTTAGACCATTTAGTTCATTTATCAGACTTTGGTTGTGTGCGGACAACCTGTCAACTGTACCTCTTAGTTCACTGCACCTCATGCAGATAGAACTTACTGGTTTTGAACCTACCTCACCAGTAGCTTTACACAAATCGGCCATAAATGCAGCAAAATCAGTTTTGGCCTTCTCTTCTTCTTCTTCTTTAGATTGTACCTGTACATCATCAGTCTTAGCCTCTTCAGCTGGTTGTTCTTTAGGCTTGACCTGTTCAGCAACATTATGTTCTCTAGCAGCTTCAGTTGATTCACTGCTACCTGCTCAGTTACAATCTTCTCTTCAGAACTCTCTTCTTTGACTTCATCACTAACTTCCCTTCATCTTGTTGACCTTATTCGATTACTGTAACGATCTTTGCCATTATAGCTTGTGTTACGTTTCCATCATCTTCAAGGTGAAGACTCCAATCATAAGAACCATCAGGAGAAGTAGTGGAATGCACATGATGCACTGTTGGATGAACTTTGACTAGATGAACTATGAAATGTGGAAGGTTGTTGCGATTCTCCTGGCTGTCTTTGACACTCCCTGGCGAAATGCCCAAGATTTTGACATTTATTGCATCGAACTTTTGACTTATCGAAACCAACCTTCTTCCCAATGAACTTTCTTCCAGTTTTGTTCATGAACCTTTTTGCCCTGAGGGTTATCATGGCCATCTACCACTGAATATCCATTTCATCTAAATCGTCTGGATCAATCTGCTCATAAACTTCATCCAGTGTTGTTGGATCTGTTATCTTGCCTTGTATATAGTTCTAATATGAAGCAACAAACGAGGTAAGAAGTGCCAGTTGATTCTCAGCTGATTTCACACTCATGTACATAGAGTTGGGAATTCTGCTATTATTCGATCCAGTCTGTTGTTCATGTTGTCTCTTACCTGTAGTGGTACCTCCCGATGAGGCAATAAAGCACAATTCACCATTATCATCAAAAACCTTTTCACTTTCACTTGAGAGAAATGCCGTAGCTGAGTTACTAGAAGCGTTGTGAGAAGATGAAGATAGAATGCCTCTATAGATTCCCGGATCTTGAACCTGATCATAACCTGTTCCCTTTTTCTTCATGTTGAGCTCATAAGCTCTGAATTTCCCGACAACCTCTTCTAAGTCTTTGGTAGCATAATCTGCTTCACCCTTAATCATGAGAGTGTAAATATCCCATTTAGCAAGTAGGGCATCCAACAACTTGTCATTTATCTCAGTATCTGTGCATCCCTCTATGTCGTAGTTATCCATCTTTGTCATCAAATGATAGAACCTTGTGATGATATCTTCAAGGGACTCATTGCTCATACACTTGAAAACAGCAAATTGTTTCTTCAGTAGATCAACCTTGTTCTTTTTCACATCAGCATTTCCCTGATAACGTTTCTCTAATGCATCCCACATCTCTTTCGAAGTAGTGTACCTCTTAAAAGTGTGTTTAATGTCCTCTAGTATAGACATCTTTATAGCAGCCAGAGCTCTCTTCTCAGCTTCGTAATTTCTTATCTGCTTCATCCATATTGACATAGGAAGTAACCCGTTGTTTGCCCTCAAAGTCATATGTAGGGTTTGTGTACCCATCTTGAATACAGAGCCACATCCGTGTGTCCTGATATTCAACAAAGGACTGGAACATATCCTTCCACGTAAGGTAATTCTCTACCTTCATCATCTTTGGCGGTTTGTTCGTCGTTCCAACTTCATGCTCCATTCTCAACAACTCGTTCAAATTTGACATGTTTGACAGTTTTTACGAACCGGCACGCTAAAAACGTTTAAAGATTGTCCGAAAACTGTTTTACCAAATTATACCGTTAGACTCATCTCGAGATTACGAATCCAATGATATATAATGTCTAAAAAATGTTTTTTCCTTAAAAATCACACGAGTCTAACCGTGCAGTCCGTTTACTAAAATTGTCTATGGTTCAATTCTGTGTCCGCAAACGTATAATTCTGGTTACGCCAGCTGGTTAACTTTCCACCTTTTTAATTTCACAGGTTTAGGTTCAAATACGCTGGTAAATGTGCTGGTATGTTAATTTCGGTGAGTTTAATTATGCTGGCAGGTTAAAAACGCTGAAAAAATACGCTAGATGATCAGTTTAGGATTACGAAGACTAGTAAAGTCACCGTAATTACGTCACTGAGGACTATTAATAAAGTTACCGAAGTCGCCTTTGGATTTTAAAAATGCCACTAAGTCAATTACCCAGGTCCAGACTGCGTAATTGTTAAATACGCAAATCGATAAAACGCCGGTTCTGATCAACGAATTATGCAGTAACTTGTTTAGGAATCCAGTCTACCAGCAACTACGATTTTCAGGGATTTGATCAAATCTTTTCAGAATTTGAAAAGATCTTAACTCTTCTCTAACACAATCCTGCAAAATCAAACAACCAAAATCAGCAAAATTTTAAGAGAAATATGAAAAACACAACGAAGAACACGAAGAACAAATCTTCGAATCTTCAAGTTTTTCCATCCAAACTATGCCCAAAACCCTGCAAAAACAATAGAATTAAAAACGCAGAAACAACAAACAGCCTCCAAATTCACAGCAGCCTTCAAAAACCCTAATTTTCTACAGTAAACAATTCTGAACCGAGCCTAATGCTCTAATACCAATTGTAGGTCCCCTTAAAGCAATGGATCTTCAACAGAATTGTTGATCTAATCTAGAGTGCGCAATCCTCTAGATCAGATTGTCACAGAAAGGTAGAAGCAGATTAAACACAAACCGAACAAACTCAACTTTATTGATTATTCAACCTAGCAGTTTAACAATTAATCCAAGCCTAGCACTCAAAGAATTCGTCCACCACTAAGATCACGAATTCTGTCTCTCTCTAAACTCTCTGTATACTGATTCAAGTGCTTAACCCTAACCCTAATGCATAACATTGTTTATATAACACAAGGCACGCAAACTGGGCTGGTTTCACACAGACCTGCGAATTGGACACGCCCAATTTGCCTACCATTCCCCCAATGTGGGTTTGGTTTGGCCCAATCACTATTAACACACTATTACAAAGCTAAACCGGCTAACCGTTTATCGTTTCACTAATTACAAGATATCCAAAGACCTGAATCTAAAAGTTGTTGTCACAAACATGCACCAACATATATCGACAAAAGTTGGCGAGCATACAAGTTGGATACATAACATAATAGTGGAAAAGTTTGTCTCATATCCAACATGGTAACATTGCATATAATTGTTATTATCATACTAACATGTGTTCAATATATGTCAATCCAAAGTCTAACGCAATCATGATTTCCAAACATCATCGAAACGAGAGGGTGTAATATAGTTTACTTAACAATACCACAAGAATACGGGAAGTGCGTTAATCCTATAGCGCTATATTTGTTAAGTGAGGCTAGCAAAGTTAATGACAAGTTTAACATAGCATGCGATTACAAGAAATAAACAAGTATCATGTTATTAAACGATAGAGTAAGTGTGTAAACAAGTTTAATTGTGATTCGTAATAGTGTACATGTTGCATCCAAAGTGTACAAATGAAAAACAGGATCGAGTATTTTCACGGTTTTGCAAAGCTTTCCTTAAGAAATTCTGTGAGGTATTGAAGAGTTCGTAGGTGGAACACCGAGTTACCCTACAGGAGGAAACTTAGGTGTGTGAGTATTTGGATGTTTTAACGGAGGATTCGGAGGTTGGAATTTAAAATGCATAAAGTAATTCTAAAAAGAAAATAATCATCTAGACTTAGTACTCATTCTTGACACTATGAAACCCATAGGGTTAGGATGAATTCATGGGTTTTACGCCCATTAGAATCATAACAAGGAACTAAGTACTTAGGTGGTGTAAGTTAGTACCTTGACGAATAATCATTTGATTACCATCAAGGGTTCGATTTATATGTTTTATATAGGTTATATAGTATATTGTATATGTTTAGTTCAATAAGTATTACAAGAATCTCATATAAGTCATGCAAGAAGGTAGGAGGATAACCATCCATTTAACACCTCTTTTGTATGTTTCACCAATGCACAAGTTGTCATAAGACAACAAGGATGGTCATGAATGAATCAGGAAGGAATATAAAAATTAATATAATGTACATAGAACTTAAGGGACAAAACATCAAGTGAGGTGGTGGATTGAAGATATGATAATCCAAGCTTCCAAGTTAATCACACTCATACCAAGCACAAATCTTGTCATAAACAAGATTGGATAGTTTCAACACTTGTGGGTTAAAACTCTTACAAAACAGAAAGCTTGGAGTGTATAGACACATCCTAATTTGTATGGAACAACCTTGTTTAAGCTCACCAATCATAGACTTGATTAGGAGCATAGGAACATAGGTTTGTTTGAAGAAAATTTGAGATTAAAGAAAGTTTAATAAAGTTTTCTTCCAAAACAGAAAGTTGGACCTCAAAATGGGGATGTTCCACCTTGGTTTTCCATGGAAAACCTTGTGTAAACACTCCTAGACGTGGTCCATACTTGGTAGAGGAAGAAGAAGTGAAGAAGGGAAGAAGAAATGAAGAAGAGATGAAGAGAAGTGAGTTTGAACTCACTTTTGCACTTGAACAATTCTGTCAAGAAATAAGAATTTATGGATGATTTGGAGTGTTTTGAGAGTGATTAAGTTTTTGAAAAGTGGAAAATGGAAGAATGGAGGCTCTTATTTATAATGGGGGTGATTAGGGTTTGAGTTTAATGAGTTCGGAGGTGATTAGTGGTGAAAAAGGTGGAAAATATTCCAAAATTCGCGTATTTCAGCAGCTCCGGACCGTAGGCTACGGTCGGGGCCGTAGGCTACGGTGGGCTATATTTTTTTTAAGATTTAGGCACCTTAAGGGATATATGTGTGTATGAACCAAGGATGCATTTGAGTATAATTCCGAATATAATTTAAATATCAACTATATTTGGTTTCGTATATGTATGTATGTATGGCAAGTGTGAATAAAATGCATTTTCATTATGATCAAACTCTCGGATTAATGATTGAAATATTAAATACAAATCATTACATGATTACTAGTTTATAAAAATATAAATAGGAGACGAACTTTCTAAATAAGGAAGTGACGGAAAAGCGATGCGTTACATAATACATGAGCACATGCACTTGTTTTTTTTGTATATTTGTAGATTTTATAAAATTTAAAATTTACAAAAAAAAATATGTTTTGTTTCAAATAGATCGAAACCAGTACTAGTTAGCGTCGAGTTGTTAGACAATAGTTCTTGAGCCGCTGGCTTGTGCTGAAAGAGCCACAAGGTTGCGCTGATGTTCTTTGGGTATTGTATTGCGCCGTTGTACAGTGCTATCTTGCTTTGGCTTGTACCCTAGCTCTCACGTGACCACTTCAACATTCAGCCCAGCTCCACATTAACGTGACAGCCTTTTTTAAACCCACCGATCCTATTATCCACTACATAACCTAAAGTCACACACATCATAAATACCCAGCCCCACTAACCACATTCCATTAATGCAATCAAAAACCAACGTGACATCATACCCTTTTTACCTGCTAAATAATTTTTTTTGAACGACAACTTTCATTAAAACGAAACACTCCTAGCAAGACACTAGAGCACAAACAAAGATTACAAGATAAAATTACACCAGTCGTTCCAAGCTAAGTCTTTATATGGCGATCGATTCTTCATCCACAAATAGCCCAACGCTTTGATGTTTTCCTATATTTTGTTGATATTTGCCGTTTTATTTTGAAAAAATAACCTCGTTTCATGCTTTCCAAATACACCACGCCACCGTGAATATAATCGCTTGTATACCTTTCTTCTTCTTTTTGCTCGCTTTTACTTAACTATGCATCTTTACCAAATCTTTAACCGAGAAGGCGAAAAAGTCTGGAATTTTGCACCAGTCACTTATAGCTTGCCAAATGACCGTAGTAACCGAACAAGATGTGAGAAGATGGTCGCTATCTTCTTCTGCTTCGCCGTATAAACGACACAAGGTGTTAGTGATATTAACTCGTCTTCTTTTAAGCGTTACTAAGGTCGGTAGGTTGTTGTCAATAGCCTTCCACATAAATGTGTTCAGCTTCTTAGGAACCCACCCATTCCATCTCCATCTAAACAGGTTTGTAATCTGTCTGGAATTCCACAGAACTGACTTCATAGATGTCACTGTAAACCCACCGTTGTCTTCCGATCTCTACTCCCATCGATCTGGTTCCCTCGACAACTTCGCTTGTTTTACCACATCTTCCAGCTTCGTTAAATCATCTAGTTCCTTACAGTTGAAGTTTTGTCTTTTCCATCTCCAATGCCATGAGACATTCTGGTTATCTATAATCACACACTCTTGGATCTTTACATCTTTAACTCTTTCCAACTCATACAAATAAGGAAAGACTTTTTTAAGAGGTTCATCTCCAATCCACAAATCCCACCACAAACGAACTTCATTCCCCTTCCCTATTGTCCCTTTGAAACAATTTTCTAAAAAAATATTATATTGCTTTAAGTTCTTTTCCAGTCCCATTATGGCTTTCCACGCACCAGGATACGAAGTAACACACGGTATATACGACACCCTTCTTTTGTACGGTTAATTGCTTCAACCACTTTCTTCCATAAAGCTTGTTTCTCGATTTTGAACCGCCACCACCATTTGGATAGTAAAGCAATGTTAGCATCCGTTAGAGGCGTTACACCGAGTCTCCCTTCCTCTTTCGGTCTCATTACTATATCCCATTTGCCCAACTCATTTTGTGCTTTTCATCCGTTCCTCCCCATTGATTTATATTTTTTGCTGGAGCTTTATAAAGAGAGAAGTAGTACGTAGGTACCGTTTCCATAACTGCCTTGATTAAAGTGAGGCGCCCTCCTTCCGACAACATAGATTTTTTCCATATCGCTAGTCTTTTGTCGAAGACTTCCAAGATCGATTTCCACTACGCACTGTTGTTCATATTAGCTCCTATCATTAAGCCAAGGTAAACACATGGGAGTTTTCCGATTTGACATCCAATATCTTTAGCCATCTTCTTAACCTCCTCTTCCGAAACACCAATTCCAAAAAGACTCGATTTGCTATAATTAATGTTTAACCCCGAAGCAAGATTAAAACATCTAAGCAATCGCGCCGTATTTAACACGTTCTCCTTTTCCCATTCCCCTACCAAAAACGCGTCATCCGCGAACAATAAATGCGTAATCGAAGGGCCTTTATTCGGTAGTTTTATGACTTGGAAAATGCCTTCGCCCGATGCCTTTTCCATTATTAAAGAAAACGTTTCCATTCCTACGAGAAAAAGGAAAGGAGAAATAAGATCTCCCTGTCTAAGACCGCGAGAAATTGGAATTCAAACGAAGGGGACCCATTTATCAACACCGAAGATCTAGCCGAAGCTAGGATTGCCCGAATCCACTTACGCCATTTTGTCGGGAAGTTCATTTGCTCTTGAATCGAATCTAAAAGTCCCAATTTAGATGGTCATAGGCTTTTTAGAAATCAATTTTGAACATCAACAGCTTCTTTTTCGTACGTTTGATCCACGCAAGCAATTCATTAATAATAAGCGGACCATCTATGATATTGCGATCTTTAATAAAAGCGGACTGGTTGATCGAAATCACCGAATGCATAACCCGCTTAAGTCTCTCAGCAAGAACCTTTGATAATACTTTACTTATACATCCCAAGAGGTTAATCAGCCGAAAATCATTAAATCCTAAAGGATCCTTTTTTTGGAATTAAACCTATGAATGAGGACGAGCAACCGTGCGAAATCTTCTCTGATTAATAAAAATTGTGAAAAAAGATAAAATCTTGCCCGAACTTGTTCCAATACCGTTTGAGGAAACGAAAATTAAAACCATCCGGTCCCGGCGCTCGATCATCATCACACTTCCAGACCGCTTGTTTAATTTCTTCTTCCGAAAACGAGAAATTAAGCTATCTGCTTCCGTATTTGAAAGTCGTTTTATATCACGATAGTGAATCGTTCTACGAGTCGCCATATTTTCTTTAAAATGATTAGCAAAGAATCGTCGACCTTCTCTTTTCACAATCTTCGGATTGTTGCACCATATCCCATTAACCTCCACCACATGAATGTCACACCCCAACCGATGGCAGAATCATCGGAGTGAGACGAAATAGATTGCTCGAGACATCATAACGCTGATATGATAATAGTCAAATTCAAAACCAATTTCATTTCATTGATATTCATTGTCAAAACAATACAACGTAAATTCAAATACAACATTGGAAAGTCAAGTACAACAAGTTCAACAAAATTCAACATAAAATCTAGCATTCTAGATGCGTTTCTATGTCGTCCCTACTAAGTTCATCAATGTCATCATCATCATCCTGCAACATGTTAAAAGTATAGTTCAACACAAAAGGATTGGTGAGTACACAATTTAAGTATAAGCATAAGTATAAGCATAAAAGTTTAAAACGAATCCACATGGCAACTTAGATTATACAAGATCTTCATAACATGGCATGCAATATTTCTAGTCAACCCTCTCTTTACGCAATAAAGAATGAAATTTAACATGACTCCGGTTCACGGGTGGTGCGTTAATCCTATAGCGCTATGCATGTTAAATGGAGGCTCATACGAAACTAATGACTATTATATCACATAAGAATCACCCAAGTATAAGCGTCAAGTATAGTAACATAGTATTTATGTATTTGGATTGTTTTTGTGCATTTGATTAAAGAGTATAGTATGGTGATTTTTGTTAAGGTTAACATATTGCACCCAAAAGTGACAAAACGAAAATGGGTCAAGTGTACTCACGGTTTTGCAAGTTCTTCACTTGGTAATCTGTGAGAGTTGTTGGTTGTTTAGGATGGGGTACCTTGTCCTTCTACACGAGGAAACATACGTGTGAGTATTGGATGTGTTAGCGGAGGATTAAGGATTCGGAGACTAAAGTACAAGAAAAATAACATACGAAAAGTAATCATCTAGCACAAATAATACTTGTTCTTGACACTATGAAACTCAAAAGAGCTTGAATGTTTTCATGGGTTATAATGCCAATTAGAATCGTAACAAGTATTATGGTCATAGATGATGTAACTCAACATTCGACAACTAACCACTAGGCTATCATCAAGGTTTAGTTACTTAGATATTATATAGGTTACATAGTATATACATTAGTTATATAAGTCAAGCATGAGGTAGGAGGATTAACCATCCACTTAAGACGTCTTTTGGGTTCACATAAGTCAAGCATGAAGTAGGAGGTTTAACCATCCATTTAAGACCTCTTTGGATTCACCACTACACATGTTGTCATAGACAACAAGGAGGGTCATGAACATACAATAAGGAATGAAATAATTACAACTATTCAAAGAAAAACATCAAGTGATGTATGGATTTTCAAGTAGGATAGCCCAAGCTAAACATATAATCACACAACTTCAAGTTCAAGACTTACTCATCACTTGTGAGTTAAAATTCTAACAAAACAGAAAGTTTATGTGGATTAAACCTCTGGATTTACATGTCACATCCTTGTTTTTAAGCCCAACTAATCATAGAATTGATTATGAGCATAAGGACATAGAAATGTGTATGTCACTTTGGAGCCTGTTTTGGTGATGTTCCAGGTCTGGGTTTTCCATGGAAAACCTGTGGAATCATACCTAAGGTTGTTCCAAGTGACTAGAAAGAAGAATCAATGGAAAAGAATGAGTAGAAGTAAACTTATGCTCACTTTAGCAACTTGTGACGAATCTGCCAAGCTACTGATTTCCAGCTGATTATGGAGTGTTTAGAGAGTGTTTGAGGGAGTGGTAAAGTGGAAAAAGTGTGGAGGATTAGGGTTAAGTGTAGTTGAGTATTTAATGCAAGAAACACAAAATAAACTCAACAAAACACACAACAATAGCCCAATCTGCGACCAGCTAGTAAGTTTCTGCGGATCGGGTCTTCTGGCGGGCCGCGAGAAGGGGAAGGGGACGATCGCGGGGCGCGAGGGCCTCTGGCCATGGAATTTGTTTGGTTTTTAACACTTTTAGTCCCTTAAGTTTCTATCTGTTATGCATTAAGGTGTTTTAAGGGTCATTTAAGAAATATAAGCATAGTATGAGGGTTCCCAAGTATTTCTATCATAAGAACAAGTATAAGGAAGTATGATTTAGTACACGTAAGCCGTAAATAAGTATGGTGAGCACATGGAAGATGTATGATTCACGTAAGTCATGAATTTGTAAGTATAACATATATTTGTAAGGGTTGTGAATAAGGTATCAATTGTTTCATGGAGTTATACTTATGATCAATTATGAAGTATTTAAAGCATGAATTGTAAGAAATACGGATTTTATTATGATCAAAGTTTGAGAATGCGATTACAAGAATACAAAGTTTCCAAAAATAGAAATACAAGCGACGCCTTCTAATAGTGGAAAGTACGAAAAAGCAGGGCGTTACAATGAAACCGGTTTTTCGCTTCTTTCCTCTTAACAGTTCCATGATAGTAGGCAGAATTATCGTCACCATACGCTGCCCAATTGCGTCTCGCTTTTTGCTTCATATCTTTCAATCTTCTATTTTCTTCTTCTAGGATCCCGACCTTACTTTCCGCATAAATCCACACTTCCTCATCTGTGAGATCCCTTTTTCCCATTCCAAGTCCAACTGGTTGAAGTCTGCTATTAGAATTTCTAATAACTCTCCTTCTTTCTGCCTTGCATCTTTAATCCAAATTTTCAAGCATTCCTTTATATGTTTCAGCTTGTTGGCCAATACCACATCTGCCTGACCAACCAAACTAAACGATGGACATGCATCTTCCATCACATCATCTATACCTTTCTTCTCCAACCATGAGTTGAAAAACCGAAATGGAATCGGCCCAAAGTCCACCGGATCTGTCATCAAAAGAATCGGGGAATGATCGGACATGTACCTGGGAAGAGCCAAAACACAAGCGCGTGCCCAATCATTAATAAAATCACTATAGAGCTTACTAAATTTCGCTTTTTTCCTGGTTCCTTTGCAGAAAGTATATCTTCTTCCTTTCTATGCGTACTCCTCCAATCCCGTTGTCGAGATGAAGCTATTGAAATCATTAGCACTGTTAGCATTACATCTTGAGTTATTTCTTTCCTCTACCGTACGTACTGCGTTAAACCCACCAAAACAAATCCAATAACCTTCTCTCCCTGTCATCAGTTGTTTTATTTCGTCCCACAATCTACGTTTCTTCGGAATACTTTGCGGAGCGTAAACATTTAAGATGAAAAAAGTTTTTTCGTGACCCCGCATCTTACCCGCCACCAATAGAAAATTCTTGTGTTTCACCACCTCCCCGAAGGAGAAAAAATCCGCATCCCACATACTTACAATACCTCGGTCTTCCCGACGCGTCCACGACTTCGAAACAGAAACCCGAGTTACCCAAAAATGTTTCAAGTCATTATCGACTAAATCTGTAACACCCATTTAATCCAACTCCACGATGTGCCAAATTTTTTTTACCACTCAACACCCATTTAATCCAACTCCACCATGTGTCCAATCCACTAAATAATTTGAGTAACAAATAAACTCCCCCACCTACCCGGGTCTCACATACCACAATTAAACCCAACCCGCTGCCCAGATGACCCGGTTCCACCCATCCATAACAATCCGACGCTGATTGGGAATGTGTTGAGTCGTGTAAATTTGAGTCTTTTTAAAACAATTTTTATTTTTATTTTTTATTTATTTCTTTGAGTGTTTTTTGGTTTTATGGGTTTGCTTTGAGAATAATTTTGCAGGATTCAGACAGAACTGTTCATACTCAATCTCCATTTAGACGGGGATGATTTGAACACCATTTGTAGAGAGCGAACCAAGTCTTTGCTGAAAACGACCGCAAATGAAATGATATACTGTCGTTGTGGAACACGACTTATGAGGATTCTGGCGTTTTAAACTAGGGAGTCTGTTCCATTTTTGTTATTGTTGTTGTATTTATATTTTTAGTTTTTTTTTTCAGTAGATAGTTTCTCGCTCTATTGAGGACAATGCAGAAATTAAGTGTGGGAAGGGGAAACTAGCATTCTAGTTTGTGTTGTATATAGGTTCTAGTTGTAAAAAAATAAAAAACTCAAAAAAATATTCAAAAAATAAAAAAAATAAAACAAAAAATTTGAAAATTTGAAATGTTCCGTAATGGTTTTTGCACAAAAGGAAGATGATAGGTATAATCAGATAGTTGGTTTTCGATTACTATATATATGAGATAATGAAACGGTCGAGCATGCGTCT
Source organism: Scalesia atractyloides (assembly GCA_947069175.1). Classification (NCBI taxonomy): domain Eukaryota; kingdom Viridiplantae; phylum Streptophyta; class Magnoliopsida; order Asterales; family Asteraceae; genus Scalesia; species Scalesia atractyloides. The sequence goes on from CAMTDV010000006.1 coordinate 27,807,964, forward strand.
AACTTAGGATATGTGGGTAGGCCCAGCTGGTTGCAAGGTTCTTAGGATTCATATAATATACTTAAATATTATGATTCTTGTGGGTTCTCGTCTTAGGAGCTATAGCAAAGCCGAAGCGTTGAGGGTATAAGGGGTACCGTTATAAATAAAAAACTTATAAGTATTCCGGTTAAATGGCACATCGGTTCTTTTTATGAAAATAAATCCGAAACTAGGTGGCGCCCGAAAAAAAATCAATTCATCCATTTATTTGAGCTTGCTGTGTATTGGCAAAGCCTATGGTATTGCCACGAGGATGGTGACTCGTGTGGTACATACCCTCTAGGTGGAGTTAGGAAGTAGTGATAAATATGTGAAGCTTATGGCATTAACCACTGGGATGGTGACTTGGGTGGGGTATGTCCGCTAATCTAATCATAAATTAAAGCATGTCGAAGCTCATAACATCATCCATTATCCATCATAAATTTAATCGGAATTACATAAGAGTTTTTTTATATAAGACAGTAGATAAATTATCTTTTAACCTCATAAGCTTAAAGCGGGATTAGGTGAAGTTGTGGTCTTTTGAGTGTGGGATCCATAGATGACTATATTCACTTGAACTTAACGAATCATGAATGAGTGCTTGAAAACCGGCGGTTGGGTTTAGGTGGATCATACACCCGCAATCTTGGTTAACGTATGATTAGACTCGTTAATAAAATAACCGAATATATTGAAAGCCACTGGTTCTAACTGTGATTCCATTGCATATAATTTTTTTCCGGAACGAAAAAAAGATAAGCGTGGGGATTTGATCGGAGCATTTTAGGTACACATTATTGAATATTAATTATCATAAAAAAATGCATTGATATATTTATAAAATATTGACTTTTGAGTTATATTTGTTGTATCTAGGTTTTTAGATTTAATGTGTTTAAAGTATGACAATTAATCTTATTGTATATTGTAATTAATGTATTCTTTTTGTAATGTCATGCAGGGAAACGTAAGTATTTAATTTAAGAATGTTGTAGTGGGATCTTTACAAAGAATTCAAGTATAATGAAATGCTACACCAACATGTGCTGGGCTAATCGAAGATAATAACTCAATTAATTTTGTTGGGCTGAAGGTGAAGATTAAAATGTTCCTTTTTGGGCCGCATGTTTGGGTTTTTGGTGGAGGAGGCCAACCCAAATAAAGAGAGTTTACTCCCAGGTAGACGTACCTGCGGAAACAACTATCACTCATAACGTGCACATCTCGCATTAACAAAACAATGCACATAAGCCCGGCCGTGGGGCATGGACAATGTCGACTCATCCAAAACAAAAGTAACTATTTATGATTCCACGACGGAACCATGAATAACTACTAACACAAGAAAAATATATAGTAAAAAAAAAAGAGGAAAGAGGGAAAGGAACAAAAACAGCTTAACTCATTGGCTACACCTATTACAAATCATACACAATAGTGATTTACAATCTAACATAGGTTCATACCACTTACAAATCACAAACAACAGCGAGTTACAACTTAGTATAACCAAAACATCTCCCATGAGAAAGACGATCACAGGCAGCCCAGCCTAACATAAGCACCCAAGCATCCAAAAGAGCCTTTCCAAGTCCCGAACAACCTGCACAAGCAAAAAACTCACACAAACAAAAAAGGGACAAAGCAACAAATACATAACCATACACTGGCATAAAGGTAAAAGGGGGACCCCAACACAAGGCCCCAACAAGTATACTTGTTCAAAAGACAAATCCAAGGACAGAGCCCCAATACGAAGGCCCGTCAACAAAATCAAGTGTTAAAAAGTGTAGTACAACCATATCGAACTGTTTTAAAGAAACCACGAGTTCAAGAGGAAGGGGCAGCAGGTGCAGAAGTAGAGGGACCAGGGGAAGCAAACAGGGCTTTTAATTCATCGATAGTCATCTCAGGATGGTCACCAAGGTAGTCCAAGATAGCGGGGGGCGGTTGATTTCCAGCATAAGCTTGGCTACTTTTTTTTTCGCCTTGGAATCATATGCCAGAGTTTCCTTTCTGGACAAGCCCCGAGAAGAATACTTATAGCCATATTTTAGACCAGCTTGATAGCCCATCGCCCGGAAAGCCTCATGGAGCTTACCGGACACATGCACATATTCCTTGCATTGGATCCAGTGAGAGACAAATCGAGAAAAACCCTGGGAGATAAGCCAGTGTCGATCTTGAATGAGCTTCTGATTATCATCTTGAGACATAGCCAGCTCCGCCTGAAGGTCTTCAACCTCTTTGTTACCATCCACAGTAAGGACCTGGTAATACTTCAAGTCCTCCTCCAGCTTATCTTGTTGAGCGATCAGGGAATCCCGCTCCCGCTCCAACATGAATTTCCTCTGCTCAAAGAGAGTCCCAGCATCCTAGCAAAAGAAACCCAGGAATAAACAAAGAACGCACACATAAACACAAGTCAAAAAGAGGAAAAAGGAACTAGACAAGTAGAGAACCTCCTTTTCCGCCAACAGCCTCTCAGCCTTTACCAACCTAGCCTGCAGGTCAGAAGCTAACATCTGAGATTTCGAAAGGCTGGTGGAAAGGGCCTCCTTCTCCTTCATCAAAGATTGAAAATGGGCCAGCATGCCTGCCCCCCTGGTAAAACTCTCGCAGAGACTCATGCAGAAAAGGTCCTCAAAAACCTTATGGTCCAGACCAAGGTTAGTGAAATGTTGGGCGGGGGTAACAGCGTTCAGCATAAAATCCCTGGCAAGGTCCCCGGACTTAATAATGGTGGAAGACGTGATACCCCACCGGGGAACATAAGGGGCTGAACAGCCTTCCGCGAACAGAGGAGCCAAAGGAGACGGTCTGCTGGGGGGCTCAGGAAGCTTTGATTGATAAGAGGTAACAGGAGGAGGGGAAGGAACAGATGCAGCATGAAAATCGGCACCCTCAACCACCTTCTTCCCTTTAGGAGACCTAGAGGAAGGAATCACCAAGGACAGGGAAGAGGGTCCACCCTACACAAGGAGACAAGAACATAAGAGCAAAATAGTAAAAAAAGGAAAAAACACTAAGGCACTTACTGCCGGAGCCCCCGAGGCTGAACAAACTGTGGGACGGGAGGATTTTATAAACTTTGAAAGGGACCCCTTCCCCCGGACAAACCCCGCCTCAGAAGCAGTCCGGGTAGCTGGAAGTACCTTCTGACTCCCGGAACTCCTCAAGCGAGTCTTGATCCCGCAAGTCAAACCCTCAGTCCTTGTAACCATCTGTTTCTCAACCGCTCCACCCTTAACGACAGACTTCTTCTTTCGAACCAACGCCAGCGGCGTGTCACCATCCTCACTGCTAACGTCATGTACGGGGGGAGAGTATGAGAAGCCGCAGGAGTAGAACGCTGCCCCCCACGAGGAAGGGGATTCTCTTCACCCTGGACGTCCCCAACGTCTTGATCAGAAGGAGCCTGGTCATCGTCAACTGAACACTCTTATCATCCGCCTGCAACAGTTGCCACAAAGATATCTCTGCCCAAGAAAACAACATCAGCTTGCATATGAGCACATATATATATATATATATATATATATATATATATAAATGGGGGGAAGGAAGAAGAGAAGGAACCACCATTTCCGTTGATCACACCCCTTGGGCGAACAGAAGAAGCAGGGCTCAGACCCGTCATGGCCAATAAACCCTTGGAATAACAAAAAGCTCGAGTAGGGTTCTCCACCAGCAAACACGACAACTTACCCTCCACAGCAGAAAGGAGAGGAGGATCATCTTCAAAACCAACTTCCGGATCTTGAAAGGAAGTTCATCCGACAACAATCTACTCGAAACAAAGATAAACTTGGTCTTCCAATCTTTTGGATAGGTAGATGAAGGCATGAAACTAAAGCAAGGTTTTGTAACCTTGGCTTTCCTCTTCTTAAACGTGAACCAATCCCCATCGGCGCGGAGATGATAGAAGCGGCGAAACAGGGGTATAGTCGGAGTCCCCTCCATGGCAGCACAATACATTTCAAAGTGCACAACCCTCAAAAGTGCTAATGGATGAAGTTGGGAGAAATGGACTTGATAGAAGCGAAGCAAATCGACTTTAAAAGTAGATAGTGGAAAACGAACCCCGCAAAAACAAAAGCACGGGGTATACACAGAGATCTCCTACGAAGAACAAACCGCTGCCTCATCGGTTTTCGGCAGTGTGGGAGACAGAAACGATGGAATACGAAATGAACGAGTAAAGACCGCCAGTTCTTCGGCAGTTACAGTGGAATAGATCTTGGAGGCGATCTTTTTTACTCATGATGTGTCAAAGATGAGAAACAGACCAGTGGTTTTCGAAAGAGAAAAGGAGGAAGAAAGGTAACCGCTTTGAATGTGGGATAGTGAAAGGAAGAGATAGTAGGGTGGCATTTATAAGAGGAAACGGCGGGATTAGGCCAGTCCCATCACATTTCAATTCAAAAAAAGTGTTGACAGATCCCCACAAACAAGGAGAAACCCTAACCACTGGATCAGTCTGACAAAACCATCATCATTTTTCGCCTGATGATGGCTAACCGGGGCCCATGAAGTCTCTGAAAAGACAGTTTTGCAACTTGCTGCACCCGAGCCCACGTTCAAGAAAAGAAACCTGACTTTATAGTCCAGGGTCATCAAGCTCGAGTTATGGCCCTAAACTAGGGATGACTTGTAGACGGGGGTGGACCGACTGGGCTCCCCGTCATGGGCCCGATACAGATTTAGGGCCGGCCCAGAGCGTAAAGAAGGATCAGTTCGATAACGTAACTGGAAAAGGAGGATTCGTTCAAAAGGAAAGATATAACTTTATTCCTAAGTCAAGAGAGAAGTAACCCTCATTTATTAAGAGGAAGGAGACCGAGGTAGATGCCTCCCCTTCCCAAGAGTACGGGGAGGCGGCATTTATGGTGTTAGTACTTTTCTCATACTTGTGGGCATTTCCCGAGACGGAAAGTGGCCAGCTATCCTCTTAGGAAACCAACAACGGTATCTTTTGTATCAGGAGAGAGAAAGTGAACAAGTATTATAAGTAGGTGTGCTTATGAAGAGCAAAGGAAGTCATTCTCATCCCGTGCACAATTAATACTCTCATACACCCACAAATCACACGACGATCCACAACCCGTATTTCCGGCCAATTCCAAGTGCCGGAACGGTGTTTTATCCTTCCTACAAGGACTTATTCTCACGCCGGAGCCCTGGTTACGGATCCCCCCTCGGGGCCCTCCGTAACGAGACTAACGGTGTTCTTTTTTGTAGTCATCAAGAAGAAGAGTTTGGAGCTGAAGGAATTCTTATCTAGCGACATAGGACAGGCCTGTTAAGCTTGGATTCGACAAGGTTGGTGTGCAAGTTTTGGGGAGGGATCGCACAATAAAAGGACATTAGGACGACAACAGTAATGATGGCATAATTCTTTTGACGACATAATTTTTAAGAAGAGAGAAGACGCACGTGAACCGAGCAAGATTAATCAGAGACATGTTCACGACCATGCGCGGCTAAACGATTCGTGGCCTCCTCTCGGATGAACGTTTATCAGTTTTTGCACTTTGAACTTTGTTTGCTGATTCGTATAACTGGTAATTTAAACTACTTGTCTTGATTTTGTGAAACGTTTATTATATTTGAATCGTTTATCAAGCGTAATAGTGATTTCCTTGTATCATTAGAGGGTTGGTAAATTGGTGGGTGATTGGTACAATCAAATGGGTTGTTAGGTTGTCATAGTTTCTTTAAAAACGGTCCCTAATAACAAATCAAAATCATTAAATCCAAGGCCATATTTATGTGGTGTTTTGAATCCGAAAACATGTTTTTGTGTTAAAACGGGTATTCGAGATTTCGGGTGGCGGTTACCTTTTCTCATCTTTATCACAACTTTGTTAATCAGTTTTTTTTTTTTTCGAAATCAATTAATCAAACCCCCCAAATTAGATAGTTTTAGTTTTTAATTAAAAATCTCTACATTGACCACAAATTCCCCATGGATACGATACCCTACTTATGCAATCTACGTAGTTTAATTAGTTTTTAATTGACTCTTACGACAGTCCCATCATCTGCAGCAAGCACACACACAGACACACTCTAACTCACAAGAAAAGACCACAACATTTATAGTGGTTCGGTCTAATCTGACCTACATCCACTCCACAACGAGTTCTACCTCTCTCTTAGGTGCTTAAAGTGTACAAGTACAAGCATAAGAGGTATTTATAGGGTACAATTAGCTTACTTAATATAATATTAATATATTCAGAGAAAAGGACTAATCCTCTGCCTAGAAGACCACTCGTCTGCCCAGATGAATAAACATCATACTAGAGGAATACTTTTCTGCTCGACTCAAATCTCGGAAGCACGGAAACGCCTATGAGGTGCCGTCTCCCGTCCCGGGGACTGCTAGGGTAAGGAAACGGAATGGGGACGGCCGGGAAACGTCCCCGGCTTGTTGGAGACGGCCTGGAAACGCGCTACGGAAGGGTACGGGGTTTGGGGACGTGTAGGAAACGTTTCCCTAAAGTTTCGGTTTATTTTTTTGGTTTTTTTTTAAAAAGAATTTTTAATCCTATTCTAAAATAGCGCCCGATCCTAATCAGTTATACCAATCGACGATCACCTTTCCAACCCTACAGCCCTCTCGAATATTTTCTTCTTCTTCTTCTTCTCTGTTTCCAACCATACAGGCATACAATCCCTCTTCGATCCTCCTCTTCTTCTTCTTCTCTTTTCCTATTCAAACTCCAAAATTATGGCTTCTAATGAGGAAGATGTAGGATTTTTGGAGTTTGCTGATCTTTCATTAGATGAACCAGAACTTGAAAGCGATTTGCTTGTTAACGTTTGATTAGATTAGGAAGATTTTTGAGCTTTACATCAATATATAACTATTTTGGGGATTTGTATTACATTATCTTTAATATATATTTATTTTTTTATATGTTTTTATTCCCGTACCCGCTTCTTGAATTTTTTAGTTTTGCTGTTTCCTGTGCACGTCCCTGTACCCGTACCCCGTTCCCGTACTGGTCCCAGTGCATCATAGACTCAAATCCTCCATAACCCAACAATCTCCCAATAAGTGCTCAATCAATAAGATGTCTGAACCAATAAGTGCTGAACTAGTAAAAGGTTTGAACCATTAAGAGCCAGTATAGTGCTTAACTGTTCAGAGGCACATGTCTGACCAATTCAGATTAAAGGTCTTAATAATTCAGAGGCAAATGTCTGAACCATTCAGACATATGTTTGCGAAACAAACAGTCTGAACCATTAAGTGTTGAACCAGTAAGTGGTCTGAACCATTAAAAGCCTCATTAAGAGGTAAACAAATAGTCCTTTCATCTTCACTAGTTGTGAACGGCCTTCTCATCAAATAACCTGAAGGCTCGTTGAAGCTCCTACTGTGCTTCAACTCATTAGTCACTACTCGTGACTCTTTCTGTCACACCCGGTCGATAGCGGAAGCGCGTGGTGTGAACTTGATTAGTTTTCATCGCATATGATATAAGTAAACAGCTATATAATTAAACAAACACGATGTTCATCTAACGACAAAAGACGGCATAAGTTATAACATTTCACAAAAGACTTGTTTCAAAATATAGTATTTAAACATCAAGGCTTTGCATCCTATATCTCGTTCGAAGACGGAATATATGGACCAAACCCTTCAGAATATGGATGACATCTACTTCATAACAACCTTGAAAGCTCGTAACTAACCACGCCAAGATCCACTTAGTTTCCTGAAATACATGTAAGTTTGAAAACATCAACAAAAGTTGGCGAGTTCATGTGTTTGTAAGTGTGCACCAAATGATCTTAAACATTTGAATAATAGTTACTTGTAAATGTGGTATGTAAAGCGTCTATGAACTTGTGATCATTAATGTTTTGCAAGGACATTAATATGTGTGCCGACATAGCAAGCACTCAACCCTTGACGATTTTCGCTTTCCAGTCCACTCGGTTGGCACAACAAAAGCACTACATGTGGCCACACAAGGACCCATGAGTGGGGCTCGTCTAAACCCCATAGATCAACCGCTTGTCCCTAAGGTCTTATAAAATATTAATGGCGCTTAAGGATGGTCCTATTCGCACATGATCTAGTATTTCATTCCATAGATGGTCCTTCGCACATGATCTATTCGCACCTGTTGAGGTTACAGACTGGAAGGTCCACAAGACACGGAGAAGTCGTATTAAACTTATTAAAGTTCGTTGGAACTCACGTCATGGTCCCGGGTATACGGGGGAACGTGAAGATCAAATCAAGCCCAAGTATCCACATTTGTTCCAAGGCTCCCTACAAATTGTAACACGTCTTGAATTTCGGGACGAAATTCTTTTAACGGGGGGAGAATGTGACAACTCGCAAAATAATGGTAATTCTGTACAACTTAACCATTTAATTATATATCGAATCGCGTTCGTTATGACTTAATTTGATGCATGATTAGGTCACAACAAGTCTAGCAATCATAGAACATGGTTAAATATGTCACACAATGTTAATACATTCGTTGCAACGCGAGAAAAAACTACAAACTATGTCCGAATATGTTGGCAAAGTGCTGAAAGCACTATTCACCTGAACACACTATTCATGCCAGCTAGTTCTGAAAGTTGTCAAAACGAGCAACGAATAGCACGAAGGCATTTTAGAGTTGAAATGCAAATAAAATTCCCTAACTAGGGACCCTAAATGCAAAAACACTTTAACTTTCCGGAAAATACGTATCGTTAAAATTCATCCGAACCACACTAAAAATATAATAAAATAAATTGTCCGCAACATTAAAAACTCGACATATTTTGATATCCGTAGGACTTGTAAATAATATTTTACACCCCAAAAAAACTTAGGGATATCAATGGGATACCCAAACATAAACTCTCTGTGTTACGCCGCAACTTTTATACATTACCCAAATTCGAGCCGCTAGGCGAACAAGTTATATTCCTACCATCCAATTTCCTAAACTAAAAAGTTGGCAAACTAGTTAGCCATATTTTGGCGTCGTAGACGCCTTGAATAAACGCCACAACATTGATGGTAAAATAAAACCATAGCTCCCGGTATATATAACAACTTTTATATAATACCCGATATCGAACCGACGAGCGAACTAGTTGCATTTTTACCATCTAAAATCAATACTCACTAAACTAGTGAACTAGTTAGACTTTATTTAAAAACCTAAACTACCATTAACATCCTAATTTCCTAATTACGCAAATTACTAAAATATCTACAACATCAATAAAATGTCACATGGTTAAATGTAAAAAAAAATTATATATATATAGAATGCAAGGCCATGTTTTCGGCCATACCTCCTTATTATAGGGTGATGATTTTGTTTGGTAAGGTTGTAAGATTACATCATTGACCAAAGATTGTGCAACGTTTTTTTTTAACACAACATCACCATTTTTTTTCCTTTCACCTTCTCATAACATAACAACAAAAAACATTTCACTTTCTTTCTCTAACCTACGGTAGCCCCGAAAACACCTACAATCCATCATTTCATTTAAGAAACATCTCATTCTACACCCTTTTAAACAATTACAAGAAGGATCAAGGCACTTGCATGCATGTAGAACCATTAGAGCATACTTTGGAGCTCTTATTTTATCTTAAATTCCATCTTAATCTTGTGCAAACTTGTAAGCCCATCTTTTTTTAAGCTTCTTATAATGTGTAGTTTACTAAAGTACAAAGTGTTCATCTTGAACTTCAAGAAAACAAAGCTTAAAAACACAAATCTCAACTTAAAAAGTCTATAATAATTATATATTATGTGTTGACTATGTTGTTTAGTGCTAGTTAGCTTATATATTAATGTTGATTATGTTAAAGTAAGTTGTTTAAGTGTATGATCTTACATGATTAAGAACAAAAATGATGATTTAAACATTGTGATGTTTAAATCTAGACAAGATCATCTATCTCTTGATCCATGAAATTTACTACAAAAATAAAAGTGATTTTTAACATTTTATAACTTTATAAAGATTAAAAACCATGATTTACACTAAAAGCATCTTAAAAAGTAGTTTAAATAAGTTGTTTAAATGGATGAATAAGATTAGAGTTTATAAGAAATAAGTTGGTTTTTAAAATAAACTTGTTAAAAGATTTAAGAGTGTCATCATCTTTATTAAAAAAAGTATGGTTAAAAATATATAAAGTTCATGGAGCATGAAGATGTTTATGTGTAGTTGTTCATGCAAAATTGATAAGTTGATTAGGCAAACCCTAATGACAATGGTTAAGCATTAACCGTACAAGAGTTCACTTAAATACTTGAAAGTATTTTAATAATAAAAGTGGGTAATGACCTAAAGTATAATAATAAATATAATTTTTGTGAAAATTATATATACATTTTAAACACCTTGGATTGGTGTATGATACGTGTTTATTATGTGTATGTATTAGTGGTAGGAATAATACATACCTCATATAAAATCCACTACCCTTACAAAATACACCGGACATATATACATGAAGTCCTACATATATTGTGTTTTAAAGAAATAAACGGACAACGACACGCGGGCGAACGGACACCGGACAAATCGAAATTAAACCATAAATATTAACAAGTTAATATATACTTTCCGAACCGACACAAATATATATAATAAACGCTCTTTCGAACAAGGTGCTTAGTCATCGGAAACGGCTATCCTAGCGTCTCGACCCGGGCCGTGCACCCATCGCGGACGGCACATGGACACTTTCGATACGAAAATATAAATTTTCGGCTCTATGATGAAACTCTTAAAATTAATATATATTTTTAAACAAGAGAAGTATAAATATATACTAACACTTATAAAAACCCGGAAAGTGTAAAGTAAATATCTCTAAGTGTACATAAATACGCAAGCATACAAGTGTAAGAATACATATAAAATACGCTCAAAATACACTTATGAGAATGGGAAAATACTTGAACTTATTTTGGGCTAGTAAAAGCCCATTTTTATTATAAGTTGGGCTAGACCCACTAACATCATATAACACTTTGGGCTAGGCCAACTTACATAACCGAATTAGGCTAGGCCCATTCATACATAATTCATTTGGGCTTGGGCCCATTTATACAAAGACATGACATATGCGGGCTAGGCCCAATCACAAAACTATGTGGGCTAGGCCCAAGGACATAACTATATGGGCTAGGCCCAAAGACATAAAGACATGGGCTAGGCTCAAAGACATAAAGACATGGGCTAGGCCCAAAGACACAAAGACTTGGGCTAGGCCCAAGCACATAAAGACATGGGCTAGGCCCACTCATACCGTGTGGATCACGGAGACTCAAATGGGCTAGGCCCATTCTCACTTGTGCGAGGCACAACTCTCATGGGCTAGGCCTACTTACGATCGTGCGAGGCACGAAGACTCACGCATGCCTAGGCCCGTTCGTACACATTATGAATGCAAATATATATATGTATATATATATATATATATATATAGAAAGTATTTATATTAAAATGAGCACATGAAACAAATGCCAACATATTTAAAATACATAATTAATACCATAACGTTCAAGATGAACAACATGTATACATTTACCTCAAAACCCAAGTGTCTAATGAGTTAGAGCACTTGTAGGTTGTTACGCGCTTTTGGATACCCATCTTGCTAGCACACTATTATGGATGCAGACTTGTGAGTTCATGTCCCCCTTTTCTTTTAAATGTTTTCGGTTTTACAACTCTCAGGAGGGGGGGAATACATGTTTCGATGGTATGGTTTAGCTATGGAATGAAATATTAGATCATGTGCGAATAGGACCATCCTTAAGCGCCATTAATCTTTTATAAGACCTTAGGAACAAGGGGTAGATCTATCGGGTGTAGGCAAGCCCCACTCATGGGTCCTTGTGTGGCCGCATGTAGTGCTTTTGTTGTCCCAACCGGGTGGACCGGAAAGCGAAAATCATTATGGGTTGAGTGCTTCCTATGTCGGCACACATATTAATGTCCTTGCAAACTGTTAATGGTCACCAAGTTCATAGACGCTTTACATACCACATTTACAAGTAACTATTATTCAAATGTTTTACGATCATTTGGTGCACACTTACAAACACATGAACTCGCCAACTTTTGTTGATGTTTTCAAACTTACATGTATTTCAGGAAACTAAATGGATCTTGGCGTGGTTGGTTACGAGCTTTCAAGGTTGTTATGAAGTAGATGTCATCCCTATTTTGAAGGGTTTGGTCCATATATTCCGTCTTCAAACGAGATATAGGATGCAAAGCCTTGATGTTTAAAAACTATATTTTGAAAGAAGTCTTTTGTGAAATGTTATAGCCTATGTCGTCTTTTGTTGTTAAATACTTATGACTTGCAATATCTAAATTATATCAATGGATGAACATCATGTTTGTTTAATTATATAGTTGTTTACTTATATCGTATGCGATGAAAACTAATCAAGTTCACACCGTGCGCTTCCGCTATCGACTGGGTGTGACCCTTTCTCTGTCCCTTCTGGCTCCTACTTAAACAAACTGCTAGACTCTGAGAAAATCTGAGAACTAACACTCTCCATAATAAGCAGGTAATTCACTAGAGAGACTTTTACTGCTGGAATATGGGTTCTCTTAACCCACTGTCGTCTGGGAGCTCTGCCTGAAGCACTACATGTGCTCCCACTGCCACAAGAACCCTTGACTGGTTTCTTTGAACCATTCCTAGCACGTTCAACCTGAATCTGACCTGTGACTCTGGGTTTATCTCCTGCAAAACAAACCTTCTTCTGCCCCCCGAGATTCTGTGAACCGGATCTTAGTCTTCTTCTAAACTGGGAAAGCCTCTCCCTCAAGCGGTACACTGACCATGTACAATGAGCCTCCCTTCTTGCCACATGAAACTACTAAATTTTCCTTAATTACCTTCCACTGTCCACTGCCGAACTTAACCTCGTGACCATGATCATGCAGCTGCCCGACTAAAATAAGCATTTTCTGCTGGCCTGGAATAACTCTCACGTCTCTCTGAAAGTCCAGGTAGATCCAACTAAGGTAACTAGGTCAAGATCACCCATGCCTGTGACATCTAAGACTTCATCATTTGCAAGTCGTACCTTACCAAAATCCCCAATTTTAAGATTCCGCAGTGCTTCACTGCTGTGGGTAGCGTGAAATGAAGCACCTGAATCCATAACCAAGGAATCCACACTGCTCTCCACATTACAGATCAAAACTTCATCATCAGAGTGGTCTACTGCAGTGTTAACTTCTTTCTTGTCGTTTGGACATTGATTCCTGAAATTTCCGACCTCTTTACAGTTCCAACTAGTCACATCATTTCGAGCTCGAGACTGACTCCTCTTTCTGTTATTACTGCCACTACCTTTGTTATTCTTTCTTCCTTTGCCTACATGCATTAAATCACCATATGATCCACCTGAATTTCTTCTTTTGACATCTTCGCCAAGAATAAGATCCGCATCTTCACAAACGTAAACTTGCTCGTATCTGAAGAGCTCGTAATAGCAGTTACGGTTCCGGACCAACTATCGGGTAATGAGGACAATAACAATAGGGTTTGAACCTCTCATCAAACTTGATGTTCACAGACACCAACCGAGACAAGATAGAGTTGAAGTTATTGATGTGCGCTGTAACTGAATCACCTTCCCCCATCCTAGTATACACAATATCTCAAATAAGATACACCTTGTTCACTGTAGAAGGCTTTTCATACATGTTCGATAATGCTGCCATCATTCCTTTAGTTGAGGTCTCCTTCTAGATGTTGAATGCAACATTCTCTAATAGAGAAAGCATTATCACTGCTCTGGCTTTCTTATCCAACCTATCCCAATCTGCCTGTGACATTTTTCTGGCTTTTCATCCTCGAGCACTACATTTAAGTCTTTCTGACAAAGTAGTGCTTCAATCTGCATCTTCCACCAACCAAACTTTCTCCCGTCAAACTTTTCGATTTGCACATTCCCGTCTTTGGCCATGAAAACAAATAACATGACTAAAGACTAAATACAAAATCAGCAGTGAAACAATTGAAGAAATGACACCTGATCACTGGCGTACGATTTTGTTTCTCTAAGTTGTTAGGTTGATAAGATCCTTTCCAAAGGTTGAGGGTCTTTTTGCAAATAAGGGAAAAATGATTTTCCCTTAAAAGAAAAGAGAAAAAAAACACAGTCTGTGCTTTCTTCTTCTGCTTCTTCCTGTGCACCCTGCTCTCTGCACTTCACAAAATCAGGCGACCAAAGGGCGAAATCAAAGTCCTAATCTTCGATTTTGGAACCCTAGATGCGATATTTACCAACAATGGTCTTCAATTTTTTAACCCTAGGCGGTGGCTACTGGGTTATCGGAGCCCTAATCAGATTTAGGAACTGACGGAGGTGGCGGTGGTGGCTGGTTCAGAAACCCTAGACCCGATGTCTGCGACTGTGACTGAAACATGAGACCACGGCTTGTTATTCGACAGGTAAGTGTTCTTCTTCTTCACCTCTTACCTAGTTCGTGTGAATCGATTAAGAGCCTGAGCTCTGATACCAATTGTTAAGTCAGAACACGAGTCACACGAACAATACAACAATCTGCAGCAAGCACAGACACACTATAACTTACAAGAACAAGAACACGAGATTTATAGTGGTTCGGTCTAATCTAACCTACATCCACTCAACAACTAGTTCTTCCTTCTCTATTAGGTGCTTAAAGTGTACGAGTACAAGAATAAGAAATATTTATAGGGTACAATTAGGTTACTCAATATAATAATAATATATTTTCATCAGACAGAGAAAAGGACTAATCATCTGCCTAGAGGAACAATCGTCTGACCAGATGAATAAACATGTAACGCCCCAAAACTCGAATGTTTACATTCGGCGTATGTTTCCATGTAATAAAACATGAAATAAAATGACTAGGCTATTTAACCTAGTTAAATAGTGTAGTCAAAACAAATAAAGAATGAATTTGGGACAATTATGAACAAGTAACAAGCATGAGGGGCTGAATTTAGAGATTTAGGATGAAGTTTGGATTAAATGTAAAATGCAGAAGTTTAGTGTGTGTAATGTGTGTTTGTGTGTCGTGAATGAGGATGGAGAAAGAGGAGAAATCATCTCAAGAACAAGAATGCAAATTCAGCCAAAATCAAATGAAAAACATTGCATGAATGAATATCTCTCATCATCTCAACTTAACAAACATGTGGTAGGTTTGTAATTTGAGATTTGATAATCTTGTATGAAGTGGGTTTATGTTTAATCCACGAAATTGAATGAAATTGATCATGTATATGTGTTATAATCACCATATAAAACATGGATTATGAAGGATTTTGAGTAATTTGATGATTAGAAGTGAAACCCACTTCTAGTGGTGAAGATGATGACATAGGTGTTTCACCCATGTTAAATCCTTGCTTGAATCATTGATGTGTATGTCTTATGTAATGGATTATTGTTAGATATGTTAAGTATAGTATGTAATTTAGTTGATTCAAGTTGTATTTGATGAATTATGTATGAACTTGGAAGATCATGCATAAATTAGTAGTATATTTTGCATTAGATGGTGTAGGCACACCAAGTGTTTGATGAAAATGCATAGGTGAGATTGTTAGAAGAGATTTGATGAAACAAAAATCTGTTTAGAAAGTTACAGCCGACTTTAATCGGCTGTAACTAGGTCAAATCTTGTCAAAAACTTATTTTTATTGAGTTTGTGATGAACTTCTAGGAAAAGCCTTTCAAACCCAACTAAAATTGCATTTTTTGACGAAAATTGAATGTTTTATGAATCTTTCAGTATCGAAGGTTCAAGCTGTGTTTTCTGGCAGAATTTGCAGTCTATTACTAATGTCATAACTCAATTTAGGAATTAGGTTATGATCTCAAATTTTTACTGTAGGTAGACTCAGGAGGTCAGAAAAATCTCTAACTGGAATTATGTCAATCAGATAATCGAAGATTTTAAATGAATTTTTCCGTGGGCTGCAGTCAGAAATGACGAATCTGATTGCTTCTTAGTAAATGATTTTTTGTAAATTTTTGGTAGAGACTTAGACTCTAAAAATTTAACACAAGGATAACCGCTCTGAGGGGCACGTCACACTAAAAGATTGAAATTTTTGCAAGCTCGTAAGTACAGTAACCGGACGTCCCAAAAAAGCTTATTTTCAGTGAATTGAGCTATGCATGTTAGTGAATGATTGACTAATGAAAGTAATGCAACTAAGAATTTGAAATGATTATCGATATGGATGAACATGCAAACTAACAAGTTATGAAAATGATGGTATGAAAGAATAGGAATTTATATTAGCAAGGACTCAAGCACGAATGGTTAACGAGTAGAAGGAAGGCAAGAAGACGATCTCGAACACGGACGCATAAGATAAGTGATTTTCGGAATCACTTTGTATTTAGTTACATGAATATATATCTATTTGAATATTTGAAATCAAGGTGGAACGTACAAACAAATGAGAAATGCTAAGGTAAGAATTGTTGAAATGGTTAGTATGATGTTAAACCGGTAAAACCTCAATATAGGGTTAAACGGGTCATAACTTTTGGTCGAAAGATTTTAAGACGGAGGGTAGGGGATGTGGTAATGTTAAGGGAAGGTTTCGATATAAGCATTATTAGATAATTTATTAACTAAATGCGTGTTTGGACGTCTCGGGGCCGGCTTAATCAAAAATTATTTGAAACGGGTCAAAAGAGTTACAAATGAAGGAAATCAATAGATGGTACTAGGCTCTACCGTAGCCTACGGTAGCTACCGTAAGCTACGATAGGTATAACTAATACATTTTCACCGTAAGACAGTTATTAGTCATCGTGGCCTTTTAATGCCACAGTAAGCTACGGTGGCTACCATAGCTTACGGTGGAGGCCAGATGCAAAATATTGGTTTTGAGTATTTTGTTGTGTTCCGAACTTCATATCCCCTAAGGCTTATGTAAAGGCCCTGATAAACTTTCAAAAAGTAGTATAACCTACTCAAGGATCGTAAAAAGCTTAATTATGATGTACGAATATAAATAATGATTTCCGGGCTCACAAGGGATATGTATATATGTATGTACATGTGTGATTTGAATTTTTTTGATAAATGCCCTAGTAAGTACTATACACATGAAGGGATTGAACTTGCTCACACGATTGTTATAGGTGGATAGATGTAGGTATGATTAAGTGTGACAATCGAACGTAAGTAAGTTATCTAGACTTGTATGCGTGTTGTGGATAAGAAATCATAGTGGAAGTAAGTAACGTAAACTTATACGTGTGACATATGAATGGATTGATTGCATGAAATTGATTTAGGAAATTGTATACACGTGGGCTATAGTTGAATGAATGCGCACCAATGACATGTTTTTACGCGATAATATGCAATTGTAATATATAGAGATATTGCATCACTAATCGTGTTCCGTTGAGAAGAAATGTAATGCAGGTATGGGAACGTTGGGTTCATGAGGAATTGAAGTCGAACTCAGAACGGATGAATTCAAGAGGATAACCGAATGAGATAAAGTTTATGTTGATAGAATGCTATATGGTCTTTAATTACACGAATATATTGTTAAGATCTGATTTTGGATTGATTTTTGTTTTAACCAAATTGATAATAAAATGATAAATCATGAGGAAGTTTGCAGCAGAAGAACAATTAAAACTTTATACACAATCAATGAGAGTATAGTTTTCATCATAACATGTTTTCATTACTGAAATGATTGACATCAAGAAGAAAGTAAATACATGAATGAATCACTAAACTCCCCCTCAGACCGAGCTACACAGAAAAATAGTACAAAAATGAAGAATATGTGTGCTAAGAAGGACAGTACATGCACTGTCCTATTTATAGTACTAATCCTAACCACTGACCAACTATTACTGACATCATCTAGATAGTGACATCTAACAATAATAACAAACTCTAACATCTGTCTATCTATCCTCTGATAGTATATACATAAATGCTGATGGCAAAGTACTGATGACCCAACCTCTGATGGGCTTAAGCTCTGATGAAGTAATTAGCAGATGTTCTTCAAAGGATGATCAGACCTTTGACTTGCAGCAGACCTTTGACCTATCAGTGGTTTGTTAACCCATCAGTCTTTATAACTGGCAGAGCTTTGACATAGAGCAAATGTTAGAACTAACAGTGGTTTGGTAGCAGGTCTTTGAGAGGAGTGTTTCTAAACATTGTTTATTCTGGATCATATAGAGCAGACCTGTTTTTGGCTTTCTATCATCTGTTCTTTTGTAGGGTTCAATCCCAACAATCTCCCCTAGAACAGATGATGCCAAAACTCTTCTTTATTCATGATCTTTATGTCTCATCAGTTTTCCTGATTTGTGCTTTGAATTGTAACTCAAAGTTCAGAGAATCTTCATCATCCTCATCCCTGCACAGTTGTAGTTCCAGAAGAACTTGAAGGTCTTCAACACCCAGGCTTAGTGCTTCCTTCCTTGTAGTGTATACATCTTTCCCATTGGACTTGAGCAAAGTTAATACATGGGTCTTTTTATCAGAGAGCCACTTTAGTATCTTTGAGTTCAGTGGGTTTCTTGGGGGATGAGAGTTGAAAAGGTGAGCTTCCTGAAAGCTTTTGAAAAGGATCTTCTGATGTAGCTTGATAATTGAAGTCAGACAAAGTTTCATTTATAATGGCCTGTACATTAGGATCACTTTGTTGATCTTCCTTGACCATCAGCAGCTGCTTCTTCCTTTGGTCGAAGGCTTGGAGGACCGAATCTAAAACAAGATCTGCACTTAGATTGTTAGCATCTTTCCAGTTTGGTGCAGTCTGTTTCATTTTAGGGTCTTTCTTCATCCTTCCAATTCTTTTAATTTCTTATTTAAGAGCTGGGATGGACCACTCCTTGAATTGTTTTTCTCAGCTTGATAGGGTTTTTCTTTCATGATGAATCTTATTAGGTTTTCCCTTAGCTTCTTTTGAGGATCATCTTTTGGAGATTCTTTAATCATTTTCTCATTAAGCTCATTTGCATACTCTTCCAATTTCTTAACTTTGCTTAGCTCATGCTGCTCCATTCTTGTTAAATGGGTATTACCTTTCCCTTTGCTTTCTTCTTTTGCTATGTTTTTGGCTTGTCTATTCTTCAGTTTTAGATAATCCTTAATGGTTTTGGAATTTCTATAGCCATGAGGAGATGGGAAGGTTCTTTTGGATGGATCAGCTTCTGTGTAGAATTGTAGCATCTCTCCTTTTACTATAGACAACTCTAAGGGATATGATGTTTCCATAGCAATGTTTCTTTTCGGATTTTGACCTTTGAGTGACTCAGAAAGCTAATTTGTTGTGATGATGATTAGGTGATAGCTAGTTTTGGTTTCGGATTTGTTTGGACAAAAGTTGTAGATGGTATATCATTATTTTCCATTGTAGCTATTCTTCTTCTTTTTCTATCATAAACCACTTTTGGTGCAGGGGCATTTGTGCAAACCACATCTGCTATACTTTTGGTAGCATCAACATCTGTTACTTTTCCAAGTGGTTGCTGAGATGAGGGCTATGAAATTGAACAATCAGTGAATATCCTTTTGATTCCAGTAGTGTTTTTGATACCATCAGTAGTTTCCTTCATCTCTTTCTCTTTTATCCTGACATGACTTTGAACTTTCCTCATTAGTGTATCTTCATCATCTGCTTGAATTTTTAGGGTTTCATCACCTCCCTTTTCCTTTTCATTGACAGATGTTTCGGCAGAAGTTACTGAGAGATTTTCCTTTGCATCATTTTTCTCCCCCTTTTTGGCATCATCAGCTCTTTCGAAGATGGGTGCAGGGGAAGTGTCAGGAATGAGAATTTCCTTAATCACTTTAAGCTCTTCATGTGTGTCTTTATACCTTGCTTAACATCTTCTTTGAATGTCTGCACTTTTGAATCATATAACTGATTGGCATGCTGATAGTGTTGTTGAAGCAAAGGATACACTTGATTTGCAATTCTGGTGGCTTGAGCAGAGGATTGAGCAGTGTTTTGAGATTTTGTAGAGTGTAGCATCTGTTGTAGCATATTTTTAATATCTCCCACTGATTCCTCAATCTTTATGACTTTATCCATCAATTCTTTATGTTTTAGCTCATCTCCTAAATTAATAGGACCATCTGAGCTCCTACCCAAGGTGTTAGTTTTATCTAGGGTATCATGAGCATGTGATTTATCACTTGCTTCAACCTTAGATGCCCCCTTTTCTTGGTATGGGCTCTTCCCACTGAAGCAGAGGTTACCTGAGTATCCTCAACAGTGGTTGCCTTCAAAGGAGACTTATATATGAAACTACTGTCCAGATGTAAATCAGTGGATTCAACATCTATAGTAGCTGCTCCAATTGAACTATCAACAAGGATTTCATGAAATCCAAGTGATGTAGCCTCCTCAACTGTTTATGGGATAACCAATTGACTTTTATCAGACACAGCTATTGTTGAAGATATGCTCCCAGTAATGTGTTGGTGAGAGTGGCCTTTTGTGACTGACTATCAAAGATTTCAAACAGTGATGTGGTGGTTGTAGTGATTTGAGGTGTGGAGAGTGGTGTGGAAAGCAGATTTGTCCTGGGAGATGGACATTTTAACATACTCTCAAGTGAGGGTGATGTTATCAGTTGTGAGTTCCATGTGCTTTCAACACGTTCCTTTTGTGAGGAATCATGAGGAGTAAAGGTTTTGGGGGGAGATCTTTCTACCATCTGCTGTGAGGAAGTAGCAGTAGTGGTTTCATGTGACTTTTGTATTGTCACTAGATTAACTTCTGGGATCTCATTTCCAGAAGGTCATTTTTTATAGGTTTGGTGGGTTTTGATGATTTCTTTTTGATCTTTTTAGGAGTTTTTGGTGTGGGTTGTACAACAGTGGTTTTGCTGCTGTGGTCACCAAGAGTAGTGGGCTCAGTAGCATGTGGTTGAGTTTGGGCAGGTTGTTCTGGTAAATCTTTCTCTACACCTCTACTTGGGTTTTAAAACTTTATCTTGATTAGAAATGCGTGTAAAAGTTTCATGATCCATAGCTCCTGCCTGGCTAACTGGGCCAATTTTAGAATCATCTCCAGGTATTTGATTTTGAAAATGTATGCTTAAAAACCTGAGATTTATCATAAATGCCTTTTCATTTTCAATATTATAATAATTATTAACAAGATCATTGAACAATACTTGGGAAAAATTGAAATCTGAATCAGTCAAAATAGCATATCCCAAATATGGCATGTTCAATTGAATTTCATTAAAACTAGTTGTTTTTGCTGAGAGACATGTAAAAATCGTATGGAAGAAAAATCTCATCTCAGCTAGGAAATTTAGGCTTAAGAATGGTCATACCTTTGAATTTGCCTTCATAGCACCTTTCTTTAAATTCTGCTTGAATCTCCAATGATAAGACGAAAGTAGGATAGGTCATATCATTCAGTTCAAAAACTTGTGATAATGACTACGGAGTGATTTACACCTTGGTATTGCCCACTTTTGAAATGATAGAATAAGGAACCCCATCAGAGTTTATAAGAACTTTTGCATTTTTCCAAAATTGACGTAGGATTCCTTTATAAACTGGGGCTCCAAAAACCAGCATATTTTTTGAACTTTGACTCTTTTAAAATCCGTATCATTTGATGATATCGGGTATTTGACTCGGTTTCTTCAAGAATTGTCGTAAAATTATGCAGAGTTTTGATTATTAATGTGAATTGAAATGGACATTTTGATTTTGCTTTTGATGTTGATTTTGATTTGGTTTTGGGTGCCATTATTTTAGAGAAATTGTTTTGAGAATTTTGAAATGGCACAGTATAAATGGAAGCTCTGTTTGTGGAAAATTAGGGTTTTATAAGGTTTTCAAAAAGTGATGATGACGTGGCATCTGATGCAACAACTGTCAAATAACATCTGTCCACGTGTAACCTTTGATCAGTAAATGGAACACAGTTATTTGGCTAACCACTGACAGAGTAAACTATCAGTGATTGTGACCAAATGTTAACACTATCAGAGGTTCTACATCAGTGGATAGGTTTTTCTAAACAACATTGTTTTTGTGCTATCAGAGCTTTTAGTAGAGTTTAAGGATTTTATTGAAAAATTCAATTTTAACTATTTTTAGGGATGGATTTTGATTTTTAGAAAACATTTTTATGCTATTTCCACATGAAATACAAGAGAACTTTTTTAATCCATGATTAGCATTCCAGTTCTAGAGATCAATTTTTAAGAACAAACGATTCCAATTTGTGGTTTATATATTTCCCAATTTGATCTTTAGACTGAACATGTTATAAAGAAATCAAACCCTTTTTATAGCAATCCCTCACAAAGTGATATATGATGTCAATGTATTTGATAAAGCTTTTGATAATTTGCAAGGTTAATTTTGACAGACCAAAATGTCCTTCTGAGACTTTTCAGTGACAAGTTTTTACACCTTTTTCAGTCAAAGCTTCATTTACATGCTCGTCCTTGTGTACAAACACTTTACAGACTTTCGCAGAGGTTGAAAATCTCAGATAGTACAACAATTTTGTCTGTATGGACAGATTTTCAAGGACATTTAAAACTGATTTGAAACGCTCATCAACCAGAGTCCTTTTGATTCACTATCAGATGAAGTAACTTCCCTTTCTAAAAATAGGGTACTACTTCAGACATGTACTTAAGTTTTAACTATCAAAAAACGAGCCAAACTCAAGGTGTATTATCTACAAACAAAAATCCTGAGAAATAATACAAGACCTGATATAAACATGAAATTTCTACTATTAAAATTCGTAGAGAATTTCGTGACAAGTGAATCAATTATATCTGATAGACTTTTAGCGGTCCTTTTGAAGAATATATGATTCAGAAGTTCATCTCAGTTATTCATATGAAACTGATATGTGTCCTCTTCATCAAATAACCCCAAAATCAACATAGACTCAAACACAAACAATAGAACCATATAAATCATGAATATCCTCACAATTTCGACTCCGCTTTCAATGATTAAGAAAAGCAGCATATAAACTAGATCGAGCCGATCCTTTTTAATTCAAATTGATGGTTAAATCAATTTGAACGACCAAGCTCTGATACCAACTGTTAAGATCTGATTTTGGATTGATTGTATTGTTTTAACCAAGTTGATAATAAAATGATAAATCATGAGGAAGTTTGCAGCAGAAGAACAGTTAAAACTTTATACACAATCAATGAGAGTATAGTTTTCATCATAACATGTTTTCATTACTGAAATGATTGACATCAAGAACAAAGTAAATACATGAATGAATCACTAAACTCCCCCTCAGACCGAGCTACACAAAAAATAGTACAAAAATGAAGAATATGTGTGCTAAGAAGGACAGTACATGCACTGTCCTATTTATAGTACTAATCCTAAACACTGACCAACTATTGCTGACATCATGTAGATAGTGACATCTAACAATAATAACAGACTCTAACATCTGTCTATCTATCCTCTGATAGTATATACATAAACGATGATGGCAAAGTACTGATAACCCAACCTTTGATGGGCTTAAGCTCTAATGAAGTAATTGGCAGATGTTCTTCAAAGGGTGATCAGACCTTTGACTTGCAGCAGACCTTTGACTAACAGACCTTTGACCTATCAGTGGTTTGGTAACCCAGCAGTCTTTATAATTGGCAGAGCTTTGACATAGAGCAAATGTTAGAACTAATAGTGGTTTGGTAGCAGGTCTTTGAGAGGAGTGTTTCTAAACATTGTTTATTCTGGATCATATAGAGCAGACCTGTTTTTGGCTTTCTATCATCGTTTCTTTTGTAGGGTTCAATACCAACATATATGATGTTGTATGATGTTATTAACTACTAATAGTTAGTTTTTATGATGACCGCAGGATCCGCGTGGATTTTCTCTATCACAAACACGGATAAGCGGGCGTAGGTCGAGTCAAAGAGCAAGGAATGTACGGGAAGAGTGGACACATATCTTATATTTGCATGTTATTCTCGATACGTTAATTCAGAATGAATGATGTCGTTCTTTAAAAAGAGTCGTCTTAAATACTTTTTAAAAATGTTAGACCATTGTTGTGAAAAACATTTTATTGTTCGTATTTTCCGCTGCGTATTTTTGGTCAAACGTACCAGGCTCTAACAAGTTGGTATCTGAGCTTGGTTTGAGAGAATCAAGTACGAGGAGGTAAGTACTTGAACTCAAACCCATGTGCTCTTGTGACAAGGAACCCGCACAATCCAATACTCGATCAAGATCCAAAAGTAGAAGTGAATGTAAGTATGTACTTATGTATGTATATAAAGAAACTAACAGTATCGTATGTGCAAGGTAAGCTGAAGTGTTTGAGGAGGATGATCCGAGATTGCGGACTAGGATGAATACCAAAGCAAGCAAATATGCAGTTAGACAGATGGACCCCAGGTACACAATATTAAAATGTATGGGTATCGATGTTTTAAAAAAAATCTCTTTAGGGAGGGTAAATATTAAACGAAAGAAAATGATAATGCCTTGATAAAGTTTTAGAAATGTTGCACGAATCGAAACCCACTCTTTCGGACATAAGGTGATGATTACATGAAGGCACGAAACTAGTATGTGGATTGCATACATGGCCAGTACGCAAGAAGCATATGACATTCGTGAGACCGTGATAATCATCGCAGGTATGTCCGATGGAGTTGGGTAGCAGGTGGACGTGTGGGTGAAAGGAGTTGTAAGACTCTCGAGAAATTGAGAGTACTCTATGAGAAAGAAAAGCATGAATGAAAAGTTTGAATCCGTAGTAGATGTACGGGTCAAACTTGTAAGAATGAAAGGCATGAAAGAAAAGCATGAATGAAAAGTTTGAATCCATAGTAGATGTACGGGTCAAACTTGTAAGAATGAAAAGCATGAAATAAAAGCATGAATGGTAAGAATGAAAATGTTTGAACACGTAAGTGAGTACGGATCAAACAAGTAAGAATGAATGGTAAGGATGAAAAGGTGTGAGTTCGTAAGTAAGAACGAATCAACCAAGTAGGAATGAAAGGTTTGAATCCATGAGATGGATTTAAATATAAAAAGAATGAAAAGTATGAACGACACGTTTGAATCCGCAAGACGGATTCAAAACACATAAAGATGAAAAGTATGAATGAAATGTTTGAATCCGTGAGAAGAATTCAAAACATAAAAATAATGAAAAGTATGAAAGAAGGGTTTGAATCCGTAAGACGGATTTAAAACATAAAAAAGAATGAAATTAACCTACATAAAAATGTGTGAGAGTTTGACCATGATGGAGTCAATTGGGTCATATGAGTAAGTATAAAGTAAATGGCAATAGTATAACAAGAGAATGATTGTAATTGGCACGCAAACATATTTTTTTATCAAAATAAAGAATATTAGAA
The DNA here is from genome assembly GCA_947069175.1 of Scalesia atractyloides. Classification (NCBI taxonomy): domain Eukaryota; kingdom Viridiplantae; phylum Streptophyta; class Magnoliopsida; order Asterales; family Asteraceae; genus Scalesia; species Scalesia atractyloides. The sequence continues at coordinate 27,833,430 of CAMTDV010000006.1, forward strand.
ATCAACTCATGAGAGTTTGGGCGAACAACAAGCTACGACCCAGATGCATGGCTTAAATATGGATGTGAAAGAAAGGTCGTGCAAGAAATGCTAAAACAATGGGATGATGTTTTTGTAAGCATGTTTGGTTCGGAGGTAAGTACAACACATACCCCAAAATATATGTAAACAATAAATAAAAAATTGTAGTTTGACCTAGAAAAGTCAAACTACAGAAGTCGGTAAGTATTATTTACAAATTTTGAAAGTATTACGTAAGGAATGCAATGCAATGTAGGATACCTATTAGTAAGGTATTTGCAAAAGAACATAGGTGAGTTAACACCGAATATAATGAAGAACCGAGTGGAATTGGTATGTTAAAAATGGTTATGTATTGACCCGTTATGAACAAGTCGAATAAAGGAAAACAATATGTTAAAGAATGGTCAAGTATTGACCCATTATGAATGGGTCAAACGAACTAACGTTTTAAAAGAATCTAGAAATGGCTAGTATGTAAACAAGATGATTTGATAAACATCCTACTTAAAGGAATGTGAATGGAATGTGCTAATCCTTCATTTTATAGATAAGAATGGTAGAACTCTTGGGAGTAAAGCTGGTGGAGTTGGAAATGGATGTGCACGAGCGGAAGCTCATCACATGGATGGACGAGGTCAATTCAGTTCTAGCTTGGACTCATGAAGAAGTGGGCCAATCCGGGTCACGGATCGATGATGTATGCAATAAAACAAGGTTAGTAAAATGTTTAAGTCATGAATGATAAGTATGAATTCGTAGATTGAATACGACATACGAACAAAAGAAATGAATGATAGGATAAATATGGTATGTAATGTTTAACTTTTAACAGTCAACACAAGAAGAAATTTATGCCATATATAAAGGAAATCTCAAAATGCTTTGAGTGAAAATTTCGGGTATTGGTTAAACGATTGTACGATGAATTTGCACGACATAATTAATTATGTAGAATAAATAGTGCGTGAAGAGAGTGGAGAACAAAGTGACGTGAATAAAATGATTCGATGTTAAACCTCAGGGCGTGCATAGTACAAGTAACGATAGAAAATGTAGAATGGTGCTAAATCCTTGGGTCAAGTACGGATAAGTAAGTTTGAAAATAGTAGTTATGTTGTAGTATTAATAAATAATTGGATGTTTATGGTAATGCATACTATCATATGCTCACCTCCCATGTGGATATGAAAGAAATTAGGAGTAACGTTAGCGGTGGAATATAGTGGTTTGCTCAAGATAAACGAGAATGAAATACTAGTTACCTAGTGATACTGTTCAACTTAAATGAATGTTGGTAAAATGAGTATATAGATGGTCCAAATTATTATGTACCAACAAAAGTACCCAGAAAGAATGCTAATAATACAACACCAAGGTAAACTCACGATAGGTACTCATGTGACTAACGCTAGAATGGAATATCATGTATGACACACGTGTGAGATGAAAATAATCGATCCACCATGATTGGTAAATGTATGAAGGTCTTATTTTAATTAAGAAGGCAAGAACAAGACGTATACTTATAGATGTCCTGAAGGCTATTTCTTAATGAGTCACAAATGTTTTTGTGTTGAAATGAGCATCTTGAATAAATAGAATGAAAAGGTAAGAGTAGATTTGGTCTAGCAAGAAGGAAAGAGGTTTCAGGGACGAAACCTTCTTTAAGGGTGGGTAGAATTGTAACGCCCCAAAACTCGAATGTTTACATTCGGCGTATGTTTCCATGTGATAAAACATAAAATAAAATGACTAGGCTATTTAACCTTGTTAAATAGTGGAGTCAAAACAAATAAAGAATGAATTTGGGACAATTATGAACAAGTAACAAACATGAGGGGCAGAATTTAGAGATTTAGGATGAAGTTTGGATTAAATGTAAAATACAGAAGTTTAGTGTGTGTAATGTGTGTTTGTGTGTCGTAAATGAGGATGGAGAAAGAGGAGAAATCCTCTCAAGAACAAGAATGCAAATTCAGCCAAATTAAAGCCAAAATCAAATGAAAAACATTGCATGAATGAATATCTCTCATCATCTCAACTTAACAAACATGTGGTAGGTTTGTAATTTGAGATTTGATAATCTTGTATGAAGTGGGTTTATGTTTAATCCAACGAAATTGAATGAAATTGATCATGTATATGTGTTATAATCACCATATAAAACATGGATTATGAAGGATTTTGAGTAATTTGATGATAAGAAGTGAAACCCACTTCTAGTGGTGAAGATGATGACATAGGTGTTTCACCCATGTCAAATCCTTGCTTGAATCGTTGATGTGTATGTCGTATGTAATGGATTATTGTTAGATAGGTTAAGTATAGTATGTAATTTAGTTGATTCAAGTTGTATTTGATGAATTATGTATGAACTTGGAAGATCATGCATAAATTAGTTGTACATTTTGCATTAAATGGTGTAGGCACACCAAGTGTTTGAGGAAATGCATAGGTGTGATTGTTAGAAGAGATTTGTTGAAACAAAAATTTGTACAGAAAGTTACAGCCGACTTTAATCGGCTGTAACCGGATCAAATCTTGTCAAAAACTGATTTTTATTGACTTTGTGATGAACTTCCAGGAAAATCCTTTCAAACCCAACTGGAATTGCATTTTTTCGATGAAAATTGAATGTTTTATAAACTTTTCCGTATCGAAGGTTTAGGCTGCGTTTTCTGGCAGAATTTTCAGTCCATTAATGATGTCATAACTCAATTTAGGCATTGAGTTATGATCTCAAATTTTTATTGTAGGTATATTCAGGAGGTCAGAAAAGTCTCCAACTGGAATTATGTCAATCGGATAAGCAAAATTTTTAAATGAATTTTTCCGTGGGCTGGAGTCAGAAGTGACAAATCTGATTGCTGCTTAGTAAATGATTTTTTAAATTTTTTTGTAGAGATTTAGACTCTAAAGATTTAACACAAAGATAACCCCTCCGAGGGGCACGTCACTTAAAAATATTGTAATTTTTGCAAGCTTGTAAATACAGTAAACGGACGTCCCAAAACAGCTTATTTTCAGTGAATTGAGCTATGCATGTTAGTGAATAATTGACTAATGAAAGTAATGCAACTAAGAATTTGAAATGATTATCGATATGGATGACCATGTAAACTAACAAGTTACGAAAATGATGGTATGAAAGAATAGGAATTTACATTGGCAAGGACTCAAGCACGAATGGTTAACGAGTCAAAGGAAGGCAAGAAGACGAGCTCGAACATGGATGCATAAGGTAAGTGATTTCCGGAATCACTTCGTATTTAGTTACATGAATATATATCTATTTGAATATTTGAAATCAACACGTACAAACAAATAAGAAATGCTAAGGTAAGAATTGTTGAAATGGTTAGTATGATGTTAAACCGGTAAAACCTCAATATAGGGGTAAACGGGTCATAACTTTTAGTCAAAAGATTTTAAGACGGAGGGTATGGGGATGTGGTAATGTTAAGGGAAGGTTTCGATAGAAGGATTATTACATAAGTTATTAACTAAATGCGTATTTGGACGTCTCGGGGCCGGCTTAATCGAAAAATATTTGAAACGGGTCAAAAGAGTTGCAAATGAAGGAAATCAATAGATGGTACTAGGCTCTACCGTAGCCTACGGTAGCTACCGTAAGCTACGGTAGCTATAAATAATACATTTTCATCGTAAGACAGTTATTAGTCATCGTGGCCTTTTAATGCCACCGTAAGCTACGGTGGCTACCGTAGCTTACGGTGGAGGCCAGATGCAAAATGTTGGTTTTGAGTATTTTGTTGTGTTCCGAGCTTCATATCCCCTAAGGCTTATGTAAAGGCCCTGATAAACTTTCGGAAAGTAGTATAACCTACTAAGGATCCTAAAAAGCTTAATTATGACGTACGAATATAAATAAGGTTTTCGGACTCACAAGGATATTATATATATGTATGCACATTGTGATTTAAATTTTGTTGATAAATGCGCTAGTAAGTACTATACGCATGAAGGGATTGAACTTCCTCACACGATTGTTATAGGTGGATAGATGTAGGTATGATTAAGTGTGACAATCGAACATAAGTAAGTTATCTAGACTTGTATGCGTGTTGTGGATAAGAAATCATAGTGGAAGTAAGTAACGTAAACTTATACGTGTGACATATGAATGGATTGATTGCATGAAATTGATTTAGGAAATTGTATACACGTGGGCTATAGTTGAATGAATGCTCAACAATGACATGTTTTTACGCGATAATGGGCAATTATAATATATAGAGATATTGGATCACTAATCGTGTTCCGTTAAGAAGAAATGTAATGCAGGTATGGGAACGTTGGGTTCATGAAGAATTGAAGTCAAAGTCGAACGGATGAATTCAAGAGGATAATCGAATGAGATAAAGTTTATGTTGATAGAATGCTATACAGTCTTTAATTATACGAATATATGATGTTGTACGATGTTATTAACTAGTTATAGTTAGTTGTATATGATGACCGCAGGATCCGCGTGGATTTTCTCTATCACAAACAAGGATAAGCGAGCGTAGGTCGAGTCAAAGAGGAAGGAATGTACGGGAAGAGTGGACACATAGCTTATATTTGCATGTTATTCTCAATACGTTAATTCAGAATGAATGATGTCGTTCTTTAAAAAGAGTCGTCTTAAATACTTTTTAAAAATGTTAGACCATTGTTGTGAAAAACATTTTATGGTTCGTATTTTCCGCTGCGTATTTTTGGTCAAACGTACCAGGGTCTAACAAAACATCAGACTAGAGGAATAATCATCTGCTTGAGTCAAATCCTCCATAACCCAACAAATAGTTGTGACTGCGAGTAGTGATTTTTGTACTTAGTACCGGTAACGTCCAATTAAAAATAGTTAGAGATTATTAAAATCTATTCTTTCCTTGGAAATAAAAGAAAGGTTTTATTGTGACTTATCTTTTCATTTTAAGACTTTTTTCTTTAGATCTTCTAATATAGCCGGGACTAGAATAAAGGGGTGGGTTGAATATTAATACAGTGGGTCACAACATACACCTATTCAACATTCAAAAGCAAAATGTAAGATTTTATACAACTTACATTGTTTAGAGGTCGTGAACCAAGCACGTAACAGGTCAAAACTGGTCGGGTTCTAAATTCTTACATTGCGTTGGTTGATGCCGGCTAGGCTGGATTGACATTAGGTCAGGCCAGGTTGAATTGCATATGGTAAGTCAAATTGCTAATCGATTCTTATGTAAAATTGTTAGTCAAATTGCATACGGTAAGATAACAGATTTGCATTTTTGCTTGTAAAATGGTTCGAATTGCTCAACGGCATCTTGCGGACCAAAACCAAACAAAAACACAGGAAACATCTCTCTTATATTCAATAGAAGTGATTTAGAAATTGTATCGATATGCTCAGATTCGGGTATCCAATGTCTGGATAGAACTATATATGTTGGCAAACAGAGATGATGACAAAAAATAATAAGATAGATGAACATAAAATGGCAGAAGATTTCTTTATTGAATTTATGTAGTCGGCACAGATTACAAAAGATCAAAAGTGAAATGGTTTTTTTCGACTAATTATTCTGAACCTAAACTGCCCTATTTAATGTGCATGATGTGGTTTTAATGGAAATTGGTTTCTATAGCAACCCCGTCACAACACGCGGGTACCAACTTTAGATTCGTGAATTATAATTGTAATCCAACGTTTACGTTATATAATGTAATATTTAATTTCATTTATAAAGTTCATTGTTCAAACCTTGTGAGCTAATTATTTAAATCAAAATCTCTGTATCAATTCGTTCAGCAAATAAACGTCCAGCCACAATCACATAATTTAGAAATGAACGCGTAAATGGAGAAAGTGTTCCAACATATGTGCTTCCCCAACGTCAAATATAGGCGGAGTTGGCTTCTGAAGCATGAGTTTCAGCTCAGGCGTTGATACTTATGCCTTACACATTTGATTCCGCTTCAAAATACGTAAAGCGTTGAAGGAAAATCGAGGTTTCATTTGCCTCCTAGTGGTGGAGGTTTCACTGCCTGCAGCGAAGGCATCCCCCAGTCTCTTATTTGCATGCTTCCTTTTACAGTATCTCCGCCATGCAGACTGTATGTAGCAGGTTGCCCATGTCCTCCACTTCTGTGAGTAGAATCTAAAATAGAACACACAGTTAAGAAGTTTATCAACTTATATAGAATACCAATAATGATAATATATTTATGTGAATACCTGAAAGTATGTTCCAAATGCCTTTTATGGGAAGGCCAAAACTGGTATACAACTTGCAAAAGTTCCCTGGTCACTAAAGCAAAACTTGAACATCTGTAACTGCTTTGACTGTTCTAATGTAGAAAGGAAGTTGGTGACTTTTAGGATCTGAAACCCATGTAAGAAGTTCTTCTCCAAAGAAGTCACCAGCCTTGAGGTTACGAGCATTGAAGAAGCCAATCCTTCCACCATCAGTTATCGTGCTTAGTACCTTCCCACGTGTGATGAATAACATTCCACGTACTGGATCACCTTCTTGTTGGGGTTATGGAGGATTTGACTGAGGATTTTACTCGAGCAGAGGATTCTTCCTCTAGTCTGATCTTTATTCCTCTGGGCAGATGATTGTTCCTCTAGGCAGAGGATTAGTCCTTTTATCTGTCTGATGAAGATATATTATTATTATATTCAGTAATCTAATTGTACCCTATAAATACTTCTTATTCTTGTACCTGTACACTTTGAGCACCTAATACAAAGAAAGAACTAGCTGTGGGAGTGGATGTAGGTCATATTAGACCGAACCACTATAAATCTTTTGTTTGTTCTTGTTCTTGTGATTTAGAGTGTGTCCGTGTGTGAGCTTGTTGTGATTGTTCTATTGTTCGTGTGACTCGTGTTCCTGACAGGCTCTTGATCGATTCACATGAACTAGGTAAAAGGTGAAGAAGAAGAACACTTACCCGTTGAAGAACAAGCCGTGGTCTCGGGTCTCGGTCACAGTCGCAGATATCGCGTCTACGGATTTCTGAACCAGCCACCGCTAGCACAGCCGCCGTCACCGCCGTGAATTCCTAACTCCGATTAGAGCTCCGATTGAAGACTTCTGCTGCAATTGCGACTAGGGTTTCGATAACCCAGTAGCCGACGCCTAGGGTTACAAAATTGAAGACCATTGTTGCTAGATATCGCATCTAGGGTTTCAAAATCAAAGATTAGGGCTTTGATTTTGCATGTTGGTTTCCTGATTTTGTGAAGTGCAGTGCGCAGGAAGAAGAAGAAGAAGAAAACACAGACCGTGTTTTGTTTCCCTTATTTGCAAAAAGATCCCTCAACCTTTGGCAAGGATCTTATCAACCCAAGAACTTAGAGAAACAGAATCGTACGCCAGTGATCAGGTGTTATTTGTTTCATATATTTTTTTCGGTCTATTTTTTCGATTTCAGTTTTTTCGATTAGTCGTGTTATTTGTGTTATCATGGCAGAAGACGGAAAATTCAAATCGAAAAGTTTGACGGAAAAAAGTTTGGTTGGTGGAAGATGCAGATCGAAGCATTACTTTGTCAAAAAGACTTAGACGTAGTGCTCGAGGATGAAAAGCCAGAAAAAATGTCACAAGCAGATTGGGATAGAATGGATAAGAAAGCCAGGGCAGTGATAACGCTTTCTCTATCGGAGAATGTTGCATTCAATATCCCGAAGGAGACCTCAGCTAGAGGAATGATGGCAGCATTATCGAACATGTATGAGAAGCCTTCTTCAGCGAACAAGGTTTATCTTATTCGAGAGCTTGTGAATACTAAGAGGAGGGAAGGTGATTCAGTGACAGTGCACATCGATACTTAAACTCTATCTTGTCTCGATTGGTGTCTGTGAACATCAAGTTTGATGATGAGGTTCAAGCTCTATTGTTATTGTCCTCATTGCCCGATAGTTGGTCCGGAACCATAACTGTTGTTACGAACTCTTCAGATATGGTAAGTTCACATTTGCGAAGATGCGAGATCTTATTCTTTGCGAAGATGTCAGAAGAAGAAATTCAGGGTGATCTTCGGGTGATTTATTGCATGCTGGCAGAGTAAGGAAGAATAACAGAGGTAGTGGGAATAATAAAAGAAGGAGGAGTCAGTCTAGGGCTCGAAATGATGTGACCTTTGGAATTGTAAAGAGGTTGGACATTTCAGGAATCAATGTCCAAATGAGAAGAAAGAAGTTAACGTTGCAGTAGACCACTCAGACAATGATGTTTTGATCCGTAATGTGGAGAGCAACGTGGATTCCTGGGTTATGGATTCGGGTACTTCATTTAACGCTACCCACAGCAGTGAAGCACTACAAATCTTAAAATTGGGGATTTTGGTAAGGTATGACTTGCAAATGATGAAGTCCTAGATGTCACAGGCATGGGTGATATTGACCTAGTTACTTCAGTCGGATCTACTTGGACTTTGAGAGACGTGAGAGTCATTCCAGGCCTGAAGAAAATCTTATTTCAGTCGGGCAACTGGATGATCAAGGTCACGAGGTTAAGTTTGCTAGTGGACAGTGGAAGGTAACTAAGGGAAATTTAGTAGTTGCACGTGGCAAGAAAAGGGGCTCATTGTACATGGTCAGTGTACCCCCTAAGGGAGAGACTCTCCTAGTTCAGAAGAAGACCAAGATCCGGTTCACAGAATCTCGTGGGCAGAAGAAAGTTTGCTTTGCAGATGGCAAACCCAGAGTCACAGGTTAGATTCAGGTTGAACGTGCTAGAAAAGGTTTAGTAAACCCAGTCAGGGGCATTCGTGGCAGTGGGAGCACGGGTCGTGCTTCAATCAGAGTTACCTAACGACAGTGGGTTAAGAGAACCAGTATTCCAGCTGTCAAAGTTTCTCCAGTTGATTATCTGCTTTATTTGGAGAGTGTTAGTTCTCAGATTTTCTCAGAGTCTCGCAATTTGTTTAAGTGGGAGTCAGAAGGGACAAAGAATGAGTCACGGGTAGTGACTAATGAGTTGGATCTCAATGGGAGCTTCAACGAGCCTTCAGGTTAAGGTTAATTGATGAGAAAGCCACCCACAAATAGTGAAGATGAAGTGTTTACAGAGGTACTTATGAATATGAAGTTTCAAGGAGAGCAGTTTGAAGTTGTCAAAGCCAAGTGGGAGATTGTTGGGTTATGGAGGATTTGACTCGAGGAGAGGATTCTTCCTTTAGTCTGATGTTTATTCCTCTGGGCAGATGATTGTTCCTCTAGGCATAGGATTAGTCCTTTTATTTGTCTGATGAAAATATATTATTATTATATTCAGTAACCTAATTGTACCCTATAAATACTTCTTATTCTTGTACATGTACACTTTGAGCACCTAATACAAAGAAAGAACTAGTTGTGGGAGTGGATGTAGGTCAGATTAGACCGAACCACTATAAATCTTGTGTTCTTGTGATTTAGAGTGTGTGCGTGTGTGAGCTTGCTGTGATTGTTCTATTGTTCGTGTGACGCGTGTTCCTGACCTAACACTTCTCGCACTAAGTAGCTATTCTCTGTGTAATGAACTGGCTTTAAACAGTCACAAATGGCATCCAGTAAATGTTCATCCATGTGTTTAAAGGTTGGTACCTGCGGTGACAAATTGATTTCTGCTTTAACAATTTTTAATATCAAATGATAATGCTGTATAAACAAGATGTATCTCACTCTCTTTACTGAAGGAAAGAAACATGACGGTTTATGTCCTTTATTAAATCCAGAGAAAGGTCTCTGGTTATGGATTCTAACTCAACACCGTGTGTTACTTTCCATTTGTTGTGCTTGTCTCTCCTAATTCGTTGCCTCAGCTTCTCAGTGAAGAACATATTTGACATGAAAATTTATGTTTCTCTTTGTATTTCTTTCATCTCCTCCATTCCATTACTCCGGTTTGAGGGAGGCTGCAAGTATTTCTGTAACAGTAAAAACAGTCTTAAGTGTTCAACTACTTCACAAAAATCTTATATTATGCCAATATATTTTGACAATTAAACATACAATAGATCATCATAAACGTATGTGCTGGTGATATGGCAAAGTGGACATTGGCGAATCTAGAAAATCCGCATAGGGGTAACGTTCAAAGAAAAAAGATAACTAAATTGAAAAAACGTTAAATTTTTCCAAAATTTACACTACCGTTGGAGCGTCACCGAGAGTCAAGGGGCAACGGGTTACCCCATGTAACACTATAGGTTCGCCCCTAAAAGTGGATCAAAACAAACTCAGATCACAGTATAACATAAGAAGCAATTATACAATATGGTTCCTACATTACATTATCCAGGGGCGGGCGACTATGCTTTAAGGAAAAAAATACCAGTGGCGGATCTAGAAAATCCTTATAGGGGTAACGTTTCAAAAAAGGGGGTAACGAAATCGAAAAAACGTCAAATTTTTTTCCAAAATCTACACTACCGCCGGAGCGTCAATTGGTAGCGGGGCTATTCCTATTAACAAGCTAGGTCACCCCTAGAAAAAACATGTATGGAGTACAAAGTATAATGAAGGTTTTTTAGATGGTAATCAAAATCAAGAAGCATGAAACAAGACTAGATAAATAAATGCACAAACCTGCATGTTGCCAATGAGCAAAACATATAGTGCCAACCCCATGACAACAATAAAGTAAGCAAAAAGTGCCTCCCCATAGAATGTGCTCACTTTGAGGCCTTGACCAAGGGAACTGTCTCCGAAGATGACATTTTTTAGCAAACCAAAGTTTTGTTAATTTAGTTACTAGCTCATCTTGAAGAAAAATATTTACCATTGAAGTTTATGTAGGGCATAGTCAGTTAGTGATTACTAACCTTAGATTCTGCAAACCCCACAATGAACAATACATAATTTTATGGCGAAAGTCCATTGTTTCTAATATACGAGTTTGAAGAGCATCAAGATAATGCCAAAATCGAAGTTTGTTGCATCTTTAATTTCATTTCTTTCTAGAAGAGGACATGACATGCTGAGGAATCCGAAATCTCCCACACGGCCTTTCCCACAGTATAAATATTCGGAGTGACAGTTATGCATTGTACATGCAATACGCCAGCATCTTAGTACACTTTCTATCGCAAACAAGTACCAAAGGGCTCCAAATACCTGTTTATGAAAAATCTTTCTTGCCATTAGAAGAAGAATATACATTAATTTCCAAATGCTATAAGTGAACTTTATCAACTTTTCTGAATAACTAGTATTGACAAATATATATCTTGGCTAGAAAGCACTCTTGAAGAATCAGTACTTACATAGCTAGCAAGCACAAAATATATTTCATCTTTTTGGTATCATAAGTTGGACTACATGAAAGAGTACTTACATAGCTAGTAAGCACATACAAAAAGAAGTTAAAAGCAGCTCCAGCCCATTCTTTTTCGGTAAATAAACCAGAAGTTTTGGTCACCTTCCGATAGAACAAAGAAGTCTGTATAACTCGAGGGGCATATTGGGAGAAGATATTATAATTCAAAAGTTCTTCCTTCGAAATGGAGGTTGACCCATCTATAGTTGGGATAATAATAAAGATATTATATGCGAACTCATTAAAAGTACCAAAATTCTATTCTGTTAATTCTCTTAGATGGATATGTATGCCCAGCTCGCACCCGAATCCATTAAAAATCTATATCTTTCTATATATATACTAATAAAAGAAAATCATAGAATACACTATGATCCATCGGAGTCATCTTTATTTTTGGTTTTCGGTCTCTCTCTCCTATTTAATTATAAATACTTACTTTTTTAGTTAAAGATAATTATTGCATTACTAACCAGATAAATTTAATATGAAATTAGTTAGTAGTTTTTTAAATAAACTTATAGTTTTTATTTAAAAACTTCAGCAAATGCAAAATTATGTTGGTTAAAATATTAAAAAAACAAAGAATAATGATGATAATCGTTGATATGAGTGATTTCTAAAAAATAACTATGTAACGTGGTTAGATGGTATAAATATAATAAAAATGCAAATGTTAAAATAAAAAATAGATAATATTACTAAAAAGTTAATACCAGTAATTTAACAAAATTTATAACGGTTCACGTCAACGTTTATTTATATTAATAAATATTTTGACGATTGTATATTTAACAAATTACATTATATTTTATTATATTAGTATAATAATACACGAGTTGATTCAACCGTGCAATTCATATGTCTTTTTAAAACAAAAATTTTAATTACTAATTATATTACAAGTTAATTACCGGATGATCCTTGTTGTCAGTTTTCTCATCCTTAGTCACCAACTTTCTAAAATTACATGTATCTTACTTGTGGTTTGATCGTTTGTTACTAGGAATGACTCTTAATCTCAGTTAAGTTAGTATGAAATTACTTAATTACCTTTACTTCTAATAAAAATAATAATAATAAATAAAACATTAAAAATTGATTTATCACTATTATATTTAAATATAAAAACCCACCCCCCCCCCCCCTTCATTTTTTTCTTCTTCTAACACGATCGGTCATCATCAAACACCACAACCTACATCACACCTTGCTACCGCACCTTCGAACCACCATCACTCCGCCACGCCAAACCACCATTTCTTGTGTCCATACCATAACCACCACCTCATAACCACCGTTGAAATCACCCATTACCATAACCAATGGTCTTCACCGTCGTTGCACCAACCATCTCTTCCATCTGTACCCACCACAATCTCTGCCGTTCACCATCTCCGAAGTTCCCTCACCATAGGCATTTAGGCATCATATTTCACAGAATACTGGACAGAGAACAAGCTATAAGATGAATGATTTTATTACCTTAAGGTAGGATTGTCGCATCATAGGCTGCAGAGTTGATATGTCTGTATTATATATATAATTCCACCTCAACCTACGTGAAGCGTTGGTGGAAAATCTAGACACATATAAGGAAGCACCGAGGCTCAGGGTGGAGGTTTCACTCCCAGTGGCCATGCTCCTTTTACGGTGACGCCGCCATGCAGCCTGTATATAGCAGGCTGCCAATGTCCTCCACTGGTGTGAGTGGTACCTAAATATAGAGCATGCAAATGAGATGTTTATCAACTTATATACTAGGTTTTGAAAAGCACGAGGCGCACCAAAGCGATAGGGTCCCCAGAACCGAGAAGCGAGGCATTAGGCAAAGTCACGCTCACACACATCACATGCGTGAGACGCAAGGTATTATATAATATATTTTTATCAAATTGATAGGTATCTATCATCCGGTACCCAAAACTTAGACATAAATAACTCTATATACGATTAAATATATAAAGAGCCTCTATGTACAACCTCTCGATGCACAAAATCGGCCCATGCAAGAGGAGCACCTAACGCGCACGACTCACGCAGTTTTAACTTGTGGCTAATGCACGAATGTTGCCTTAAGCAGTCAGAAGTGTTACACCCGTCACCTGAGTGTGCCTCGTGCCTAGGCACGCTTTTTAAAACCAAGCTTATATTATACAATACCAAGAACGAGAAACTTATAATTTGCGAATACCTAAATTTATACCGTAGATTCCTACTATGTAAACGCCTAAACTGGGATGCGATGTACAAAAGATCATCAGCCACTAGGGTAAAAGCTTGAACATCTGAAAGTGCTTTAACTGTTCTAGTTGAAGAAGGCTGCTGTTGACTTTTAGGATCCAAAGCCCATGTGAGAAGCTCCTCTCCACAAAAGTCACCAGACTTGAGGATACTAGTATTGAAGCAGCCAGTCCTTCCACCATCAGTTGTTGTGCTTTCTAGTCTGCCACGTGTGATGAATAGCATTTCATGCACTGGATCACCTTCTAGCAATAAGCAGCTGCCCACCGTGTAAAGAACTGTCTTTAGACGGTCACACATAGCATCCAATAAATGTCTATCCATTTCTTCAAACAATGGTACCTGCCGTATGAAATTGAATCCTGCTTTAATAAATTTTAATTTGAAGAGTCGCTAATGCTGTGTAAATAATATGCATCTCACTCTCTTCAATAAAGGCAAGCAAAGATGCCATTTTATGTCCCTTCTTAAATCCCTAGGAAGGTCTTTGAGAAAGGAATCTAACTCAACACCACGTGTTATTTTCCATTTGTACTGCCTGTGTCTCCTAACTCGCTCCCTCAAGGGATCAGGAAGGGAAATATGTGACATGAGATCTTCGGCTTCTCGCCTTTTTTCTTTCATCTCCTCCATTCTAAGAGTCACGTTTGAGAAGGACTGCAAGTATTTCTGTAATAATAAAAACAGCTGAACCAGTTGATTAATAAACGAACATTTCGCACGTCCCATATATTACACAAAGAACATAATGAAGATTTTTTGGATGGTACCCAAACTCAAGAACCATGAAGCAAGACTAAAAGTAGACAAACCTGCATGTTGCCAAGAAGCAAAGCAAATAGAACCAACCCAATGACAGCAATAAAGTCAGCAAAAAGAATCTCCCCATAGAATGTGCTTGCTTTAAGGCCTTGACCAAGAGAACTGTATCAAAGAGAACATTAATTTTTTAGCTTCAGAGTACGACACCATTTTAATTTTCATGATGGAACCTTTATGAACCAAAACTTCATCGCACTGATTTTGATTAATAAGGAGCTTGCTTATAATTCAAAGTGTGTAAATTACTAGCGCATTTAAAAGTCTCTTCAGGAAAAAATTTCACCATGGAAGTCTGTATATAAAAATGGGATACATTGTGATTACTAACCTTAAACTTTGCAAACCCCACCACGAACAAGACAAAATTTTCTGGGGAAAGTCCGTCGTTTCTAATATATGAGTTTGGAGAGCATCAAGGAATAAGCCAAAATCAAAGTTCGTTGAATCTTTAATTTCATTTCGCTCAAGAAGAGGGCATGAAGTGTTGAGGAATCCATAATCTCCCACACGGTCTTTACCACAATATAAATACTTGGAGTGACAGTTACGCCTTTGACATGCAATATGCCAACATCTCAGTTCACTTTCTATTGCAAACAAATACGAAAGGGCTCCAACTACCTGTTCACAAAGAAGATCTTTCTTACCAACAGAAGAATAATTTCTCAATAATTCAGATAGCCATAGATCGTGTATCATTTTTGTAAATAACCATTCGGTCCACGCAGTTTGATGTATTTGTTCCTAATGACTTTTACTATGTAGATTGTGCATAGAATATTTTGAAATAAAAATATGGGACATTCATCAAGAGAAAAGGTAAACATCCAAATATATATTCCTGGAGCACATATCTTTTTTTTAATATAATTTGGACTACATAAAATAGTACTTACATGGCTAGCAAGCACATAGAGAAAGAAGTTAAAAGCAGCTCCAGCCCATGCTTTTTCGTTGAGAAAACCAGAAACTTTGGTCACCTTCTGATAGAACAAACAAGTCTGTATAACTCGAGGAACATATTGAGAGAAGATAATGAATTTCAAGAGATTTTCCTTCGGAAATGAGATTGGCCCATCTAAATTTGAGATGATTACCACAACTGCCAACTGCACGCAAATTATAAAGAAAGGAAACAATGAATAACATTATAGTTTATTAATGCCCATCTATATTTGTTTTCTACAAAATAAGCTAACAATATCTACAAATGAGAAATATCAAAACTATGTTCATTAATGCCCCTTAATGGATATATGTGTTGCCCAGCTACACCTTTTAAGTCGCTACCTTAAATGCCGTTCAAATATATCTTATGTTAGAATTTTTAGTATCAAAGTACACATATAGATAACATTATAGTACATTTCAAGATCTGCAGATTAAATCAAAAGAAGTATATGAAGAAAAAACAGACATACCTGCGGAAGGGGAAGTGCTGCTAACACATCAATGATCAAATAGGATGTTAGGTAACGTTTTGCCACATAAAGAGGTTCATTTCTAAATACTCTTTCTCCAAGTATATGATCATAACGAGGAACATATGCAGTTCGAAATTTGATAATGATGTGAAATACATATAATATGT
Organism: Scalesia atractyloides; assembly: GCA_947069175.1. Lineage (NCBI taxonomy): Eukaryota > Viridiplantae > Streptophyta > Magnoliopsida > Asterales > Asteraceae > Scalesia > Scalesia atractyloides. The sequence goes on from CAMTDV010000006.1 coordinate 27,849,411, forward strand.
CAGCAAAAGAACGAAGGACACACACGACAATTGCCAAATTTTGGTCCATGTCAAGGCACTTCTGAGTGCCATTAACTATAGGAATAGATAAAAACAAAGGGTCCAAAGACGGTGCTATCACGGAACTTAATAAAAAAAATTTGTTCCACCACAAAATAAATCCACCCTCTGGATCAAAAAACTTCATTGAATCGTTTTCTACTCTCTCCTCTGTCAACACTTATTGATCTCCGTAAGTTTTATTGTAATGCACGCTTGGCCTAATCACCCGTTATTGAAATACAAAGATGGAGATCCAACTGTCAATGTCTTCAGGTGCTGGTCTTCTTCATAGTGACAGATAAGCCTCTAAAGTGAGCATCAACTGTAGGATGTGTTGGAACAAAACTGAAGTTATAAAGTACACATTGTATAGAAAAAGTGAAGAATACAATATGACAAAATGGCAAAAGGAACTTGCAGAATTTAATGTCCCTTTGATACTTTCTTTAGCTACTAATTGTTGCATATGTGTATGTGTTGATCAATGTTTTCATAACCGAAGCCCCGTTTGCGGTATGCGCATATATATAATGTACATATGTGTGGACCCTCCGGGGAAAAAGTGAAAGTGCACTAATTTTAACGTTATTTTACTAATTTCTTGAAAATAACGTTAAAAGCGGGGGACGGTTAATCATGCATCATGTGGTGGCGTTGATAGCTGAAAGACAAGGGGGTACATGCACTAATCAACCTTGTCCCGATTGCTGAGTGTACACTTTAGATGTCGCCGCTAAAGGTGTCGCCACTAGTGCCTTTATTTCTTGTAGTGTGTTATGTGCCTTATGTCCGAGGCTTGATGCAAAACTACTATAGAGCCGGGGGTCTCACTGGAAGCAGCCTCTATATTCCTACGGGGTAGAGGTAAGGTTGTCCATATCTTACCCTCCTCAGACCCTACCTTAGATTTGCTATTGGTGGGATTTACTGAGTATGATGATGATGATGATGAATGTTTTCATAACCGAGCCGGTCGTTCAATTGGCTCTCTACTGATCACTGGTTGAACTGGCCTCAAAAACCGCAAATTATTAACATATTATAAATAATATAAATATAACATGTATAAATAAACCAAAAAATATTATGAAAAGAATTTTATTTTATTTTGTTCGTTTTTAGTATAAAAGGGAGGAATAATACTCACGTGACAAGTTGAATATTACTTACGTGATAAGTTGAAAATTACTATGTGACAAGCTGAAGCCCTTAAGGGGAGACTGGGAGAGTGCAACAGCTAAAAAGAGAGGGATGATGTACGTTTAGCACTAACCTTTTTAAAAACAATTAGTAGACCTTGCAGCTAGTATTTAAATGTCCCAACTAGACAAATAAAAGAAGTTAAGACTCAAGAGTGCTCACTTGCTCCACACCACAGTCCACTCAACTTTTTCATTTTCAAGAAAGTGAAAATACATTGCACTCCTGGTCCTCCTTATACTCCCACAGTCCAACCGACCTCATCTCGACACTCCGGCGACAAGCTGCTTTCATTTGAACTCTGTTGCTGAGATCTAACCATAAGTTCCAACCTCCTGTCAGTTGAGATCTCCTTTCTGGCACTGGCACCAGTCCTACAATGCTGCTCTTGGCCTCTTGAGATCTGTGGGACTGTGGCTGCTGTTGAGATCTCCTTCTGACACCACTCTGGCAGCGCTGCTTGAGATTGGCTGCTGTTGTTGTTATCACCATTCTGGTCCAACCACATTTAACCGGCCAATGGTTCAACCGGCAAGTCGGCAACCGCCCTAACCGGTCGGCCAATTTGGAAGCAGCTCAAAAGCACATAACCAGACCTCCATTGTGTACATGTCCCAATCTTGAAAACATTTGTCTTGATGCTCAAAGTGTTGGACTCATGGATGCAAACGGGTTTTGGGAGGCTGTTGAGTGTTGACCACAACCAAGGTTGTTGCGGATCCAAGAATGGCAATTGTTTTCTTGTTTCAAGCAATACCCAAATATCTCGTGTTGTAATTGGCTGGTTACACTAAGGCCGAGCAGGTATAGGATGCATTGAAGACAAGGTTTCTGGGGGTGGATCGGTGAGAACGATAGACTTCAAACTTTGATGAGGGATTTAATTGATACATTCGTGGAACAACTAAGCGTTTGGGGCCAAGTTGGAACCACTATCAGAAAGGGACAATGTAGATCGTTCCTTCGAATTGTAGCATTAATTAAGCAATGTGTTGAGTTGAACACGAAGATATTCGATGAAGTTGTTAGAAGATTGAAGGGTTACCAAGCGCATGTCAAAGATCAATTAAGTTAGTTTGTTATTCTAGGATATTTATTTATGGAGTCATATTTTTTTGAGTTTTGGGTCGAGACTGGTGTTGGTTACCGTAGCTGATGAGAGAGAGGGCAGTCCGCCCTAACTATATTCTGCCCTAATCCTATTTTCGGCCAAAGAAGGGAATTTGACAAGTTGCCAAAGTTCCCCAGCAGACATTATTTTTGGATGATTTCTATTTGTGTAGCTTCTTTATAACTACTACTTCTCTGTATTTTTATTCTTTACACCTCATAAATAAAATTGTCTTGATAGTGCAGGGGTGGACGTAGGTCAGTTTAACCGAACCTCGTGAATATCTCTTGTTCTCTCTTTTTTGTATAGTTTTTTTTGTGGTGCCTCTAACCAACTGCTACCGCTAAACAAGAGTCAACTGCAGTAGTTTGCTGTTTTTTAGGAGGATTGAGGACCAAAATTCAGTTGGTTGAGGCGGGTTTACTGGAAAAAGTCAAAATTAAGTTAGTGTATCCATGATACCCACTCCTAACAATCGAGTCTGTAAAACGAGATTATGTTTCCTTGTTCATTGTAGCTTGGTTTATCAAGGTTTGTTCTAGTATTTACAGGAGTCGAATGTTTTGTTTTCCAGTGTGTTTAATTAGTTAATCAGATATGCTTGACTGGTAACAGCCGAAAAGGAACAGTGGTAGGGCAACAATCATTGGAAAACAAAGCGGCAAACTCCTTTTTCAAACTTTTGAACCCAATTCTTCAATTCTCTTACCTAGAACTCTCTTTAAGAAAAATTGAAACCGTAAATGCAATTACCTGATGGCAAAACTATGAAATCTTATACGTCTTTGTCGAATCAGATTCTTCGAAAATTCCTCGAGTGTTGACAAGTTTCCCCTCCAGAAACAAGCATACCAGCTCTAACAAAAGATGAACATGATATCAACAAGGAGGATGAACATATAATAATATATGAAACGTAAGATTGTGGTGGTGAATGTGGAGCTATCAGGAGGAAGCTTCCTGTCAAGTTAACGAAGTCATCGCCCCGTTCTGTTCATACTTTTAAACAAAAATCTATTTTTTTATTACGTCGGCTGCAATTCCATTGCTATAATTTTAGATATTTAAATTTCTGGAAACTTAAACTTCCGGAAACCGAAAAAAACAAAGGACTATTTTTTTAACGCCTAAAATACTGTCTGTCTATTTAGCCTCAAATAATGAATTTGCTTTCATTGAAAAGAAATGATTTTTAGTCCCTGTCCTTAGACTGCACCAAGTGGGGCTCGGCTAGCCTCATCGACCATCGTCATGTTCGTCCTCCACTCACCGTTGAAGACGTCCTCCACTCACCGTTGAAGACGTCCACTAAAGGACAAAACTTTTAACCGTTAACCTACCCACCGGCTACTTTTTTAAATAAATTTAAAAATCTTTATTATTTTTAAATACAACCACAACACCCCATTTTTTACCCACTTCAACCTCATCTCTCTCTCAATTTTCACACTTTTATAAAAAAATAGTCATGTCTTCATCTTCTTCTTCAACGTGGTATTCGTCATCTTCGGGTGAGAACGAAGCTTTTTTTGCAAACGTCATTATGTACGCAGCTCAGATGTTTATCGAGAAGGACGAAGAGTCTGATACGTCGTCACAACGGCTAACTAGAAAAGCCGCCTTAAACCGAGACCAAAAAGGTATTTTAAATTTTAGAGTCTTTTTATTAAAATTTAATAATGAATTTATTTTTTTAATATATAGTCGACCATGATAATTTGGTGGCCGGTTATTTTGCTGACACACCTATGTACACGGAGGAGATGTTTCGACGTCGGTTCCGAATGGGTCGTCGACTTTTTTTTACGCATCGATGACGACTTGGCCCAGTCTGATCTGTTTTCACGCTGCGATACGACACTAGAGGCCAAAGGGGATTCACTACTTTATAAAAATGTACGTCGGCCGTTCGCCAACTAGCATATGGGTACGCACCTGATTCGTTGGCGAGTATTTAAGGATGTCCGAAGAACGGCACGTGAATGTTTGCATAGGTTTTGCGAATGGGTCGTGAAATTATATAGCAAGAAATACATGCAGAAACCAAACGCAAACGACGTTCAAAAATTATTTCAAGCTCACGAACAAAGACATGGTTTTCTAGGAATGCTTGGGAGCATTGATTGCATGCACTGGCCATGGTAGAACTGCCCTACTGCCTGGCACGGTCAGTATACTCGGGGAGATCATGGTCATCCAACTATAATTCTAGAGGTTGTTACGTCACAAGATCTTTGGATCTAGCATGCTTTTTTTGGTTTACCTGGTTCACTTAATGACCTTGACATCATCTATCAGTCACAGATCTTTGACGATGTAGTGGCAGGAACAGGTCCAGATACCAGTTTTACGGTTTCGGGGGTGGAATATAGGTGGGTTACTACCTTGCGGATGGAATATACCCAACGTACTCTACAATCGTTAAAATTTTTCTGCACCCGACATATGATAAAAGAAAGAAATTTGCGAAGTTTCTAGAGGGTGCGAGAAAAGATATTGAACGGTGTTTTGGGTTCTACAAAAAAAATAGCATATCATTGAACATCCAGCACGTTCTGCTACACCAAAGAGATTGCGACACATTATGTACACTTGTATCTTGTTGCATAACATGATCATAGAAGACGAAGGTAGAGCGATTTGTGAGTACGACGAAAACGCGTCTAACGGGAATTTTGTTCTGGTTAGTTTGGAATAACAAGACTTAAACGAATTCTCTCTGCGTAACGAGTACACACATCTAAACCTACAGCGGACTTGGTGGAGCACATTTGAAACAACGCACAAAACGAACCTAACGACCACATGACGGATGAAGAAGTACTTTTTTATATTGTTTTAAGACTAGTATTTTTTTTAATATTAACGACCACAAAACATCTTGCACCCAGTCATGTCGATATTTGAAACCAGGGAACTCTTTACAATGGACAGCGTGCTCCCATATTTATCCATACAAGCTTTACGACATATTGGACATGTTTCATCTTCTGGGTACATAGGGATCATCAACCGGTATTTGAGAATAGCTTCTTTGTATCCTACTGTAGACATGCATTGCCCTAACCCCTCAATCAGGATTACGGTCAAAAAATCCTGAGCATGTGTGCCCTTCAAGCACTCAAACACCGCCTTCTGGCGGGGTAACAAATCAAAAACTTCTCTCAGGCTCTGAGTGATTTTGCTAAACAGAGCATTCACCAAAGTTTTTTGTGGCTTCGAGGGGGCGGTGTCCTTATTAGAGAAACCGCCAATATCAAAGTCCGGGAGAGAGACATTTAAACGTCCGAGCGCCTACTGATAGTCTGGGTCAAGCCTTATAACCCCACTGTTTCGAAGGATGTGATCCTGTAATTCCCAAGACTGAGCTCTAGACGCCACAAAGGCATAAGCCCCAACATCTCGAGCTGGGAGGAGGCCCAAACCACCTAGACGCATCGGTAAAGATGCTAGACGCCACTGGAGGTCACCAAAGAATGGGCCACCACACACGACTATGTCTTCTATAGCCTCCCGGAGACCATCATTGAATCGAGATACCGCATCCAACATCAAATGGGGTTGACAAGTCCGCAACCCAAAAAGTAACTTTGCAACCCCATGCACGACCTTAGCAGCAGGAGTTCACATTGGGGATCCCTAAGGCAGGTAATAGTTTCATGAGATCAACCGCCCCCGAGGCCCGTCGCCCTGCCAACTCCCCAATATAGCTAGGATCGCAGCTAATAGCCCCACCAAGGAGCTTAACACCCCTCTCTGGTCTACCAATCCCTCTCGGGAAAAGCCCGTCTTGAACTTTCCACCCATCGCACGTCGGCCAAAAAACCTCTGTTTTTTTAATGTTGAGGTAAAGCCCCAGAGATGGCCCCTCCTCGTTATTGATATCTAAGGCCTTAGCAACCAGACGCGTTGCCGATAAGTGTCCCATCATCCAAGTATCAAGCACGAAACGGGAGATTACAGCGGTCCTGAACCTGCAGAATAAGGGGGTGTAAGGCAAGGGCAAAGAGAAGGGCCCCAAGGGATCTCCTTGTTACACTCCGGTAGTAGCCCCAATACACTCGTTACCAACATACAAGTTAATATTAATTTTAGTTTTATGTAATATTTGGTTTAAAATATTATGTAATGTTTGGTTTTTTAATATTAATGAATTTAGTTTTTATCTTATTTAATAAATGTTAAAAAGTAGATGAAGTTAAAAAATAAATAAATAAATTTGGTGGAGTAGGCTCATCGTCTATTTACATTGTTTCTACCTTGGAGGGGAATGATCCAAGGAGTATGACGTCTTTCCGTTTAAACCACATCCTATCTCCATACCCACGCCCTCCTCACCTCCCTACTTCTCATCCTACCCTATTCATCCTCATCTGCATACTCCTCCATCCGGTGATAATACTCCTTCAGCCCAACCGAATACACCATCTAACACCACTAATCAGGCTGACAATTCAACCTCGGCCCAACCAACTGCACATCACCCCATGACTCAGGCTGACAAGACAGCCTTGGTCCAACCAGACAGCCCTCCACCCCAGCCCAACTCGGGCTCGGGCCCAGCCCACAATCCCAATTAAACCTAGCCTCGGCCCACACCACACCCGACCATCCACACCCACCTAACATACCCGAATCTCTACCTACACAGCCACCACCTCGTACTCGTCATTCACACCTTTGTCCTAATCCTAAACCTATCAACAAGTACAATCCCTCTTCGTTTCACACTACTACAAAATCATAACCATCTTCCTTCACCATTGCTAACAAAGACCCTCACTAGCGTGCTGTCATGGCTGAGGAATATTCGGCTTTAGTGAAAAACGGTACATGGTCCTTGGTTCCACGAGCTCCAAACACCAATATTGTTAATTGTAAATGGGTATACAAAATCAAGAAATATCAACATGGGGCGGTTACGCATTTAGTCCGGTGTTGAATATCATGACACGTTTAGTCCGGTTGTCAAGGCAACTACCATACGAGTTGTTTTATCTCTTGCTGTCACCAAAGGTTGGCCTCTTTGTCAACTGGATGTACAAAATGCATTTCTACACGATGATCTAAAAGAAAATATACAGCAACCACCTGGTTTTCTGGATCCGGCTAAACCAGACCATGTGTGTCGTCGACACGAATCCCTTTATGGTCTCAAACAAGCCCCACAAGCTTGGTTTTGACAGGTTATCCACAACGTTACTTGGCCTTGATTTCTAGGGATCGATGACTGATCCATCCTTGTTTATTTTATCTGCTCGTGGCACTTTATTATACATGCTTGTCTACATTGACTGTAGGTCCGTTGTACGGATCGTTTTGGTCCTAATTTGGCAAACCAAAGGTAAACGTGCGGAATCCATTTGCATAGGCGACATTGTAGACAAGATTGTTACCGTTTAATCACTGTTTCATTAATGTTCAAACGTTACAAATCCTGGAAACACTTGGACAGAGCTTCGCCGTCCAGTACACAAAATCTCTGAATCTTACAAATGAAATGACAAGACATCTATATATAGGATGACAAGTTCGCTTGAACTGTGTCATGGACAAGTTCGGGCGAACTTGTCCTAGCCATGACAAGTTCGGGTTAACTTGTCCCTAGACATATATAAACTTCGACATTTTGCTCCTAAATACATACTCGACTTTATACGATGACGTAGGCAACAGACATATGCATCAACAGACTTCCCCTTGGATGTTGCCGTAGTCATCATTCTTCATTTAAGTTCCAGAGTCTTTAAAATATTCTTGATCTTTATTTCTTGAATAACTTTAATTTCCAAGATCTCCATAGCTTCTACAATCTTTTTCTCTTTTCTTGAGCTTACCTTGATAAAACTTTAATCACCATGCTCCCCCTTACTTTGAGCTATGCTCCCCCTTTCTTTGAGCTTTCTTGAATCTTCAATCAACGTTTTATCCAGCTCCCCCTTAAAATCTACTTCTTGTTTAAAAGTTCCTCAAACATTCAAAGAAATATTTCAGATTGAAACTATGAAATTTCATAACACAAACATTTCAAATTTTTAATCTTCTATAAGTTTTTAAACCCTTTCAGTTAATCAAGTCCAAATTAATGACCTTGAATACCAAGTTTAACTTAATGATCTTGATTAAATGTTTTGACACTAAACTGACACATTCATTCAAATGTAAGTTTCAACTTAATGAACTCTTAAACTTTTCAGATCAATTTTCAAATTTTTTTAGATTTTGTTCGGCAACTCTAGACTTTGAAAATCAGCTTTTCATCATCAGTGGTCGAAACTAAAAGATAATATAATCTTTTTGTTTTATGTAAAGAATATCATGCTCTAACTATATACAAACATATTTACAGACATATTTTTGTTGAGTTTGTGTTAAAGGATCATATCAGTTATTTGAGACATATCACAAGTACCATTGATCTCTTCATGACACTAAGTTTTAAACAAATTTACCTAGATTGTCGATATATTTGTCCTCTTAAACTTCAACACATTTCTCAATTGTTCCAAGATATATTAGGTAGAATTAATAAACTTGACTTAACTATGGTTCCCATCTCAGAATATACTCCCGTATCAAGATTCCCTAGATTTCATCTTATAGGTGAGTATAGCGTAACTGATATCTGTAACTGGGTTTTGCGAGGCCTTGAGAGCTCAGGTTAGTACCACCGTACAGATAAAGAGATGAAGGCTCGACTTTAAGGTATGTTCCAATTAAGGAATCTTTTGACTGCAATTGATTAGATCTTTCGATTCTTTTAATTTTGCTGCAGTTTAGGGTTTTTAGCAAAAGCATTATAGAAGTTCTAGGCCATTGCTTACGCAAAATCAGAAGAACTTGTATAATACCCCAGATATCAATCATATATAAAGATCTCGTATCTCAGAATCAGGCAATCTCTCAAACGAAATTCGAAATACTAAGTCCATATATCCGAGAGATGTTAATCCACAAAATTAAGCAGTTGTAAAATTTAGTTTATATCCCGGAAACAATTTACTGAACGTGTAAAAATCGACACATCCACAGTAAGACTTGTTTATACTTTTTAAACTTTAGAAATCTTTAGCATACTGTGATAGTCCACTGATGTACTATCATTTCCTTTTTGACAAACAATTCTTTTGTCTTTTTCAATGTTTTTGTACTTTTTGCATTTAATATGTTTTTGGATTTTCTGAAAAAAATTTATCCCCCTAAAATTCAAAAACATATTTTTGGTATTTTTTAATAACATTGACCAACCGATGAGAATCACTTTAATTCTCCATCCATTACTGCTTCACAGTTTATCTTTTAAACCTCTCCCCCTCACGATGACAAAAACCTTGACACTTTTATGTTTATAAAACATTTATATCCCTGATTTTTGTCTGTTCAACAGTGAGGGTTCTGTGATAGTTTTCAAATTTTCTTCAAAAATTTGTAAAACTTTCAAGTAAAGGTATTGAAACATGTTTTTCAAAAATTTTTCTCCAAAAATTTTCAAAATTGTAAAGTAAACGTTATTTGAGATTCAAATTTTGTAAAAATGGCCTTTATGTTGGCGCATATGTCTATTGCCTACGTCATTGTATATCGAATCTGAGCGATTAGGGCTTAATCTGTTAGAAACGAACATATTTATGTACATATAGGGTCAAGTTCGGCCGAACTTGTTCAAGACAAGTTCGCCCGAACTTGTTCACCTTCCAAGCGAACTTGAGTTCCTATAAATAGGTGCCTTAGGTTTTCATTTGTAAGGATTTGCAACTTTGGCACTTGTACGGTGAAGCTCTGCCCGATCTGGATTTGACATGTAAATGAACTTTATGATCAATGAATAAACATTACCCGAGTAATCTTTGCATATTCGATTAACTTGTCATATAAATTCCGGATATATGGACAATAGAAACCAATTTAGGTTCCCGAGCTATTCAGGAGCGATCTAACATGTGGTATTAGAGTCTGGATACCTGAATTGGTGAAATCATTGCAAGATCTACTCTTATTCTACCTCTTTCTACCATTTTTTCTTCATTTTTCAAAGAAAACAATGAATTCACGGATAAAAGTTGCTAATTTTTGAATATGTCATGTAAAATACACTTGTGGTAAACCCTTGAGAGTTTGAATATCAAATTCACACGAATTGGTATCAAAAAGTTGAAAAACCCATGTTTTGCAAACAAGTTTTGGTCGAACTTAGGATCAAGTCCGCTCGAACTTGATTAAAATTTCATCAATTTTAATCCAGTCCGCCGAACTTGAGTGATTTCTTATAGAATTTGATAAGTCCGCTCGAACTTACAAAGAAAATCTTTCAATTTCTATGAAGTTCGCCCGAACTTGATTAGATTTTATTGAATTTCACATATAAGTTCACCCGAACTTGAAAGTTCATTTGAAATTCAACATAAGTTCGCCCGAACTTAATCAGGGAGAAATTTTCAAAATTCAAACACAAGTTCGCCCGAACTTGTGTAAAATAAAAATCTGATTTCTCACAAACTGCAAGTTCGCCCGAACTTGTCAGTGTACTGATCGTTTTTTCGAAGTTTGTGCACGTGTGTTTTTCAGTGATATTCGTCAATTCTTCAAGATGGAAGATCTGCACAGTGCTTTTATGACGACTACAACATCAAATTCTCAGATGGTAAATCAAGTTAACATTGATAACGAAATGGGCACATCCGTGAAACCGCCAAAACTCATGAATATGGATGAGTATGAGGGTTGGAAAGAGAAGTTTTCTAACTACGTACAAGCTACATATTTCCACAGTTGGGTTGCAGTTCAGACTGGCTACACATGGCCTCGGGATGAAAATGGTAACGAGATCGATATCAGCAAGTTCTCTACTTTGCTGAAAGATGCTTACGTTGCCGAGAAGAAAATGATTAGTTTGATCCAACAATCGGTGAAAGGAGATATACTAGTGCTGCTACTGGAATATAAGACTGCACAGGAATTATGGACATTCTTGCAGAACAAGTATCAGGGAAGTGAAGAAATGGTCAAAAGCAAGAAAGCGCTGATCATGAAGGAATTTGATATATTTACAATGATAAAAGGCGAAATGATGAAACAGATGATCGAAAGGTTTTGTCATCAAAAAGTGATTATGAGGAGACACGGGCTTAAGAAGAAGGAAGAAGAATACATAGATAAATTGGCTGACGCATTGCCTGAAGGTGATTGGACGACATATCTCATGGTTCATAAAGAAAGTCCGAGCTGGCAATTCTTTGAACTATCCACGTTCATTGATAAACTGGAGGGTCATGAGATGGAGTTGTTAAAGATAGCTAAATCAAAGACTGCTAACGTGACTCAAGATGTAGGGTTGTACTACAAGTCAGGAGTTCAAGATAATATCACTAGCCCTAAGATCCAAACCGCTTTTAGTGCGAATCTAAATTCTTCGAATCATTCGCCGCAGAGTCAAACACAATCATATCCAAAATATGATCAAAGTCCGCAGAGTTCTTCGTATTCAAGCATAAGTTCAAATTCTTCATATCAGAATCAAGAAACTCAGAATAATCAATCGAATTCTGATCCAAATGTGTACAAATGCAACATTGCTGTTAATCTAAACAACGTCGTTTCTGAACAAGTTGCCAAACAACACATGAGACTTCTCGCTACAGTATTGGAATCATATGAAAGTTTGGTGGCTGAAAAGATTGGTAATCTAGAGATGACGGCCGAAAATTATGATCAAGTAGATGAAGAAGAGCTTGAGCTGATGGACATCAAATGGTCCTTAGCTTCAATCATTCGGAGGGTTACAAAGTTTGTTGCTCTTACCGGCAGAGACATCGGAAATTCCAGCAACAAATTGGGATTCGACAAAACAAAAGTCACTTGCTTCAGATGCCGACAAAAAGGGCACTTCAAGAGAGAATGTAAGAATCCAGAAGTAACGGGCAATTAAAGTCCATTTGGAGGTGGCAGTGAGTACTATAAGAAGTCACTAAAGTACAAGTCATTCATAAAGAAGACTCAAGTCGAAATCCAAGAGAAATCAACCAACAACACAGAAAAGGAATGGTCGCTTAAAATGAAGATAATGGTTTTGACTGGAACTCATATATTACCAAAAAGACCGGTGTTGCTCTTATGGCCGAGATCGTGGAAGACACATCTGCTCAGGATGCCGCCATGGAAAGTGCATTACTAGAAAGTACATGCAACAAGCTGAGGAGGAGGAAATTTATCAGCATACAAAGATGCAAGGTATCCTTTCCCCTAACATGTCTACTAGTTTTGCAGGTTGTTTTGGTGATACAACATCTTTGGAGCATGTTGCTGAGGAAAACCCTGTGGTTGAGGAGGTTATCAACGTAACCAAAGAAATGAATGAAGAAAACCTTACAGAGATCGCCAACAAGGCTATGATGGCAAATCTGACGAAGATAAGTCCAGAAGTAAAGGTACAAATTGTTGAGGTAGAAAAACCATGTAAAAATGTGCTGAATCGTGTGTTCAAGTGCTGAAAAGTCTCAGATCATAACCGAAATCAATGTGCATAATAATAATTTCAAATACGATTATCGCACAATGAAGGAGGCATATGACAAAAGGAAAGATGATTACAGCAGGTTGGATAATAACAACATTGAACAAGATGATACTATCAGAATGTTAAAAGGCACTTTAATGGAAAAACAAAAGGCTATTAACGTTTACATAAACAACATTGCTGAAGTAAAACAAGAGTTTCAAGACATGAAAATCGGAACTGAAAGAGTGAGATAGCTTCTAAAAAGCTATACCACAAATGGTTATGTCATCGATCATATTCTTCCAACTATTCAGTCGGAGGAAAATGTTTAGAAAGCCAAAGATAAGAAACATGGAGATTATAGTAATGTCCACCACCATTGTGCGAAAAGTATTGTCGCAAAAAGGCTGAAGGGATGGAAAAGGCGCTCAACATTGAGCTTTTAACTGAAAAGAAAAATGAGCTACCTGAGAACATTGATATAACCTACACAAGTGATGATGGTGAAGTAGTGGTTAAGAATGTTGTTGAAAACGTTTTGAATGAATCTGATGATGGCAGCTATAAAAGCGCCAACACGAGTTCGAACAATTCTGATTCACAATCTGAAGATGACGATATATCATCGGAAGATAGCCTAAGTGATATGCCTAACGTTGTCATGTACAAGGTTAAGGATTCTGATAGACTATATTTTAACGATAGCTTTCCGATTCGAACGTGAAAGAGGACCAACTTGATAAATTCTTCAAACTCGTTGAAGTATCATCAGAGAATTTGGAAATTAATGAAAAGAAGTTTTACTCTAAACCTAAAAGAAACAACTACCGAAGGAATGGTGGTGACTTTCTGGAACATAGGATGGTAGGTTTGGGTTTGGTTGTAGAAGAAGAACCGAATAAGAAAACGTCACCATTTCACGAATATAAAGATAAAAACATGAAATTTGTGTATGATACGAGCACGGTTCAAGAAGAGAGTTTGATTGGAAAGCAATCAAACGATGAGTTCAAAAAGAAAAGAGAACTTCGAGATAAAGCTAAAGCCACAAGTGGAGTAAAACCCACTAGTGGACATTCTCATGATAATCAGAGTTGCTTCAAATGCAATGAAGTTGGTCACATGGCACGCAAGTGTCCGAAACCAAAGCCTGTTTATCCTCGAAGAAAAACAAGTTCAGATGTTGGTGAAAAATCTAAGCAACCAGATTTTGTAAAACCAGTCACAATTCTAAAAAGAAATGAATCTAAACAAGAAGTGAAACCAAAAACTAAATCGAAGTTTGAAAACTCAATTTTTGAGAGAGGTGAAACTTCCAAAACTAATGAAAACAAAGATTCAAAGTTTTACATTAAAAAGGCACAAATTAAGTCACAATCCTGGATTGCCAAAAAGAAATCAACAACATCTGAAGTTGCAAAGTCTGAAACCAAAGTTGACAAAGTGTCTGTTTCAAAAGATAAGAAAAAGGTTAAGTTTGAGAATGATAACATCGATAATGTCAAATCAACTGAATCAAAAGTCAAAAATGATCTTTCAAAGTTGAAAATTGATTTTCTAAAACAAACCAAGAACGAAAAAGTCGAACAGTTTTCAAAATTAACATTGGATGAAATGTTTGATGATAATTTTGATTACGATGATAGCTTTGAAAGTGATTATGAAGATGTTTATTCATTTCAGCCCAAGACCAAAAAGGCTTGGTTTCACTATTCAAGTAAGTTGTTTTTCATGTGCAGGGGCTCCAAAGATCCATATTATCGAAGTGGATTCTGGATAGCGGAGCTTCAAGGCATATGACCAGGATGAAAGCGCTACTCTTCGATATCAAAGCGATAAATGGAGGGTATGTAGGCTTCGTTGGAAATCAAGGAGGCCAGATTTTAGCTGAAGGAAAACTTTCGAATGGTGTGGTGTCTTTTGATCGTGTTAACTATATCGCCGAGCTAGAGAACAATCTTCTAAGCATCTCGCAGATTTGTGATAAACAGTGCACGGTGCATTTAAATGATAAAGAGTGCATCATTCTAAAGCCGGGTTTCAAAATTCCGGATGATTGGATTCTGATGCGTGCCCCATGTGAGAACGATCTCTATGTGTTAGATATGGGTGTCGCTACCACATCATCGAAATATGCTCAATGTTTTGTCACAAAAGCCATGGAGAAAGATTCTATTCTATGGCATAGGAATATGGGGCATATTCATTTGAGGAAAATGAATTTTCTGGTTCATAACGACTTGGTTGAAGGTGTGAATCTTTGAAGGTTCGACATGACGGATCACTGTCTTGAATGTAAAAAGGGGAAGCAGATCAAAAAGTCACATCCTAAGAAGATTCTGAATTCCATAAATTTGCCGCTTGAACGTCTTCATATGGATCTTTTCGGTCCGGTGAACGTCCGAAGTATTTCAGGAGATCTGTATTGTTTGGTCGTCACAGATGAATATTCTCGATATTCATGGGTTTTCTTTCAAGAGTATAAAGATGAAACATTCGACAATCTTGTGATTCTCTTCAAGAAACTCGAAAATCTATATCATCTCCCAGTCAGACGTATACGAAGCGATAATGGAACAGAGTTCAAAAATAACAAGATGAAAGAATTTTGCGATGCCAAAGGAATTTTGCACGAATTCAGTGCACCGTACACTCCACAGCAAAATGGTGTAGCAGAGAGGAAGAACAGAACGTTGATTGAAACAGCAAGAACTATGCTTGCTGACTCAGAGGTTCATGTCAGCTTTTGGAGTGAGGCAGTTGCAGCGGCTTGCTACACTTTGAATAGGGTCTTAACTGTCAAACCAACTAAAAAGACATGTTTCGAAATGATCAACCGAAGGAAACCAAATCTCAAATATCTAGAGCCATTTGGTGCACCATGTACCGTGATTGTTCAAGATGGGAAATTTGGGGCTAAAACGCTTGAAGGTTTCTTTGTCGGGTACGCTAGTCCGCTAAGGAGAGTTTATGTTCCTGCGTTGAGAAAAGTGATCGAAGCACAACATGTTGATTGCTTTCGATACAAAACTCCTATTCAGAGGATGACACATGGTTGCTCAATTACCAAGATTTGTGAAAGTCATTCGACTTGCCAGAAGAACCGTCTGAAGAAGAACTTGCAGCTCTTTATTATATATCAACAATCGGCAAACCAAGAACAAATTCTAAGACCAATTGTGGTTAATCAACCCACTACTGGTTCTACATCGTCTTCTAGTGCAGGTCCGAGTAGTAGTAGTGTTCCGAATGATCATGTTTCTGAAGCAGAAACAACACCTACTACAACAACAGAGTCCATTATTCCTCAGAATCAGAATTCCGACTCCGATGAAGCACCAACTTTCGATGCTGATGGAGAATCTTCCTCTGATGAATAATTCGAGCAGATATCCAACATTTTAAACCAATCTGCTGGCCCTAGCACTCAAAATGAAGCAACATTGAGTGCTCCTGAAGTTGATTTGATAGTTGATCTGAATATTTCAAATCAGAATAGTTCAGTTGATGTTCCTAGCAAGGATCTGCAACTTTGGCACTTGGACGGCGAAGCTCTGCCCGATCTGGATTTGACATGTAAATGAACTTTATGATCAATGAACAAACATTAAACGAGTAATCTTTGCATATCCGATTAACCTGTCATATAAATTCCGCATATATGGACAATGGAAACAAATTAGGTCCCCGAGCTATTCAGGAGCGATCTAACACTTTATAAAACTTAATAACCCGGCCCTTCGTCTTCAATGTCTTCAAGTTTCAGAAAGTCTTCTAAACTTTCAATTTTCCCTGATTGTGTAAATTCTTTTTCTTTTACCAACCATGTTTGATTTTTCATTAAAGCTTTGTTGAAATATAATTTAGAAACTATTTGTTCATTACTATTCAAAGATTCACCAGTTTCAAAATTTGAAAACTTAGTAATAACTGGTTTCTCCTTTTTTGTAGTTTCTGTACATTGTTTTGAAACCTGAGTTGGTATTTTTAAAATTTTCAGAATTTTTCTTATCAATGTGAACAGGTTTAGGATTAATTTGTAAACATTTTCTAGCAATGTGTCCCTTTATCCCGCATTTGTGACACAACATGTTATCATATCGATCTTTTCTATCAAACCATACGCTCAAATCGTAACATTGATTTGATGTGTGGTAACCATCTTTCCTGTTTCTTCTACAAACATGATTTGACGTTGAAGCACTGTGGTCCGACCTGCACCACTTATTTTCAAATTTTTGTGCATTTTTATAATGATTGGATTATCGTACCGATGAGCTTTTATTTTTCTTTTGAAAATTTTTAGAATTTTTAGAACTTTGTTTTTCCTTTTGTTTTTGTTCTCCATTCTGCTTAAAAGATTTTTGCGTTGAGCATTCACCATTTTCAGTAGATTGTAGAACAGTTTCTTGAATTTTTTCTTTTAGTTTTAAAAATATTTGATTTTTATCATTTTTAGCTCTTTCATCATCGGTATCATCATCACAACCCTCAATTATGACATCGTCATAACTTGTGACATTGTCACTTATTAGAATTTTCTTTTTATTTTCGTTGATCGGTTTTGGACATATATGATCTAACATTAATGACGAGGTCACAAAACCTTTCAACTTCTTTTCTAAATAAACAGCTTTATTTTTAGCATTCTTAACATGTTCAAGTTTCCTAATTTTTTCAAGATGCGAGTTTATTATATTTTGTTTTTCAAGATCATTTTTATTTAAAACAGATTTTTCATTTTCTAAAATTTTTATTTTATTTTCAAAAAACTTTTCATTTTCTTTTAACTTTTTATTTTCTAATGTCAAGATTTCCATATCTTTCAAAAGTTTGACATTATCAGATCTGGATTTTTCACAATTTGAGCACACAGATTCAGAACTAGAAGCTTCATTTGTGGATGTACTTGAAACTTGTGCTTCACAGTTCTTAGCCATTATACTCTCTTCTTTCTTCAACTAATCATTGAACTTTGTGTTTCCAAATCATTTCTCTGATCACTGACAAGATCAGACTTCTTTAGTACTTCCATTTCATATCCCTCTAACTTGTCAATTAAATCTGATAACTTGTAGTGAGGCCAACATGGACTACTTTTCAGCACCATCAAGTATGTCATCCACTCTTTGTCAGGAAGTACATTCGCCAACTTGTCAATGTACTCTATTTCTGTTTTAAGAATATTATGTCTTCTCATCTGATCCTTCAAATGACAAAAGCGATCTATCATTTGCTTTATCGTTTCGCCTTTGATCATCTTAAAATTATCAAACTCCTTTTTGATTAGAGCTTTCTTGCTCTTATTCATCTCAGCACCTCATATTTAGCACGTAGAGCATTCCACAACATCTGTGTTGTATCACATTCTGGTAGTAGAATTAAGATATCTTCATTTATCAATTGTTGTAACAAGCTGATCATCTTCTTCTCTGAACATTCTGGTAGAAGAAATTTGCTCGTTTCCAGTTCTCGAATTTTTCTTTCCAGCTTTCATACTCGTCCATATTCATCAACTTTGGCGGCTTCACGGACCCCATTTCATTTTCCAAATTTAACTGTCGTTCAAAAACACTTGAAAAATGATTAGCAAACAGACAATTCTAGTAAACTTTGACTTCTTAATTGACAATATTAACGTATCGGTTCGCTAAAAAAGTTTAAATTTTTTCAAAAACTATTTTTACCAAATTAGGAGCTTTAAACTCGTCTCGTCGATACGAATCTAAGATATATAATGTCCGAGACGTTTTTCTGAATTTTCATGCCTTTTTTTTCGTTTTAGAAACCTTTGTACAAGTTCGGGCGAACTTGTAACAACTTATGAAAATCAGCTACTTAACAAGTTCGGGCGAACTTATATAAACTTTTCAGAAATTTCACTTTGAAACAAGTTCGGGCGAACTTGTGATGTTTTTCAAGAAAATTTAGCCATGTTCGGACGAACTTTTGCTTAATTTCAACAAAAACTAGTCAAGTTCGGGCGAACTTGATGAAAATTCTTGAAAAACTTATCAAGTTCAGGCGAACTTGATGAAAACTCACACAGAATGTGATAATTTCAGTCAAGTTCGGGCGAACTTGATCACAAGTTCGTCCGAAATGATGTTTTCAAACATGATTTTTTTTAACTTTTCGACATGAATTCGTTTGTTTTAAGCTCTGATCTTATCAAGGGTTTTACTATTATGGATTTGAAGTATTATACTTGAAAATCAGTCCATTTTGTCTGTGTAATGCCCAAGAAAAGTTTAAAATGAAAGAAATGAGTAGAAGATGTGAAGTTCTATGTCCAATGTCTTCAAATTAGGCGAATCCTACTCTGATACCAATTGTAGGTCCGGGATCAGGCAGTTCTCTCTCGTGTTTGCCTATTTACACAGTCCATTCCCTCCATTTCAACTCACCTCTTGCAAATCGAAAATTTTCATACTCTTGAGTTAATTCATTTATTCATTTCAGCTCTCAAGAATATTAATGCAAGTAACAGAAGGGCAAAAATTTATATCACATCATACATCTAGAACAGTCTAGATCATTCAAAACTGTAACAACTGGCAACTTTCGGGTAATTTCCGTACAATTAAACTATTAATTTAATCATGCAATTATATTTTAAAACGCCATGTTCTGATAGATTACATCTTGTATATCTAAAAATGTTATGAATTACATTTAAATAGTGCATATTATTCATTTTGATCATCACGCCTGAAAACAATTAGATTATGCTCTAAAACAACTAGTAGACTTGCCGGTTAGACTAGCTGTGTCAGCACTAGTCCGGTACTCGGCTTAACAACAGTTTTAGGACTTAGATGGAAGTCCAATAGCAATCATATATTAAATCCTATATGGGAAAACACGGATTTGGGATAACACCTTCCGGAAATAATTTTAAGCACCTAAAAGTGTCTGAAACAGACAAATAAACAAGCGTTTCAACAAAAATTCAGCATTTTCAGCTTTTAACAAGCTAACGTAATATCAAGAAATAAGCCTGAACCTTATAATATGCTTACAAAAGTGTTGGAAATTAAATGGTGTCATAAAAAAACAAATGAAAACATATAAAGTGCACAACTTAGCATCTTAACCATCTGATAACGAAACGATCACCCGAAAACAACTAGAAGCATCCCATGAACTAGTTAACACTGATTTGGTGTTATAAGACTAGTAAAGGTCATTAAACACATCAAGTTGACTAAAAACACTTAAAAACACCTAATCATACTTAAACCTCACTAGTTTCACTTCAAACCCTCAACTTCCAAACTTTGACAATTTACCCCCCCTGGAATCCACAGTCCAAGTGGGCCCCACTAGCCCCCCATTTGTCTCCTCATCATTTGATGTTGGAAGTAAGTTGTGAATGCACAAAGGGTATTATGTTTCTAGGAGACATGAGTGTTTGATAAGAAGATGATCATGTAACATAACATTTACCATTTTCACAACACAAAAACCTTCTCCTCCTTCCCTCTAGTTCACGGCACAAACACCCCAAGAACACCCTCCATTTTCATTCATCTCCTAGCTAAACCAAGGATCATCTAAGGTGTCTCAAGCATTTGTAAGAAGGTTACAAGTGGAAGAAGCTAAAGGACCTCCTTGGAGTGCTATTATCCACCTCGTTTCTTCATCTTCATCTTCTAGTGTTCATTTGCCACTTCCCTAGCCACTAGAGCTAGTTGTAAGCCTCTTGAACCTTATTCCGATTCTTGTTACTAGTATGTTATAAGTGTACAAGTGAAACCATCAAGAAACATAAACTTAAAGTGATGAACACATGAAGAACACTAAAGATCTAAAGAAAACAAACATAATCTTGAAGTGTAATAATATTGTGTATGATTATTTTGTGCTTAGCTTGATGCTCATCATAGGTAGACTTGTTAGATGTAAAGATTTAACAAGTATATACATGGATCTTGAAAGATCCATAAAGAACAAGGATGATGAACTTAGTTTACTAGAAAGATGAACATGTTAAGTGCTTAAAACAATATAAACATGGATTTTAAACCTTTTAAGAAGTTGTATGAAGAAGTTGTTAAAGATGGATTTCTACAAAATTTGTGTAATTAGTGGATAATTAGCATTTTTGGAGTTAAATAAACATGTTAAACTTAGATTTAAAAGAGTACATGTTTTTGTGAAAATATAAGTTCATCATCATGTGAAAAGTTTATGTATGAAGTTGTTTAAACTTATAGAAATTATTGTGTTTGATCAAGTGAGTTTTGTAAAGCTTAAACACATGTTTTAGACATGGGAAAACTCCTAAATCTAGGGAAACTATGGCCAAATTTTTTTAAAAATTCAACACTTAGAAAAATATAAAGTTTACTACTAAACTTTTGATTTTTAGATATTTAAATAAATTAAACATGGCCATACCCTATTTTTATATAAAAATACAAGTTAAGAAAATAAAGATTTCTTAAAGTATAAAAACAAGTATAAATATATATTTGGGAAAATATATATTTAGAAGTCACCAAGTATTTGTGTGCTATGTGTATACTAAGTGTATTATATGGTAGTAGACAAATTAGGGCATTCAAGACAATAAATACTCCCAATGGAGTATAAACACACATACCTTCAAAATACCAAGAAAATATACCAAGGGAGATTACACACAAAAATGCCCAAGCATGGGTACATGGACCAAATACAACAAAACATATATATATAGTATATATATATATACGTACGTATATCTATATATACGTATATATAACTATATATACGTATGTATACGTATATATATACGTATGTATAGTATATATATAGTATACATACGTATATATATTTCTTGATTTATATGGACTTGGACAATTGGATGGACTTATACACAAGATATATATCTTTAAGAAGATTGGTAGAAATATATATAGTTCATACAAGCCTTAAAAATATGTTATTTTTAAGAAAACTAATTTCCAAAAAATATAAAAATTACTAGAAAGGATTTTTATTACTTAATGGGAAATACATGAACAATAATACATAAATACATGTATACTTGCCTAAGTATACATTTGGTGAATAACAAATATACTTATACTAAAAATAATATTGGAAATATTATTTACAAAGTATACATATTTATTTTGGAAAAATAAATATAACTAAAAATATACTTTGACTTGATCAAAGAAGTATAAACACAAGAATACTTAGAAAAGTATAAGTATACAAATACAAGTATAAGTTAAAAATTATATTATTCTTAGCAACCAATCTTAACTTGGAAAATACATATTTATTCAAGAATAAATATAACTTGGGCTAGGCCCAATAACATAAAAGACATGGCAAGGCCCAATAACATAAAGACATGGGCTAGGCAATAACATAAAGACATGGGATAGGCCCAATGACACAAGGACATGGGCTAGGCCCAATAACATAAAGACATGGGCTAGGGCCATGATACAAGGACATGGGCTAGGCCCAATGACACAAAAACATGGGCTAGGCCCAATGACATGCGTGCTAGGCACGAGGACAAGGAACGGGCGATGCCATTCCCACACAATTCAAGACTCGATAAAAAAATATATATTAACAAGTCAAGAAATAATTAATCAAGAACACAACTAAGAACAATTAACAAGATGGGAACTTGTACATAGAACAAGCATAGACTTAAGTGTCTAATGGAACTAAGAACACTTGTATGTTTCGGTTAGAGACCAAGAGAACATTTGTGAGTTTACACGAAACGCAAAGAACGCAAATCTGTGAGTTCATGTCCCCATTCCTCTTAAACATTTTCGGTTTTATAACATTCGGGGGAAATACATGTTAAGACATATGGTATGTTAGTTATGGAGTTAGATGACAACAAGATCGATGTGTGTAAGTAGGATTGAGAACAATATAACATTAGTAACCATTAATCACTTAGTGACCAAGGTGCAAGAGGTGTAGATCTATTGAGCTTGAGGCACGCTCCACTCCTAGTTGTGTACCATGGGGTGCTTTTGTCGTCCCAACTTGAGAACAAAAGTGTCTCGGTTTGGTTATTCACTTATGGCACATAATGTCGGAGGCTCGCTACCCACTGATAGATCCTTAAATTCCATAATTATTTTACATACGTGGATTTCAATATTGGATTACAATTATGACAACTTATTCGAAAACAAAACTACAAGAACTCGATTCAACT
Organism: Scalesia atractyloides; assembly: GCA_947069175.1. NCBI lineage: Eukaryota > Viridiplantae > Streptophyta > Magnoliopsida > Asterales > Asteraceae > Scalesia > Scalesia atractyloides. The sequence continues at coordinate 27,872,445 of CAMTDV010000006.1, forward strand.
TTTGTTGAGTTTTCAAATTACATGTATTTTAGGAAACAAAGCATGAACGGTGATAGGCCTCGGAAGTTTGGAAACAACTTAGCAACGGATGCCACTTTTGAAGGGTTTGTCTCTTATATCCCAACTTTGTATGGGCATATGAGAGCCAAAGCCTTGACATAATTCATGAAGATAACAAATTTATTTTGTGATGTAACTTAAACTTGAATGTTGATTTGGATAAAAATTATGAACTTGTTGAAAACATGGGATTTCACTTTTGGAACTTGTAAACTTGGATTTCAAGACTTATGTATAACATGGCATCGTTGTTATTTATTATTGTTTACACGATTGATTGCAATGATTACCTTTAAGTCACACGTTTTCTCTTCCGCTACGACCAGGGTGTGACAAAAACACCACTTGAAATTTTCATATATTAGTTATCCTATCCAAATATAATATAAGGGAACAGAAGTGGAGTCCATCTCCACCTTAAAAGAGAGAAATAATGGTGATCACTACCCGTCTTGGTAACACGATTGTAGCAACATTTCTCTACTAATACCAGAGAAAATATTGTTGGCAGGGGCAGAGCTTTTAAGGGGCAAGGAGATGCACTAGTCCCCGTCAATGTTTCTAGTATATTTTTTCCGATTTTTCGAGATTTTTAAAATTATATAAGTTCACCTCGACAATTATTTTGCCTAAAAATTCTCTGCCCCTACCAAGTTTGTTGTCCAAAAAATATATACATATTCTCAAATGAGTTAAAAAAATAAGTGAAGAATTGAGGTATTAGTAATTTTTTTATAATTGTAACTTGAAGTGAGTTTATATAAAGTCTTAAACTAGTTTTTATATAAAAGAAATTAGAGGTTTCAATATAGTTTTTCTATTGTTTGACACGACCTGAATCGAATAGCCAACTCAACATATAACCCAAAACATAGCCATGGGAAAAATGTGGGTTCCATGACTTTTCGCTTTCGCGAGACTTTTGGTCAAGTTCCGCCACTGATTGTTGGTGAAGTTAACTCGTGGTCAATGATCAAAGAGCGTACATGCGCTTAAGTTATTAACATTCAGTCGTCTGTTGAATCCAGTAAAATAAAATAATCAAATAATGATAAAAGATGAACTTAATTAAAAAAGGGTTCTTATAAATGAAATTAGAGTTCGCATTCTGGGATACAGATTAACATTGTGATCAAACCGCATCCAAGTACAAATATGATTATTACTTAAATAAAATATTAAAATTGTGAGGATTTGATTATGGAAAATTGCTACTTCGAACATCAATTAAAAAAATAAATTCAGATAATAAGAAAAACATTCCAATATAAAATCAGCTATCTTTGTACAAGTTCGGGCGAACTTGCAACAGCTTATGAAAATCAGCTATTAACAAGTGCGGGCGAACTTATATAAACTTTTCAGAAAATTTCACTTTGAAACAAGTTCGGGCGAACTTGTGATGTTTTTAATAGCCAAGTTCGGGCGAACTTGTGCTTAATTTCAACAAAAACCAGTCAAGTTCGGACGAACTTGATGAAAATTCTTGAAAAACTTGTCAAGTTCGGGCGAACTTGATAAAAAATCACACAAAATGTGATAATATCAGTTAAGTTCGGGCGAACTTGATCACAAGTTCGTTCAAATGATGTTTTCAAACATGATTTTTTCAACTTTTCGACATGAATTCGTTTGTTTTAAGCTCTAATCTTTTCAAGGGTTTTACTATTATGGATTTTAAGTATTATACTTGAAAATCAGTCCATTTTGTCCGTCTAATATCCAAGAAAAGTTTAAAATGAAAGAAATGAGTAGAAGATGTGAAGTTCTATGTCCAATGTCTTTAAATTAGGAGAATCCTACTCTGATACCAATTGTAGGTCCGTGATCAGGCGGTTCTAGATGGAAGTTAGTGCATATATAGCAGTTTCGGTAGAATGTTATTAAGAATGAAGTAGAAACAAGAATGCAGCAGAAGTCTTCATTCAAACCGAAAGAGTATACATCTTTAAGTCCAGCTGCCAGAGTTCCTGAAGAGAATCCGGCAGCACCTCCCCTAGGGATTGTCAAAACTTAAACAACAAATGAAGCACACCTATATGTAGTTGAACAAGTTCACCCGGAAGGTGTCAAGGACAAGTTCGGGCGAATATGTCCTTCACAGGACAAGTTCGGGAGAACTTGTCCTTCACAGGACAAGTTCGGGATAACTTGTCCTTCACAGGACAAGTTTGGGCGAACTTGACCAATACATGCCAAGTTCGGGCGAACTTGTTCCCGATTTTAACTATACGCTCTGTATTTTGGTCGTGTGTTCGATTCTAACCTATACAATATTCAACACACACTCAATCTAGCCTATTCGACAAGTGACGAACACCAAGTGCATCAACAGTGGTATCAAAGCTAGCCATGACAAGTTCGGGCGAACTTGTCCTAACTATGACAAGTTCAGGCGAACTTGTCCCTACACATACATAAACTTCGACATTTCGCTCCTAAATACAGACTCGACTTTATACGATGACGTAGGCAACAGACATATGCATCAACATTGATGATATTATTCTTACAGGGAACAATCCTAAGGCGATTGACGATGTTGTTCACAATCTCAGCAACACCTTTGTTGTTCAGGATATGGGCTCTCTATCATATTTTCTGGGAATTGAGATTGTTCCCAACGAGGCGGACATTGTTCTATCTCAAAAGAAATATATTTTGGATATATTGCTCATGCAGGTCTCTCTGAATCAAAGCAAGTCTCATATCCTATTCCAAGTATTGCACATCTCTCTCTTGGTGAGAGCTTTCCCTTTGATAATCATGTTCGATATCGTCAGATTGGAGGGGCTCTTCAGTATGTCACACTTTCTTAGCCCGACATTACTTATGCAGTTAACAAAGTGTGTCAATTTATGCATTCTCCCACAACTAATCACTGGTCTCGGTTAAACGAATATTGAGGTAATTACAGGGCACTTCTGGCTATGGTCTATTGATTCAACGAAACTCCGGATCTCTTCTACATGCCTACACGGATGCGTCGTTTAATTTACATGCCTTCTCAGATGTAGATTGGGCTGGTTGCCCAGATGACCGTCGATCCACTAGGGGGTTTGCTAGGTTCAAACTTAGTATCAAGGTCTACTCGAAAACAAATGATTGTATCTCGGTCATCTATATAATCCGAGTACAAGGCCCTTACAGATACGGGTACTGAGCTCACTTGCTTGAAACACTATTACAGGAATTGTGTGTCCCCATGCCTGCGGTTCCCATGCTATGGTGCGACAACTTAGGAGCCACATACATGTCACGAATCCAGTGTTCAGTTTGGCAAGTAAGGCATGTAGAAGTTGATTTTCATATTCCTTCGAGAGAAGGTTTGGCAAGGAAAACTTTGTGTTCAGTTTATAAAGACAGATGATCAGATCGCTGATGTGTTCACTAAGCCTCTACCTTAACAACGCTTTGTTTGGCTTCGGTCCAAACTACAGGTCGCTTCCTGGCCTTAGCTTGCGGGGGAATATTAAACAATATATTGCAATAGGCTTATCTACAGGGTTATATGTGTAACTATCTTGTCTATATATACTGGTTATAATTATTACTATCGATACACAATAATACAAACTGATTACCAAGTTTATCTGTTAGACCTACAAAAGAACACATACAAAAGCCAAGACATGACATCTTGACCAAGAAATAAATAGAAAATGATACAATCTCCACACAAATATAGTGAATAATATTGAACACCTATTTAGAACATATGTTGAAGACATTAAAGATCTGTTTGAAGGCATGAAACCTCTGATGATGAAGATAGAACCACAGTTTGATGGCCAAAGCCTTGTTGAAGACAAGCACCGATCTTAAAGACCAAACATTTGTCCTAGCTAAACAGATGTTTGATACAAGTCAACAGCGGTTTAAAGAACAACGATTAGATCAATGTAAGAGTACAATGCTTAGAACATATGTTTTATGTAATAGATTAGATGTTAGATTTCCGGAGCTTCTAATACTTGTGAAATCTTTATAGTTAAGAATATTAGATGTCACTATCAAGGTGACGCCAGCTGATTGCAAGCAGACCTTTCGTACTTGTATAAATAGATCTCGTGTGTTAAAGATCTATTTGATCACTTATCATTCATCCTTTTGTACGAACAGAAAAGTTGTGTGATTAGGTTGGGGGTTGTTCAATGATTACTGTAATTTGAAATCCTTTGTTATTAATGCAAAACAGTTTTGATATAACTTTCCACTCTTGTCTGCTCGTATGATTCCACATTTCCATTTATACTTTGAATTACATCCATATTTGTTCATCTAAAGTATACAAGTTAAACTCAGATCCTAACAGGGTTTCCAACTTTAAGTCTTCAAATTTATTCTAAAATCCTCCTTTAACGGCCTCCGAGACCGTGCATCGACCTATCACCTGGAAATTTACCACATGACATCCAAGATTAATTAGGGCCAAATATGCTAGGCAACTCTACAATGGTTAGGATGAACTGGCTCAAGAGTATATTTTAGGTTTCTTGCAAAACATATTTCTATTAAATAAAGTTATGGAAAACTTCCATACTAAGATTTATTTCAAAAGTATAGTAGTAAAACCATTAAGGCTTGGACAAAATGGGCAATGACTTGTGTGAGTGAAAAGAGACAAGTGGCAAATGGTTGTATTTAAAAAAATGCTCAGCATTGTCCCACTCTCTTAATTAACACTAGTATCAAATAAAAATCTATGGTTTTATGGCAACTAGAAAGTGTTTAAAGAGTGAAAATCAGATTTTTGAACTTTCAAAAACTATTTTTGAAATTTTAGTCTCCATAGAAGTACTATCGGTACAACGTCTATCGACTGCCTAGGAACTGTAACAGTTTGTTGTCTCTCTCGTGTTTGCCTATTTAAACAGTCCATTCCCTCCATTTCAACTCACCTCTTGAATAAAAAATTTTCATACTCTTGAGTTAATTCATTTATTCATTTCAGCTCTCAAGAATATTAATGCAAGTAACAGAAGGGCAAAAAGGTTTATATTACATCATATATGTAGAACAGTCTAGATCATTCAAAACACCACTTGAAATTTTCATATATTAGTTATCATATCCAAATATAATATAAGGGAAGAGAAGTGGAGTCCATCTCGACCTTAAAAGAGAGAAATAGTGGGTGAGCACTACCCATCTTAGTAACACGATTGTAGCAACGTTTCTCTACTAATACCAGAGAAAATATTGTTGGCAGGGGCAGAGCTTTTAATGGCAAGGAGATGCACTCGTCCCCGTCAATGTTTCTAGTATAATTTTTCCGATTTTTCGAGATTTTTAAAATTATATAGGTTCACCTCGCCAATTATTTTGCCTAAAAATTCTCTACCCCTACCAAGTTTTATTTTTCAAAAAATATATACATATTCTCGAATGAGTTAAAAAAATAATTGAAGAATGGAGGTATTAGTAATTTTTTTTATAATTGTAACTTGAAGTGAGTTTATATAAAGTCTTAAACTAGTTTTTTATATAAATGAAATTAGAGTTTCAATATAGTTTTTCTATTGTTTGACACGACCTGAATCGAATAGCCAACTCAACATATAACCCGAAACATAGCCACGGGAAAAAATGTGGGTTCGATGACTTTCCGCCCCCGCGGGACTTTTTGTCAAGCTCCGCTACTGATTGTTGGTGAAGTTAACTCGTGGTCAATGATCAAAGAGCGTACATGCGCTTAAGGTATTAACATTCAGTCGTCTGTTGAATCCAACAAAATAAATAATCAAATAATGATAAAAGATGAACTTAATTAAAAAAGGGTTATTATAAATGAAACTAGAGTTCGTATTCTTGATATACAGATTAACATTGTGATCAAACTGCATCCAAGTACAAATATTATTATTACTTAAATAAAATATTAAACATTGTGAGGATTTGATTATAGAAAATTGCTACTTCGAACATCAATTAACAAAAATAAATTCAGATAATAAGAAAAACATTCCAATATAAAATCAGCTACCTTTGTACAAGTTCGGGCGAACTCATAACAGCTTATGAAAATCACCTACTAAACAAGTTCGGGCGAACTTATATAAACTTTTCAGAAAATTTCACTTTGAAACAAGTTCGGGCGAACTTGTGATGTTTTTCAAGAAAATTTAGCCAAGTTTGGGCGAACTTGTGCTTAATTTCAACAAAAACCAGTCAAGTTCGGGCAAACTTGTTGACTTGAAAAACTTGTCAAGTTCGGGCGAACTTAATGAAAAATCACACAAAATGTGATAATTTCAGTCAAGTTCGGGCGAACTTTATCACAAGTTCGTTCGAAATGATGTTTTCAAACATGATTTTTTTAAATTTTCGACATGAATTCGTTTTCTTTAAGCTCTGATCTTTTCAAGGGTTTTACTATTATGGATTTTAAGTATTATACTTGAAAATCAGTCCAGTTTGTCCGTGTAATGTCCAAGAAAAGTTTAAAATAAAAGAAATTAGTAGAAGATGTGAAGTTCTATGTCCAATGTCTTCAAATTAGGCGAATCCTGCTCTGATACCAATTGTAGGTCCGTGATCAGGTGGTTCTAGACAGAAGTTAGTGCGTATATAGCAGTTTCGGTAGAATGTTATTAAGAATGGAGTAGAAACAGAATGCAGCAGAAGTCTTCATTCATACCGAAAGAGTATACATCTTTAAGTCCAGCTGCCGGAGTTCATAGAGAGATCCGACAGCACCTCCCCGTAGGGATTGCAAAAACTTAAACAACAAATGAACACACACCTATATATAGCTGAACAACTTCACCCGGAATGTATCAAGGACAAGTTCGGGCGAACTTGTTCTTCACAGGGCAAGTTCGGTTGAACTTGACGAATACATGCCAAGTTCGGGCAAACTTGACCATCACAGGTCAAGTTCGGATGAACTTGTTCCCATTTTAACTATATGCTCCGTATTTTGGTCGTGTGTTCGATTCTAACCTATAAAATATTGAACACACGCTCAATCTAGCCTATTCGACAAGTGATGAACACCAAGTGCATCAACAGTGGTATCAGAGCTACGGCAAGTTCGGGCGAACTTGTCCTAGCTATGACAAGTTCGGGCGAACTTGTCCCTAGACATACATAAACTTCGACATTTCGCTCCTAAATACAGACTCGACTTTATACGATGACGTAGGCAATAGACATATGCATCAACATTGACGATATTATTCTTACAGGGAACAATCCTAAGGCGATTGACGATGTTGTTCACAGTCTCAGCAACACCTTTTTTGTTCAGGATATGGGCTCTCTATCATATTTTCTGGGAATTGAGATTGTTCCCAACGAGCCTGACATTATTCTATCTCAAAAGAAATACATATTGGATATTATTTCTCATACAGGTCTCTCTGAATCAAAGCCAGTCTCATCTCCTATTCCAAGTATTGCACATCTCTCTCTTGTTAAATAGCTTTCCCTTTGATAATCATGTTCGATATCGTCAGATTGGAGGGGCTCTTCAGTATGTCACACTTTCTCGGCCCGACATTACTTATGCAGTTAACAAAGTGTGTCAATTTATGCATTCTCCCAAAACTAATCACTGGTTTGCGGTTAAACGAATATTGAGGTAATTACAGGGCACTTCTGGTTATGGTCTATTGATTCAACGAAACTCCGGATCTCTTCTGCATGCCTACACGGATGCGTCGTTTAATTTACATGCCTACTCAGATGTAGATTGGGCTGGTTGCCCAGATGACCGTCGATCCACTGGGGGGTTTGCTATGTATCTTGGTTCAAACTTAGTATCAAGGTCTGCTCGTAAACAAATGACTGTATCTCGGTCATCTACAGAATCCGAGTACAAGGCCCTTGCAGATACGGGTGCTGAGCTCACTTGGCTTGAAACATTGTTACAGGAATTGTGTGTCCCCATGCCTGCGGTTCCCACGCTATGGTGCGAGAATTTAGGAGCCACCTACATGTCAGCGAATCCAGTGTTCAGTTTGGCAAGGAAAGCATGTAGAAGTTGATTTTCATTTCCTTCGAGAGAAGGTTGGCAAGGAAAACTTTGTGTTCAGTTTATAAAGACAGATGATCAGATACTGATGTGTTAACTAAGCCTCTACCTTCACAACGCTTTGTTTGGCATCGGTCCAAGCTACAGGTCGCTTCCCGGCCTTAGCTTATGGGGAATATTAGACAATATATTGCAATAGGCTTATCTACAGGGTTATATGTGTAACTATCTTGTCTATATATACTGGTTGTAATTATTATTATCAAAACAAAATAATACAATACTGATTACCAAGTTTATCTGTTAGACCTACAAAAGAACACATGATTGCAAAAGCCAAGACATGACATCTTGACCAAGAAATAAATAGAAAATGATACAATCTCCACACAAATATAGTGAATATTGAACACCTATTTAGAACATCTGTTGGAGACATTAAAGATCTGTTTGAAGGCATGAAACCTCTGATGATGAAGATAGAACCCTGGCCAAAGCGTTGTTGAAGACAAGCACCGATCATAAAGACCAAACATTTGTCCTAGCTAAACAGGTGTTTGATACAATTCAACAGCGGTTTATAGAACAGCGATTAGATCAATGTAAGAGTACAATGCTTAGAACATATGTTTTATGTAATAGATTAGATGTTAGATTTCTGGAGCTTCTAATACTTGTGAAATTTTTATAGTTAAGAATATTAGATGTCACTATCAAGGTGACGCCAGCTGATTGCAAGCAGACCTTTCGTACTTGTATAAATAGATCTCGTGTGTTAAAGATCTATCTGATCACTTATCATTCCTCCTTTTGTACGAACAGAAAAGTTGTGTGATTAGGTTGGGGGTTGCACAATGATTACTGTAATTTGTAATCCTTTATTATTAATGCAAAACAGTTTTGATATAACTTTCCACTCTTGTCTGCTCGTATAATTCAACATTTCCATTTATACTTTGAATTACATCCATATTTGTTCATCTAAAGTATACAAGTTAAACTCAGATCCTAATACGGTTTCCAACTTTAAGTCTTCAAATTTATTATAAAATCCTCCTTTAACGGTACCTATCACCTGGAAATTTACAACATGACATCCAAGATTAATTAGGGCCAAATATGCTAGGCAACTCTACAACGGTTAGGATGAATTGGCTCAAGAGTATATTTTAGGTTTCTTGCAAAACATATTTCTATTAAATTAAATTATGGAAAACTTCCATACTAAGATTTATTTCAAAAGTATAGTAGTAAAACCATTAAGGCTTGGACAAAATGGGCAATGACTTGTGTGAGTGAAAAGAGACAAGTGGCAAATGGTTGTATTTAAAAAAATGAAATGCTCAGCATTATCCCACTCTCTTAATTAACACTAGTATCAAATAAAAATCTCTGGTTTTATGGTAACTAGAAAGTGTTTAAAGAGTGAAAATCAGAGTTTTGAACTTTCAAAAACTATTTTTGAAATTTGAGTCTCCATAGAAGTACTATCGGTACAACGTCTATCGACTGCCTAGGAACTGTAAAGTTTGTTGTCTCTCTCGTGTTTGCCTATTAAACAGTCCATTCCCTCCATTTCAACTCACCTCTTGCAAATCAAAAATTTTCATACTCTTGAGTTAATTCATTTATTCATTTCAGCTCTCAAGAATATTAATGCAAGTAACAGAAGGGCAAAAAGGTTTATATCACATCATATATCTAGAACAATCTAGATCATTCAAAACACCAATTGAAATTTTCATATATTAGTTATCTATCCAAATATAATATAAGGGAAGAGAAGTGGAGTCCATCTCGACCTCAAAAGAGAGAAATAGTGGGTGATCATTACCCATCTTAGTAATACGATTGTAGCAACGTTTCTCTACTAATACCAGAGAAAATATTGTTGGCAGAGGCAGAGCTTTTAAGGGGCAAGGAGATGCACTCGTCCTCGTCAATGTTTCTAGTATAATTTTTCCGATTTTTCGAGATTTTTAAAATTATATAGGTTCACCTCACCAATTATTTTGCCTAAAAATTCTCTGCCCCTACCAAGTTTATTGTCCAAAAATATATATACATATTCTCGAATGAGTTAAAAAAATAAGTAAAGAATGGAGGTATTTGTAATTTTTTTATAATTGTAACTTGAAGTGAGTTTACATAAAGTCTTAAACTAGTTTTATGTAAATGAAATTAGAGGTTTCAATATAGTTTTTCTATTGTTTGACACGACCTGAATCGAATAGCCAACTCAACATATATAACCTGAAACATAGCCTAGGAAAAATGTGGGTTCCACGACATTCCGCTTCCGCGGGACTTTTGGTCAAGCTCCGCCACTAATTGTTGGTGAAGTTAACTCGTGGTCAATGATCAAAGAGCGTACAAGCGCTTAAGTTATTAACATTCAGTAGTCGTCTGTTGAATCCAGCAAAATAAAATAATCAAATAATGATAAAAGATGAACTTAATTAAAAAGGGTTCTTATAAATGAAATTAGAGTTCGTATTATCGGGATATAGATTAACATTGTGATCAAACTGCATCCAAGTACAAAATGATTATTACTTAAATAAAATATTAAACATTGTGAGGATTTGATTATGGAAAATTGCTACTTCGAACATCAATTAACAAAAATAAATTCAGATAATAAGAAAAACATTCCAATATAACCTAACATTTTGATATGATTCAATTTATAATAATCAATAATTATGATGGAATGATTCTTTAAACAACGAATTGTATTAACACTAGATGTTTAGCCATACTAACCTCTCTTCACTACAAGAAATACCCCCTTTAGCGGCGAAACCTTTAGCGGCGACAACCAAAGTGTCGCCGCTATTGGTCGATCCGTGTCCCGAGCTCTCAGTCCAAACCCCAGCTGTTGATCATTTTCAAGATCTGACGGTTGGGGATTTAACAAGCAATAGCGGCGACATATATATGGCCATTAGCGGCGACGGCGTCTCCGCTAAAGGTCCCTTAACAACAATAAACCCTAGCCACATAAATCTTATCCAAGTTAACCCAATAGCGGTGACACGATATCAATACTGGCAACCCCCGTCGCCGCTAAAAGTGTCGACGTACCAGTCCTTATACAGCGCTATTTCTTCCCTCCTTCTTCATTTTTCCCCCAAAAGTCGCCCGAGCACCATCGGAGACCCCCGTTTTTTGCCCAAATCGGTTAGTTTAACTCTCTTTATGTTATACATTTGTTATATTCATGTTATAGGCTTTAATTTTTGCGCGTTTTTGTGTATTTTTGTGTTTGTGGAAGAAAACTTGGATCACCACCTCTCTTCTTCGGTCACCACCATCATTTCTCCGGCACCACCTCTTCTCCGCGGTCTTCGTTTCCTTGAAACTTTAAAAAAAGGTTTTTATATGTATTTTTTTTGTTTAGAAATTGTATATTTTTTTGTTTAGGTATGTAAATGTGTATGGAAGGATGAATTTTTGTATGTAAAAATGTATAATTTAGGTGTGTTTGGTGAAAATGTGTATGTAAAAATCTATGTATTTGTTGATATAGGTGTATGTAAGGATGGATGTTTGTATGTAAAATGTATAATGTAGGTGTGTTTGGTGAAAATGTGTTTGTAAAATCTATGTATTTGTTGATGTAGGTGTATGTAAGGATGAATGTTTGTATGTAAAATGTATAATGTGGGTGTGTTTGGTGAAAATGTGTTTGTAAAAATCTATGTATTTGTTGATGTAGGTGTATGTAAGGATGAATGTTTGTAGGTAAAATGTATAATGTAGGTGTGTTTGGTGAAAATGTATATATGGAAATCTATGTATTTGTTGATGTAGGTGTATGTAAAGATGAATGTTTATGTGTATGTAAGTCTATGAATGAATGTATATAGTTGTATGTTAATATGTAGGTGTATGTAATTGATGAACAATTGTGCATCTATATGTTTGCAATTGGTAAAAAATGTGTATGCTAGTATGTATGTTTATAAGTATGTATATGTGTTGGTAGTATAAATTATGTTTAAATTTCATGATTTCTATGTTTATGGTTATGTTTGAAAAAAAAAATATGTTTCTTTCTAATCTCTATGTTTATGTTTAGGTTTGAGAAAAAAATATATTTAACTTCATAATTTGAATGTTTATGTGTAGGTTTGAAAAAAAAAGTTCAACTTTGATACTTGCTTATTTGATGGCTGATCTGGCCCGTGGGGACATGGGGGAGACGGCGCCGGTGATCCACCGCCTCCAAATCATTTTTTGAGAGGCGCGCACGAGCTTGATGGTAAGTCTTTTAATTAATTATTTTTTAGTTCTTATATTTGATATATTATAAATGTTGTTTCTAATTATTTGTGTTTTAAATATTTTTTTAGTTGTTATGTTTCATATATTATAAATGTTGTTACTAATTATTTATTTTTTAATTGCAGCTGATCCCCCGAAGAGAGTTAGGGGGAAAGCCAAAAATGAAAAACTTCGTCGTAAGGCTAACGCGGGGGGCCGTATCCCTAACATTTGAAAGGGATGTCACGTTTACCCCCTTTGGTGAAGGAAGGGACATGTTTACAAGAGAGGCCGGTTTATTTATATGGCGGTACATCCCGTTCGATAAAGTTGGATGGGAGAATGTGGCACAACCGTAAAAGGATGCGCTCATGAGCCACCTGAGGGTAAATAAGTTATATGCATATAATTTTCCGTCGTTTCACGGGTCGTTAGACTTAATTTATAATAATATTTTAACTTTTCTTATTGAATTTGTAGGAAATGTTTAACTTTGACGAAATTGAACGGGATCTACAAGCAAAAAACATAAAGGGTGGCATCAAGAGTTTGATTATGAAGCGGTACTCTGACCGCAAACACGATGCAAAAAAAAATTTTGTGAGACAAGGTTGGTACGAGGATGTTGAAAGCGCAAGGGCATATCGTCCCAAAGATATGCCCTATGATAACTGGGTGAAATCTGTAGACGGATTTTTAGACGAAAAATATATCAAACGATGCGAGGCTAACAAGGGTGTCCGCGCGAAACAACATACGATAGCACAGCCTACAAAAATGTAATGTTTTATATATGTGTTTGTGTAAGCTTTTGTTTATTTAATGTCTAATCTAAGTTTAATGTTCAACAGGATATAGATTGGCGTACGCAAAAATCCACCAGGATAGGGAGGGGCATTGGGTTGACCCGGTTGCCTAACAAAACTACGTAAGTATTTTCTTTTAAGTATATTTTTCTATAACAAACAAAATATATATATATATATATAGAGATAAGTAGAAGAAATATATTTAATCATCTTCGTAATATACAGTTGAACTTAGAAGGGCCACAAACGAGTGGCACGGTGATAGTCCTCCGCTTGCCCCATTTCAGGAAGCCTTGGGAGAGCGGAGAGGATGGTACCAGGGGATGGGGCATAAACCGTCTTCAAATACGCCCCCGAATTTGTCGGCTTCCCAACCTGAGACTCAAGAATCATTTTCTCAGGTAAACTACACAATTTATAAAATGATAAATGAATGCGTGTTTCCTTGTTAAGTATATGTTGGTAGCGTTAATTAATATGCTAATATACGTTTTGATATTTATTATTGTAGGGATTTGTTGACAACTTGTTCCAAAGCTCGGCTTCCGGAATCGACTTGACGACTATCTAAGTTCAAAAGGAAAAGCACTGGCAAACGATGGCGGCGACTGTTACAACCTTTTTTTGATAACGAAGAAGATGACGAAGATTAGGATGATTTCGAAGTATGGGTTGTTATTTTTATCGTTTTAGGATGATAATGTAGGAATTAAATGTTGTTTATAACTTCATTACGTTTTGTATGTGTTGTTGGAGTTTGATAAATTAGGATGAAGTTGTTTCCAGGTTGCGGTTTGATACAGGGTGTGTTTTTTTGGTCGGAAACGGGTTTAGCAGCTGTTTTTAGCTGCTGTTAAAAAAATGACTTTTAGCGGCGACAGGCGTCGCCGCTATTGATAGTCCGCCAAAACCACTAAAGACAAAATAGGGCATTAGCGATGACATATACCTTTAGCGGCGACAGCCGGACCAATAGCGGCCCAGTAATAGCGGCGACGCTTTAGCGGCCACGTGTCGCCGCTAAAGGTCAATAGCGGCGACAGGAGGGACCAATAGCGGCAACAACCGTCACCACTAAACCTACCATTTTCTTGTAGTGCTTCCATAGTTCCATTTATATAATCTAACCAAATGCAGTTCATTGGTTCCAAGCATGCTACTCTACGTTCTAGCAGTTCTGATCTTAGTGTGCACATTGCAATGGTGATGATGGAAACATCAATTATATTAAACATTAACGTCGTTCGAAATGCTTAATTATATTAACAATCTAATATGTTTCTGAAAATAGTTAACCCACGTAAAATCCAGCGACTATCTTTGAAAGCAAACAGTGCAATTGAGAATCGGTAAAAATCTAAGTCTATGGATCAAATCCGTTATTTGCCCCGACCCACAAGTATCATCCATGTAATTTACTCACATAGTTGTTTTGACCCAACCATCTGAAATTCCTGGATCCATTTATCCTAAATAAAACATCCGAATAAGGTAACCGCTCCTGAATAATACTTAGCAAGATAATCATGCTCAGGTCATAACGACAGGACATATTTACTTGTTTTCTAAAAAAAATAAATGTTGAATGAATGGACCTAAATTGAGCTCAAAACAGAAGATTATAAAGAAACTTGAGCTCAAAACCTAAAGTTAAGATGCTAATAAAACCGAAGTGAAATCATTCATCAGTTGCGGCTACATGCTAGAGTGCGAAAAAATGAAGTAGAAATGGTGACAATATGACGATAAAAGTCCAGCCATCTAAAAATAAACTCGTAAAGGGAGCATCTATCTTTTAATCTAAAAACACAAGAAACCACACTTGTTCAACTGTAGGGTAGTAGTAACTCTTGTGATACATGTATCACAAGATGAGTGATTGACACTTTTTAAATCAATATACTTGGAAAATACACCATGTTTTCTTGTGCAATACTAAAAGAACCTCGCACTTAAAAAAAATTGCGATTTCGGACAAAAGTGTAGGGTAAATCTGTGTAAACCGCACTGCATTTCCAATTTTGCAAACTATGGAGTTCTTTTCGTATTTTAGAATTATGATGACCAGTGTACAAGGAAAAACCAAGTAACTAAAATGTTTAGGCGATTTCTCGTACTGTAAACGTTAATCCAATTCCAACCCATGCAAACAATTTACGTTATAAAGAAACCAGTGCTACAGGGATAATTTCATATATCCCAAGATGGCAAGAAACAGATTTGCTATAATAATATATTTACCCATAGAAAATTCCTAATATTAAATATATTTTTTGACATTTATAACCTTCCATAAAACTTGCATAAGAATATGGAAGTTTTAAGTGCAAACAGAAAGAGAAGGCTATAATGGTCATTACATAAATTTATTAATAAAATGAGTAAATATGAAATTTCAAATATTTTGAAATTGGGTAAAAATAAAATTAAGCTAGATTTTAAGGTTATACATAAAACCTTAAAATTAGGCTATAAGAATGCAACTTTACCTAAAGGTAAGAATTGCCGCATCATCATGAAAATTAGGCTGAAATGGCTTCTGAATGTGCTCCAACTTAAGTGTTGATACTTGTGCATTATATACACGATTTCGCCTCAAGATACGTAAAGCATTGGAGGAAAATCTAGACACATAGATAGAGGCACCAATGCTGAGGGTGGAGGTTTCACTGCCAGCGGCCAATGCATCCTGCAGTCTCTTATTTTGCTCCTCCAATATCTTTTCCTGCTTCCTTTTACAGTATTTCCGCCCTGCAGACTGTATGTAGCATGCTGCCCATGTCCTCCACTGCTGTGAGTAGAACCTAAAAAAAGAACACACAATTGAGAGGTTTATCTACTCATATAGAATACCGAGAATGAAAAACCTTTTATGGTGACCATGAGATCCGTTAGGGAAAACTCATGGGCCCCACCAATACCCTGCTATCTAGTGGCACCAAGTAAATCATAGCTTACTGCACCACCCCTTGTAGGTTAAGAATGGGGAACTTTTATTACCTAAAAGTATGCTGGAGAACCCTACTATGGAGACGCCTAAACTGGGATGCAACAAACAAAAGTTCGTCAGCCACGAGAGCAAAAGCCTGAACATCTGTATGTGATTTGACTGTTCTAATTGAAAAAGGAAGTTTTTGACTTCTAGGATCCAAAGCCCATGTGAGAAGCTCCTCTCCACAGAAGTCACCAGCCTGGAGGTTACTAAAATTGAAGAAGCCGGTCCTTCCACCATCGGTTGTTATCCTAACTCGTTGCCTCAACGCCTCAGGGAGAGATATATGGGACATTAGATCCTCTGCTTCCTGCCTTTTTTCCTTCATCTCCTCCATTCTAAGAGTCAGGTTTGAGAGAGACTGCAGGTATTTCTGTAACAATAGAAAAAGTCCAAGTGTTTAACTACTATATTAGCCTATGAAATACTCTATTCTAGCAATGTACTTTGTTAACTAGACTATAGGTCATCCTAAGTCTATGTTGGGGTAAACTCCGATAATCACCCAAATAGAAGATTGTTTTCTGGAACTCACTCTCATTCATTCAAGGAACTACATACATTTAAATAGGAAAACAACCTAAGAACCCACTACGTACGTGAACAGAAAGAAACGAAATTTTCCCTACAAACTAGTAAAACAAACCCACTATCTAATAAACATGACCCATAACTTAAGACCCGCTACTTTGACCCAATAACAAAGTAAATAAACATGACTAAGTTAACCCAACTGCGGCAACCCATCTGACCCGCTGACCCGCAAAGCTCCTTTTCCCGTATCCCGGTTTTCAAACTCCGATCATGTTATAATAATGATTCTCCAAAAAACCAATGAAACACACCCAATTTGTTTTTTACAGTAGTTAGCTGTCCCACTTTATTTCTAGAAATTTTGAGCACATAGAGCGTTCTGCTGCAGCGCATTGTTTGTGTTAGGATCGCAATCTGCCTACGTCTGATAAAGCTCTCATATAAGCCCACAAGGGATTCCACTCTAACGCCATCTGGTGCTACGAAGAGTATCCCACCAGGCTTATAGACAGCCATCTGGTCCCAAAAGATGACACGTGAGAAGTGGTATCTGAGCGGATTCGAAGGCTGTTGGCAAGTCAAAGTCACTATCTTAAAATTTCTTAAGTGATGCCTGAGCAACGGTGGTGGAGAGATAAAATGTGAATGCCTGTGAGTAGCAGCAAAGTCAACAATCAGGTAAAGTTGCTCGTGAAAGTGAGTCAAGCCGTGAGCAAATATATTTGCTCACTTAAGTCTCATGGTGACATCAAGTTGAAGAAAGTTGTATTCTTTGATCAACCCCCGGTGATACACTCAAAGGAAAAAACCAACCCATTGGAAAGATCATGTTTAACTCGGTGACTAGTAGTGAAGTCGCTCACAGTGAGTCAAGTTCCTGTCCGGATATCATATTCCAGTTTCCCCGACTCCTGCTCTTGTCTTGTTCTGGATTCTTGCTAATTATGTCCTGTTCCAGGTTCCCACTCCTGTCCTTTCCAACTCACCGTGACCACTCTTGTGGAGGTTTCCCGGATTCCTGTTTATGTCCCTGTTCTGGTTCCTGGATTCATGGCCCTGTGTTGTTCCGGATTCCTGCTAGTCTAGTTCTGGTCTTCCGGATTCCTGCTTTACTTTCGTCCTGTTCAGGATTCCTGCCTTCCTATCCTGTCCAAGTCATCGTGACCATTACTTCCCAGTTACAATTTCCAAATCCAAACAGTCGTGCTACTGCAAACCCTAGCTGCCACCACCACTCCAGATTGTGTGTGGGATCTCACAGCCCCACCATCAGATTCACAGCCGGATTAGGGTACCCGCTGAGTACTATGTTGAAAAACATGTCTACACATCGCCACTTCCGTCTAATTAACTGGGGCGTGAGGAAGCGTGCATCACCGAAATTCAGCAGGACTTACACGCGGATTAAAATCATGTCATCGCTGCCACGATCAATGCCGGCAGCAGGAAAAAAAGAGAAAAAAACCCTGATGTGTTCTTGTTCCAGAACTGTTGTCGCCGAGATTTTTTTTGTCTCAAACTTGTCTCCTGCTATTGTTGTTCCTGAAGCACCTACCGGAAATCGTGTTTTCTGTCCAGCTTGTTGCTGTCATTGCCGTGGTTACTGTAACTGTTCCCATTATGTTATTCACCTCGGCTGCTGATAGCTCTTCGAGAACCAACGCAACGATGTGTTTTATGTTCTAGTATTGTTTTATCATTGAGTGAAAACGCCCAGTATCAAAGTCCAAAGACATTGCAGTAGCTATCAGTGATGTTTTAGTTGAAGAGGGATCATGGTCATGTGTCTAAATTTCATTTGTAACAAGTAGAGCATGTTGGTTATTAGGTTCTTAATAAACAAAAACACTGCAGTGACAGAACATCAATGATTTGATCAATAACTGATGATCCACTCCTTTGATTTAATTGGAGTTTAAACACAATGCACACTACGAAACAGAACTTGCAGGAAATATATAGCGAACAAAAACAGACTCATGGCTTTCACCCACGACTTGAACCAATAACACAGAAATAACGTTACTCCTGCCGCAAGTTAAACCTAATTCTTACTCATTTAGCCTACTGACCCGCTGGACCCATTAGCCCATATCCTGTGAACGAACCCGAAACTCAACTCGATTAAACCCAATAGGACACGATAAAATCTATGCTTCAACTTGACAAGTGTGTAAATATATTTATTAATATTGTAGTTATATGGTTTATTTGTATCCAATGAAAATGTTTTTAGCTTTAGGAAACAAGTTTAATTTTCATAATGGAACCTTGATCCATTTACTAACCATAGCAACCAAAAAAGTTCAATAAAAGTGATTTAAGTGCAAAAGAGCTTGTTCATAAATCACAAGTGTTGTTAGTTTTAGCTCATTTCACAAGTGGGATACATAGTGATTACTAACCTTAAGACTTTGCAAACCCACCATGAACAATACAAAGCTTTCCGAACGTCCCTTGTTTCTAATACAACGAGCTTGAAGAGCATCAAGGAATATGCCAAAATCAAAGTTTGTTGAATCTTTAATTTCATTTTGTTCAAGAAGAGGAATCCATATCTCCCACACGGCCTTCTCCACAGTTATATGCCAGCATCTCAGTTCACTTTCTATTGCAAACAAGTACTAAAGGGCTCTGACTACCTGTTTATACAAAATCTTTCTTACCGATAGAAGAGTAACATGCTTAACTTTCTCATTTGTATTTAGCATGTTCAAACATTACTTCATAAAAACAAAATTTAAAATAATTGTCAAACTCTTTACATGTCCAATTGACATCTTAAACAAGCAATATAACTAAGATTAATAGATCTTTTGTCTTGCACATTTCCATGACATTTATGTTCTTCATTCAAAATCCCACTAATTTTACCACCTCACTTACATAACCATGATCATCTTGTACATACCAGCTTGCTAATGATTTCATAGAACATTAACTTTTCTCATGTTTATTATTACTTGTCCTATAATCTTGCGCACAGATGGAGGTAGCAGAGATGCGGATGTTGAGGTGGATGTGTGGGTATACAAGGTTAGACCGAATAAGAAACGAAATTATAAGGGGAAGGTTAGAAGTGGCTAGTATAGCTAGAAAAAATTGAGAAATGGAGATTGAGATGGTTTGGGCATGTGAAGAGGGGACAAATGACAGAACCGGTAAGAGTAGTGGAACCCTTAATTGTAGAAGGGCTGAGGGGTAGAGGCAGACCTAAATTGACTTGGGAACGAGCGGATTAGGATAGAGCTGCTAGAGTTGCACCTCTCGGAGAACATGGTTCAGGATAGGAGTTCGTGGAGACATAAAATTAAGATTAACGACTTTTTAGGGGAGAGTACATAGGTGTATCAGTTTTGTTGTTAGAGGCTTAGATCCTTAATACACTTTCGGTGGTTCTTGGGCAGGTGACTACTTTCCTGTGTCTATGGCTATATGTGGTTAGACGATGCTTTATTTATTTCGGTTTGATTGTAGTACTTTTTCACCCCTTTTGTGTTTCCTAGTATATGTAAATTATATATAGTTTGTGTGTTTTGGAGCCGAGGGTCTTTCAGGAAGCAGCCTCTCTATCCCTAGGGATAGAGTCAAGGCGTGCCTACATCCCACCCTTCCTAGACCCTGCGAATGTTTTCTATTTGTGGGATTTACTGGGTACGATTATTGTTGTTGTTATAATCTTGCGAACCAATATACCTTGCAGCTCGTACTGTTTGTTGGCCATATCTCCTTAAAGGAAACCTTTCTTATATTTGGGTTTTAAATCTTAAAAGAACATTATTAGAAAAATTAACAAAATGATCAATCTTATTAAATCCAACGATTATCTTTGAAAACAAACAGTACCATTGTGGGCCAAATCGGTAAAAATATAAGCGTATGAACCAAATCCGTAATTTGCACCAAACCAAGTGGCAATCCGTGTTTGTTTTGACCCAAGCCCTTTTCCGAAATGAGCTTATTAACGATCCTTTAATTTTCCGTCGTGTAGCTTTGAGGTTTTGTATATATTTTGCTCTCCCTTTTGTATCTAACTCCTGACTAATTAATCTGGTTTTTAATGATTTTCCGTCACCATCAAAAAATTAACGAAATTATGGAAGCACTATTCCCATGTATCCTAAATAACATCCGAACTGCCCTGAAGAATGAATAGCAAGATATCATGATCAAGTCATAACCACCAGGCATATTTACTTGTTTTCTATAGAAACAAAATGTTGAATGAATGGTCCTAAATCATCTATTATCTTGATCCGTGTATGACGTCCATCATCTGAAACAGAAGATAAAGAAACATGAGCTCTAAACACAAGGTTAAGTTGCTAATAAAATCAAAATCATTCAAGTGTGGCTATATGCCAGACTGCTAAAAACATGATATGTAGAACTGAGAACAATAACAAGGATAAACCCGGTGCACGAGGCTCCCGCATGCCTGGGGTCTGGAGGTATGGGGCCAACTTGAACATGACAATGCATTTATGCAAGAGGTTGTTTCCACAATAACACAATAAAATTCCAGCAATCTAAAAACAAACACATCAAATGGAGCATCTATGATCTATCTTTCGATCTAAAAACACAACCAACCACACTTGTTTACATGTAGAGTAGCAGTGGTAGTAGCAAGACTTGTGATACATGTATACAAGATGAGTGATTTGACTTTTTGAATAATTATACTTGGCAATTGTACTACGTTTTCTCATGAAATACTAAAAAGAGCCTTGTATTTTGAAAATATAGCGGACAAAAGTGTCAAGTACAATTGTGTAAATCGCTCATGCATTTGCAAACTGTAGTGTCCTTTTATATTTTTACAAGAATTATGATGACCAATGTAGAATGAGAAACCAAGTAACTAAAATGTTAAGGCAAGTCTCATACTCTAAATACTGTTAAATGTTAATGATTCACCCACACAGACAATTTACTTTACAGTTCTAGGCATAAGACAACATAACCTGATAACCATAAAGCAAAACACAACATAACTTTTCTAAATCATCATTCTTGTCTTCTTAAAGAAATAAAAAAGAAAAAAACCCACCATTATAGGCATAATTTCATATATCCCATAAACTTGCTACAAATATCATATTTACCCAAGAAAAAATAATAAAATCAAATATCCACATTTTTATTTATGACATTTAATTAACCTTACACAAAACCTGCAAAAGAATATGAGTTTCAAGTGTAAATAGAAAGAGAAGGCACAATGGTCATATGATAAAATTTTATTTATTAAATAATGAGTAAATATGAAATTTCAATTTTCAATATATTTTGAAAAAGCATATTCTTTGTTAATTTTTTTTGTTGGGTAAAAATAATGGTATGCGAGTTCTTAAAGTTATATAGAACTGTTCCTACGAGAGGATTCAACAGCAATCACTGCAACCAAGTTTATACACATACAAGAGGATATTTCTACATAATCCGTACTTTTAGTTTTGAGAAATACTTTGTTTCATCTTCGATAATAATAATAAAGTATAAACTATTTCTAACATCATCCAAACCAGATGGGAGGTTCGTGTTATATTAATAGTTTTTGGACATAATACTATCCATATGATATTAATCCAATTAAAATTGCTTTATAACCACGCACATAAGTTTCTTACATCTCCCCATTCTAGAGTCATTTAGGCATCACATTTCACAGAATACTCAAAGAAAACTAGCTATAAGAATGCATAACATTACCTGAAGGTAAGAATTGCTGCATCATCATCAAAATTAGGCTGAGGAGGCTTCTGAAGCATACGTTCCACTTAGGTGTCAATACTTCTGCGTTATACATATGCTTCCGTCTCAAGATATGTAAAGCATTGGAAGAAAATCTAGACACATAGATAGAGGCACCAAGGCTGAGGGTGGAGGTTTCACTTCCAGTGGCCAAAGCATCCCGCAGTCTCTTATTTTCCGCCTCCAATATTCTTTCATGCTTCCGTTTCTTCTTCGCCATGCAGTCTGTATGTAGCAGGCTGCCCATGTCCTCCACTGCTGTGAGTAGAACCTGAAAAAGAATTCACATTTGAGAAGTTTATTAACTTATATACTACACCTTTATAGGAAACTTTCAATTTGTGAATACCTAAAAGTATGTTGGAGTCGCCTCCTATGCTGAAGCCTAAACTGGGACGCAACGAACACAAGTTTTGCCACTAGAGCAAAAGCTTGCACATATGTAAGTGCTTTAACTGTTCTAGTTGAAAACAGAAGTTGTTGACTTCTTGGAGCCAAAGCCATGTGAGAAGCTCTTCTCCACAGAAGTCACCAGCCTTGAGTTTACAAACATTTAAGAAGCCAGTTCTTCCACCATCGGTTGTCTCAATTCGTACCTCGCCACGCGTGATGAATAGCATTTCGCGTGCTGGATCACCTTCTCTCACTAAGTAGCTGTTCTCTGTGTAAAGAACTGGCTTTAGACGGTCACACATAGCATCCAACAAATGTTCATCCATTTCTTCAAACATTGGTACCTGCAGTATGAAGTTACGTCCTGCTTTAAAAAGATTCTTTGACGTTTAAACGGTAACAGTCACTAGTGTCATGTAAATAAGAAGCCTCTCGCTCTCATTAATGAATGCAAGCAAAGATGACGCTTTATGTCCTTTCTTAAATCTCGAGGAAGGTCTCTGACAAATGAATCTAACTCAACACCGCGTGTTATTTTCCATTTGTACTGCTTGTAGACCCTAACTCGCTGCCTCTACTCCTCAGGGAGGGAAATATGTGACATTAGATCCTCTGCTTCTCGCTTTTTTTCTTTCATCTCCTCCATCCTAAGAGTCAGGTTTGAGAAAGACTGCAAATATTTCTGTAACAACAGAAACAGTTCAAGGATGCGCTCATGAGCCACCTGAGGGTAAATAAGTTATATGCATATAATTTTCCGTGGTTTCACGGGTCGTTAGACTTAATTTATAATAATATTTTAACTTTTCTTATTGAATTTGTAGGAAATGTTTAACTTTGACAAAATTGAACGGAATCTACAAGCAAAAAACATAAAGGGTGGCATCAAGAGTTTGATTATGAAGCGGTACTCTGACCGCAAACACGATGCAAAAAAAAATATTTGTGAGACAAGGTTGGTACGAGGATGTTGAAAGCGCAAGGGCATATCGTCCCAAAGATATGCCCTATGATAACTGGGTGAAAGCTGTCAACGGATTTTTAGACGAAAAATATATCAAACGATGCGAGGCTAACAAGGGTGTCCGTGCGAAACAACAATTCCCATTCCACGGGGGACGGCGTCATACGGTAGCACAGCCTACAAAAATGTAATGTTTTATATATGTGTTTGTGTAAGTTTTTGTTTATTTAATGTCTAATCTAAGTTTAATGTTCAATAGGATATAGATTGGCTACCTACGTACGCAAAAATCCACCAGGATAGGGAGGGGCATTGGGTTGACCCGGTTGCCGAACAAAACTACGTAAGTATTTTCTTGTAAGTATATTTTTCTATAACAAACAAATATATATATATATATATATATAGAGAGAGAGAGAGAGAAATATATTTAATCATCTTCGTAATATGAAGTTACGTCCTGCTTTAAAAAGATTCTTTCTTCAAACATTGGTACCTGCAGTATGAAGTTACGTCCTGCTTTAAAAAGATTCTTTGACGTTTAAATGGTAACAGTCACTAGTGTCATGTAAATAAGAAGCCTCTCACTCTCATTAATGAATGCAAGCAAAGATGACGCTTTATGTCCTTTCTTAAATCTCGAGGAAGGTCTCTGACAAATGAATCTAACTCAACACCGCGTGTTATTTTCCATTTGTACTGCTTGTAGACCCAAACTCGCTGCCTCAACTCCTCAGGGAGGGAAATATGTGACATTTGATCCTCTGCTTCTCGCTTTTTTTCTTTCATCTCCTCCATTCTAAGAGTCAGGTTTGAGAAAGACTGCAAATATTTCTGTAACAGAAACAGTTCAAGTGTTCAACTACTATATAAGCTCACAAAAATCCTATATTCTAGCGGTATATTTTGATGATTAGAACATAGGTCCCCTACATCTATGCATCTGGAATGGCAAAGTAGAAAAAAATCAGGTAGATCCATGAACAAATTATCTTCACGCACCGTATAGACAAACATTGCTTTAATCTCAAGTGATTATATGCAGTGGATTGATAATCCCAGTGCACACCATTGACAACACCATTATGTGTGCCCAGCTATCACATTATTAACGCCCCGTTTGTGGCGTGCACATATAATGTGTATATGTGTGGGCCCTCATGGGGCAAAAGTGAAATTGCAATAATTTTAACGTTATTTTACTAATTTCGTGAAAATAACGTTAAAAGCATCTGATGGTTAATCATGCATCATATGGTGGCGTTGATAGCCGAAAGACAGAAGGTTACATGCACTAATCGGCCTTTGTCCCGTATGTTGAGTGTTATGTACTTTACGTCCAAGCAAGGCTTGATGCAAAACTACTATCGAGCCAAGGGTCTCACTGGAAGCAGCCTCTCTATTCCTACGGGGTAGAGGTAAGATTGTCTACATCTTACCCTCCTCAGA
Organism: Scalesia atractyloides; assembly: GCA_947069175.1. Classification (NCBI taxonomy): domain Eukaryota; kingdom Viridiplantae; phylum Streptophyta; class Magnoliopsida; order Asterales; family Asteraceae; genus Scalesia; species Scalesia atractyloides. The sequence continues at coordinate 27,897,650 of CAMTDV010000006.1, forward strand.
CCCTACCTTAGCTTTGCTATTGGTGCGATTTACTGAGTATTATGATGATGATGATGAGCTATTACATTATTAAGCTAATTTCATCAGTTTTAGTTTTGATGTAAATGCAATCATGTATAGCAAGATGAAAAAAAAAACTAAAAAGACAACATTTATAGGGTCAAACAGAAATTCCAAATCACAGAAAGCAACAACATTTAGGTAGTGTTTGGTATATAGGAATGAGAGGCGGAATGAATGCACTATTGCGAGGGAATGAAGAAAATTATGTTTGGTTGGTCAATGTAATGGAATCATCCATTACAAAAGTCATTCTATTCCCTCAAATTCATTCCATCCACCCCCCTTGTTTTTTTTTTCATTCCATTCCCCCTCTTACCCTTCATCACCAACACTGCCCACCACCACCATCATCACCCACCCCCGTCACCACCCACCACCCTCCGCAGCCGACCGCCACTGCCCACCACCACCTGCAACCCTCTACCGCCGACCATCACCGACAACCGCCACCACCCTAACCACTGTCACCACCACCCGCCACCGCTGCTGCCACAACCAACACCCGCCGCCGCCACCACCAACCATGAAAGTATAAAACAAGACTAGATAGATAAGTGTGCAAACCTGCATGTTGCCAATAAGCAAAGCAAATAGAACCAACCCAATGACAGCAATAAAGTCGGCAAAAAGAATCTCCCCATAGTATTTGCTCGCTTTAAGGCCTTGACCAAGAGAACTGTATCCAAAGAGAGCAATTTTTAGCTTAAGAAAGCAAGTTTAAATTTCATGACGGAACCTTGATCCATTTACCAGCCATACCAACCAAGAAGTTTAACAATTTTGATTTCGAGTGCAAAGAAACTTGTTTACAAAACATAAGTTCTATTAACTTAGTAGCACATTTCGATGTTTTCTCAAGAGAAAATTTCACTATTTAAGTATGGGGAAATGAGATACACAGTGATTACAAACCTTAGACTTTGCAAACCCCACCATGAACAATACAAAACTTTCTCGCGAACGTCCCTCGTTTCTAATACATGAGTCTGAAGAGCATCAAGGAATATGCCAAAATCAAAGTTTGTTGAATCTTTCATTTCATTTCGTTCAAGAAGAGGACATGAAGTGTTGAGGAATCCATAATCTCCCACATGGCCTTCTCCACAGTATAAGTACTTGGAGTGACAGTTATGTGTTTTACATGCAATATGCCAGCATCTCAGTTCACTTTCTATTGCAAAAAAAGTACCAAAGGGCTCCAACTACCTGTTTATAAAAAAACTCATATCGTTAGAAGAGTAATATGCTTATATTTTTCATTAACGTAAATCATTTTTCATAAATAAATCATAAAATTATTAGGAACAGCAAGCAGCATTAATCTTGAAGTTTCAATCTCGCTGATTTTAATACAGTTGTTCTTATCGACTTTTTACCATCCAGATTGTGCATAGAATTATATATTGATATAAAAGCATCTAATATTCATCTTGAGTAAAGGAAAACATCCCAAAACATATTTCGTGGAGCATATATCTTTTTTTTTTGTAAAATAACTTGGACTACATAAAAAAAATACTTACATGGCTAGCAAGCACATAGAGAAAGAAATTAAAACCAGCTCCGGCCCATGCGTTTTCGATGAGAAAACCAGAAACTTTGGTCACTCTCTGATAAAACAACGAAGTCTGTATAACTCGAGGGACATATTGAGAGAAGATAATGACTTTCAAAAGCTTTTCCTTCGAAAACGAGGTTGGCCCATCTAAATTTCGGATGATTACCAAAAATGTAAACTGCACACACAACGCAAAAAGATATCATACCATGGACAAATTGTTAAATGGATATGTTCAGGAACATTTTTGTGAGAAGATATATTATATTTGTATTTTTCACATAACTAATTTCATCTACACATGAAATATAAAACTATATTCGTTAACGCCCTCTAATGAATTTATATGCCCATCGTGTTAAGTCACTATCTTACTCGAATCCGTTCAAAAATACATAAGTATTTGGATATCAAAGAATACATAAGGAAAAAGGATAATGTTACACAAGTATTGTAAGACAGCCTCCAGGAATCGATATCAATTTTGTTTTTTGTATTATTGGACAGAGATTTATCAAAAGGAATATCATCATCATCATCATACCCAGTAAATCCCACCAATAGCAAGGCTAAGGTAGGGTCTGAGGAGGGTGAGATGTAGACAGCCTTACCTCTACCCCATACGAATAGAGAGGCTGCTTCCAGTGAGACCCCCGGCTCGATAGTAATTTTGCATTAAGCCTTGGACGTAAGGCACATAACACTCAGCAATTAAGACAAAGCCGATTAGTGCATGTACTCCCTTGTCTTTCGGCTATCAACGCCACCACATGATGCATGATTAACCATCCCTCTCTTTTAATGTTATTTTCACGAAATTAGTAAAATAACGTTAAAATTAGTGCACTTTCCACTTTTGCCACCAGAGCGCCCACACATATATACATTATATGCGCATACCGCAAGCAGGGCGTTATATCAAAAGGAATATAAGAACAGAAAACAGACATACATACCTGTGGAAGGGTAGTGCTGCTAAAACATCGATGATGAAGTAAGATGTTAGGTAACGTTTTGCCACATACTGAGGTTCACCTTTGAATATTCTTTGTCCAAGTAATGATCATAACGAGGACGTACGCAGTTCGAAACTTGATAATGATGTGAGCTACATATAATATGTCAGCAAAAGAACGAAGGACACACACAACAATTGCCATAATTTTGTCCATGTCAAGGCACTTCCGAGTGCCATTAACTATAGGAATGTATAAAAACAAAGGGTCCAAAGACAGTGCTATCACAGAACATAATAAAAAAGTTTTGTTCCACTGCAGAATAAATCCACCCTCTGGATCAAAAAACTTCATCGGATCGCTTCCACTATCCCCTTTCTATCAACGCCTACTATTCTCCTCAAGCTTCCTTGCTATGCACGCTTCCTTTCTAACAAGTGGATGGATTTCAAAACTCGAGATTCAAATTTAACGAGTTCCTTAAACATAAAAGAACCATCATACCACATGTCAATGCCCTCAAGTGTTGGCCTTCTTCATAGTGATAGATAAGCCTCCAAAGTCTACATCAACTGTACGGCGTTTTTAGAACAAAACTGAAGTTATAACGTACACATTTTATGGTAAAGGCAATGGATGAAACATATCAAAATGGCAAAAGGAACTTGCAGAAAATTTACTGGCCCTTTGATACTTTCTTTAGCTGCTACTTGTCGCATATATGTTTTTATCAATGTTTTCATAACTGGATTGGTCATCAAGCTGGCCACTCTACCGGTTCACTGATCAAACCGGACTTGAAAGACATGAATGTTTAGTAGGGAAAAACATGAATGTTTATAAAAGTTTGAGAATTTTTTTTGTGGAAAGGATATTATAAAAACTGACTAAACAAAAACTTATTTATGAATTATAATCTTTATATTTCTATGGCACCCGTATCCAAGTGACTGTCATGGGTTATACGGCCATACAGAAGGAATCGCCATGGTTAAACGCTTGTATACCATATCTATAAGCGCATATACTAGATGGAATGGCTGATATAACAGGGGGAGTGGTGGAGATTCATTAAAACCCCTTTCGGGTTGATGTTGCCCGCGGATAGGAACACCCCCTCCCCTCTCACAAGATGATGGATACACACCCCCTAGCATCACATCATCCATCAATACGAGCATATATCATCACCTTGTCAGCCCTATATGGGCGTATACAGTTCCACAAAAAGCCCTATACTTGCATATAACATTAAATCGTACACTACCGCAGTGTATAACCAAATAACCATGTTTGTAAAATCCCGACTAGTCTCCGATTAGTCGCCGATTAGGCGGTCCTATTCTAGCCAATTTGGCCGAATCCCGGCCAAATTTCCACCAAATCTTATAAATTCCCGTCAATTAATTAAAAAATTGGCCAATAAGGGGTTAAAACATGTCTACTTTAAAATTTACATATAAATGTGTGTATATATAACTAAAAGAGTTAATTACTGTTTTCGTCCCTGTGGTTTGTCAAAAATCACTATTTCAGTCCATTAGTTTAAAAATTGCGATTTCAGTCCCTTGGTTTCACTTTCGTAACCATTTCAGTCCCACCAACTTAACTCCATCCATGTATTCTGTTAACTTTGGGTGAAATTACCAAATTGCCCCTATGTTTAATTAAAAAAACACATGGTCATAGGTTTCGAACCTATGACCTTTGCTTTGAAATGTGATTGTTAAACCAATAGGCCATGTATCAAGATTGTGAATGAATTCAAATGTTTTTCTTATAACATAGCCTATTCATCATCTTTCCCCAAACCTTTCATCTTTATCAATGGCAGAAGCCACCATTAACAACCCAACATCTTCAATTGAATCGCCGGAGAAGATGATAGTTGCAGCATAACACAGATTCAATTGAATCGCCGGAGAAGATGACTGGGGCCGCCGGAGATGAGGTGTGGTGGTGTGTGGCGGAGTGTGGTGGCGTGTGGCGGAGGTGTGGCATGTGGCGTGTGGCGTGGAGGGGTGTAGTGGTGTGTGACGAGGATGGTGGTGGTGTTAGGCAGAGGTGGTTGTGCGGTGGTGTGTGACGAGGATGGTGGTGGTGTATGGCGGAGGTGGTTGTGGTGTGGCGGAGGTGGTTTAGGGTTAATGGTGACTTCTCCATTGATAAAGATGAAAGGTTTAGGGAAGATGATGATAAATAGGCTATGTTATAAGGAAATCAATTTGAATTCATTCACAACCTTGATACATGGACTCTTGGTTTAACAATCACATTTCAAAGCAAAGGTCACATGTTCGAAACCTGTGACCAACGTTTTTTTAAGAGTTAATTACTGTTTTCGTCCCTGTTTTTGTCAAAAATCACTATTTCAGTCCATTAGTTTAAAAATTGCGATTTCAGTCCCTGTGGTTTCACTTTCGTAACCATTTTAGTCCACCTCGTAACCATTTCAGCCCTGTACTTACATAATAAATGGTTGAAGTGGTTACGAAAGTGAAACCACATGGACTGAAATGGTTACGAAAGTGAAACCATAGGGACTGAAATCGTAATTTTTAAACTAATGGACTGAAATAGTGATTTTTGACAAACCACAGGGACGAAAAGAGTAATTAACTCTTTTTTTAATTAAACCTTAGGGGTAATTTAGTAATTTCACCCCAAAGTTAACAGAATAAATGGATGGAGTTAAGTTGGTGGACTGAAATGGTTACGAAAGTGAAACCACAAGGGACTGAAATCGCAATTTTTAAACTAATGGACTGAAATAGTGATTTTTGACAAAGACAGGGACGAAAACAGTAATTAACTCTAACTAAAAATTACATATAAAAATCCTGATCCGAATTAATCGCTAGTCGGTACCCACCGACCGACTAGACTAGCACCTAATGATTCTTACAACACTGCCAATAACCTCAAATCAACAGGGGGATGATCAGTAACTCTGGATGTTCTTATAGCATTTCCCTTCCTAAATTGGTGTAGGTAATTATTAGTTACGAAATAAGGTTACCTGATGATGAGACAATTACGAATCCTTTAGGTCTCAGGCGAATCAGTTCTTCCAAAATCCCTTGAGAATCGACAAATTTTCACCGGCGTAGCAAGTATAACGAAAGATGAACATGATATAAACAAGGAGGATGGACGAATAATATATATATATATATATATATATAATATGAAACGTAACTACGTAAGATTGTGGTGGTGAAGGTGGAGCTATCAGGAGGAAGCTTCCTGTAAGTAAAGAAGTCGTCGTCTAGTTCTGTTCATACTTGAGAAAATACAAAAAAGTAAAGCCTGCACTTTCAATTTAGAGTTAATTACTGTTTTCGTCCCTGTGGTTTGTCAAAAATCACTATTTCAGTCCATTAGTTTAAAAATTACGATTTCAGTCCCTGTGATTCCTTCACATTTCAGTCCACCTCGTAACCATTTCAGTCCCTGTACTTACAAAATAAATGGATTGAAGTGGTTACGAAAGTGAAACCACAGGGACTGAAATAGTTACGAAAGTGAAACTACAGAGACTGAAATCGCAATTTTAAAGTAATGGACTGAAATAGGATTTTTGACAAACCACAGGGACGAAAATAGTAATTAACTCTTCAATTTAAGAAGAGGAAGTTCAAAGAAGGAAGTTGGGTTGTAGCAGTTGACTTTTTGCACTTTCTTCCTCAGAATTTTTGGGCACTTCCTTGACAAACTTAGTATTTCAAGACTAATCAGGTTCTTCACCACTATTTTCAAGGAAAACCCGGGAATCCGCCCTTAGATACGATGGTGAAATTACCGGTAAAACCCGTTTGGCTATGGATCGAACCCAGATTTCTCTGAGTCTCCTATTATTGCCCACAAGTGTCTCACTTCTTTTTCTGCAACAAATAGGAATCGAGCTTGAATCTTCACAAAAGAACTCAAAACATCCTACCACTTTTTTTCTTAAGCTAGTGAAGGTGGGATTTTACTATTTCGTACACCTAATCTAGTTTTAAATAAACCAGCGTTACGTCACGTTAAAGCGTGAAAAACTTCATAATCCACAAAATTTATATATAAAAAAATCAAAAGCCAATTGTGTTTTGTGTGGCACTAAACCACCAAAAAAAAGAATTTAATGTTTTGAAACTATAAGAAGTTCTAAAAATATGGGCGGATCCGGGTTTTTTGGGGTTTCTTCGGTTTGGAAACAATTAGTGTAAACCTTGTATTTTGGAAAAAGTTAGTTAGAATCTACCAAAAGGAATCCGATGGAAAATCATAGATCCGTCATGCTAAAAAGGAAGATAAAACAAAAAATAAAATAAAACTTATATCGATGACGAACGCTCGTATAGACTAGACTAGCACCCTTGTTGTTTAGCATTATGATTTATATGCCTAGACTCGGCCCAATTGACTTTCACCAAAAAAAATAATAATAAGACCAATTTTTTAGAAAGATTTTATATATAGTATATGTTGGCTCAAATAAATAAGTTAATGGCAAGATTAAACCAATTTTTCATTGAAGAGCCCAAAATAAATAATGTTTAGCAAAAAAAAGGTCCAGTTTCAAGGTCTTTTACACATTAAGTTCCAGCTATTACAATACAACAATAGCCATCAACCTCAATCCTAATTATTCAGCGACCTAAAACCCTTAAAAATACTTAAGATCTAATAAAAAAATGTGTATGTAATTGATGAACAATTGTGCATCTATATGTTTGCAATTGGTAAAAAATGTGTATGCTAGTATGTATGTTTATAAGTATGTATATGTGTTGGTAGTATAAAATTATGTTTAAATTTCATGATTTCTATGTTTATGGTTATGTTTGAAAAAAAATATGTTTAACTTTCTAATCTCTATGTTTATGTTTAGGTTTAGAAAAAAAATATATTTAACTTCATAATTTGAATGTTTATGTGTAGGTTGAAAAAAAAAGTTCAACTTTGAACTTGCTTATTTGCCGATCTGGCCCCGTGGGGACATGGGGGAGACGGCGCCGGTGATCCACCGCCTCCAAATCATTTTTTGAGAGGCGCGCACGAGTTGATGGTAAGTCTTTTAATAATTAATTTTTAGTTCTTATATTTGATATATTATAAATGTTGTTTCTAATTATTTGTGTTTTAAATATTTTTTTTAGTTGTTATGTTTCATATTATAAATGTTGTTACTAATTATATATGTTTTAATTGCAGCTGATCCCCCGAAGAGAGTTAGGGGGAAAGCCAAAAATGAAAAACTTCGTCGTAAGGTTAACGCGGGGGGCCCGTATCCCTGACATTTGAAAGGATGTCACGTTTACCCCGTTGGTGAAGGAAGGGACATGTTTACAAGAGAGGCCGGTTTATTTATCTAATCCGTTCGATAAATTGGATGGGAGAATGTGGCACAACCGTACAAGGATGCGCTCATGAGCCACCCGAGGGTAAATAAGTTATATGCATATAATTTTCCGTCGTTTCACGGGTCGTTAGACTTAATTTATAATAATATTTTAACTTTTCTTATTGAATTTGTAGGAAATGTTTAACTTTGACGAAATTGAACGGATCTACAAGCAAAAAACATAAAGGGTGGCATCAAGAGTTTGATTATGAAGCGGTACTCTAACCGCAAACACGATGCAAAAAAAAATATTTGTGAGACAAGGTTGGTACGAGGATGTTGAAAGCGCAAGGGCATATCGTCCCAAAGATATGCCCTATGATAACTGGGTGAAAGCTGTCGACGGATTTTTAGACGAAAAATATTCAAACGATGCGAGGCTAACAAGGTTCCGCGCGAAACAACCATTCCCATTCCGCGGGGGGACGGCGTCATACGGTAGCACAGCCTACAAAAATGTAATGTTTTATATATGTGTTTGTGTAAGCTTTTGTTTATTTAATGTCTAATCTAAGTTTAACTGTTCAACAGGATATAGATTGGCTACCTACGTACGCAAAAATCCACCAGGATAGGGAGGGGCATTGGGTTGACCCGGTTGCCGAACAAAACTACGTAAGTATTTTCTTTAAGTATATTTCTATAACAAACAAATAATATATATATAGAAAGAGAAGAGAAAAATTTAACATCTTCGTAAACAGTTGAACTAGAAGAGGCCACAACGAGTGGCACGTGATAGTCTCCGCTTGCCTTAAGGAACCTTGGAAGCGAGAGGATGTACCGGGAGGGGCATAAACCGTCTTCAAATACGCCCCCGAATTTGTCAGCTTCCCAACCTGAGACTCAAGAATCCTTTTCTCAGGTAAACTACATAATTTATAAAATGATAAACGAACGCGTGTTTCCTTGTTAAAATATGTTGGTAGCGTTAATTAATATGCTAATATACGTTTTGATATTTATTATTGTAGGGATTTGTTGACAACTTGTTCAAAGCTCGGCTTTCCGGAATCGACTTGACGACTATCTAAGTTCAAAAGGAAAAGCACCGGCAAACGACGACGGTGACTTTACAACCTTTTTTGATAACGAAGAAGATGATGAAGATTAGGATGATTTCGAAGTATGGGTTATTATTTTTATCGTTTTAGGATGATAATGTAGGACTTAAATGTTGTTTATAACTTTATTACGTTTTGTATGTGTTGTTGGAGTTTGATAAATTAGGATGAAGTTAGTTTCCAGGTTGCGGTTTGATACAGGGTGTGTTTTTTTTGTCGGAAACGGGTTTGGCAGCTGTTTTTAGCTGCTGTTAAAAAAATGACTTTTAGCGGCGACAGGCGTCACCGCTATTGATAGTCCGCCAAAACCAGACAAAATAGGGCATTAGCGATGACATATACCTTTAGCGGCGACAGCAGGACTAATAGCGGCCCAGTAATAGCGGCGACGCTTTAGCGGCCACGTGTCGCCGCTAAAGGTCAATAGCGGCGACAGGAGGGACCAATAGTGGCAACAGCCGTCGCCACTAAACCTACCCTTTTCTTGTAGTGCTTCCATAGTTCCATTTATATAATCTAACCAAATGCAGTTCATTGGTTCCAAGCATGCTACTCTGCGTTCTAGCAGTTCTGATCTTAGCGTGCACATTGCAATGGTGATGATGGAAACGTCAATTATATTAAACAATCACGTCGTTCGAAATGCTTAATTATATTAACAATCTAATATGTTTCTGAAAATAGTTAACCCACGTAAAATCCAGCGACTATCTTTGAAAGCAAACAATGCAATTGAGAATCAAATCGGTAAAAATCTAAGTCTATGGATCAAATCCGTTATTTGCCCCGACCCACAAGTATCATCCATGTAATTTACTCACATTGTTGTTTTGACCCAACCATCCGAAATTCCTGGATCCATTTATCCTAAATAAAACATCCAAATAAGGTAACCGCTCCTGAATAATACTTAGCAAGATAATCATGCTCAGGTCATAACGACAGGACATATTTACTTGTTTTCTAAAAAAAATAAATGTTGAATGAATGGACCTAAATTGAGCTCAAAACAGAAGATTATAAAGAAACTTGAGCTCAAAACCTAAAGTTAAGATGCTAATAAAACCGAAGTAAAATCATTCATCATTTGCGGCTACATGCTAGAGTGCGAAAAAACGAAGTAGAAATGGTGACAATCTGACGATAAAAGTCCAGCCATCTAAAAATAAACTCGTAAAGGGAGCATCTATCTTTTAATCTAAAAACACAAGAAACCACACTTGTTCAACTGTAGGGTAGTAGTAACTCTTGTGATACATGTATCACAAGATGAGTGATTGACACTTTTTAAATCAATATACTTGGAAAATACACCATGTGGGCAATACTAAAAGAACCTCGCACTTAAAAAAAATTGCGATTTCGGACAAAAGTGTAGGGTAAATCTGTGTAAACCGCACTACATTTTCCAATTTTGCAAACTATGGAGTTCTTTTCGTATTTTAGAATTATGATGACCAGTGTACAAGGAAAAACCAAGTAACTAAAATGTTTAGGCGATTTCTCGTACTGTTAAACGTTAATCCAATTCCAACCCATGCAAACAATTTACGTTATAAAGAAACCAGTGCTACAGGGATAATTTCATATATCCCAAGATGGCAAGAAACAGATTTGCTATAATAATATATTTACCCATAGAAAATTCCTAATATTAAATATATTTTTTGACATTTATAACCTTCCATAAAACTTGCATAAGAATATGGAAGTTTTAAGTGCAAACAGAAAGAGAAGGCTATAATGGTCATAAGATAAATTTATTAATAAAATGAGTAAATATGAAATTTCAAATATTTTGAAATTGGGTAAAAATAATATTATGCTATATTTTAAGGTTATACATAAAACCTTAAAATTAGGCTATAAGAATGCAACTTTACCTAAAGGTAAGAATTGCCGCATCATCATAAAAATTAGGCTGAAATGGCTTCTGAATGTGCTCCAACTTAAGTGTTGATACTTGTGCATTATATACACGATTTCGCCTCAAGATACGTAAAGCATTGGAGGAAAATCTAGACAGATAGATAGAGGCACCAATGCTGAGGGTGGAGGTTTCACTGCCAGCGGCCAATGCATCCTGCAGTCTCTTATTTTGCTCCTCCGATATCTTTTCCTGCTTCCTTTTACAGTATTTCCGCCCTGCAGACTGTATGTAGCATGCTGCCCATGTCCTCCACTGCTGTGAGTAGAACCTAAAAAAAGAACACACAATTGAGAGGTTTATCTACTCATATAGAATACCGAGAATGAAAAACCTTTTATGGTGACCATGAGATCCGTTAGGAAAACTCATGGGCCCCACCAATACCCTGCTATCTAGTGGCACCAAGTAAAGCATAGCTTACTGCACCACCCCTTGTAGGTTAAGAATGGGGAACTTTTATTACCTAAAAGTATGCTGGAGAACCCTACTATGGAGACGCCTAAACTGGGATGCAACAAACAAAAGTTCGTCAGCCACGAGAGCAAAAGCCTGAACATCTGTATGTGATTTGACTGTTCTAATTGAAAAAGGAAGTTTTTGACTTCTAGGATCCAAAGCCCATGTGAGAAGCTCCTCTCCACAGAAGTCACCAGCCTGGAGGTTACTAAAATTGAAGAAGCCGGTCCTTCCACCATCGGTTGTTATCCTAACTCGTTGCCTCAACGCCTCAGGGAGAGATATATGGGACATTAATCCTCTGCTTCCTGCCTTTTTTCCTTCATCTCCTCCATTCTAAGAGTCAGGTTTGAGAGAGACTGCAGGTATTTCTGTAACAATAGAAAAAGTCCAAGTGTTTAACTACTATATTAGCCTATGAAATACTCTATTCTAGCAATGTACTTTGTTAACTAGACTATAGGTCATCCTAAGTCTATGTTGGGGTAAACTCCGATAATCACCCAAATAGAAGATTGTTTTCTGGAACTCACTCTCATTCATTCAAGGAACTACATACATTTAAATAGGAAAACAACCTAAGAACCCACTACGTACGTGAACAGAAAGAAACGAAATTTTCCCAACAAACTAGTAAAACAAACCCACTATCTAATAAACATGACCCATAACTTAAGACCCGCTACTTTGACCCAATAACAAAGTAAATAAACATGACTAAGTTAACCCAACTGCGGCAACCCATCTGACCCGCTGACCCGCAAAGCTCCTTTTCCCGTATCCCGGTTTTCAACTCAGATCATGTTATAATAATGATTCTCCAAAAAACCAATGAAACACACCCAATTTGTTTTTTACAGTAGTTAGCTGTCCCACTTTATTTCTAGAAATTTTGAGCACATAGAGCGTTCTGCTGCAGCGCATTGTTTGTGTTAGGATCGCAATCTGCCTACGTCTGATAAAGCTCTCATATAAGCCCACAAGGGATTCCACTCTAACGCCATCTAGTGCTACGAAGAGTATCCCGCCAGGCTTATAGACAGCCATCTGGTCCCAAAAGATGACACGTGAGAAGTGGTATCTGAGCGGATTCGAAGGCTGTTGGCAAGTCAAAGTCACTATCTTAAAATTTCTTAAGTGATGCCTGAGCAACGGTGGTGGGAGAGATAAAATGTGAATGCCTGTGAGTAGCAGCAAAGTCAACAATCAGGTAAAGTTGCTCGTGAAAGTGAGTCAAGCCGTGAGCAAATATATTTGCTCACTTAAGTCTCATGGTGACATCAAGTTGAAGAAAGTTGTATTCTTTGATCAACCCCGGTGATACACTCAAAGGAAAAAACCAACCCATTGGAAAGATCATGTTTAACTCGGTGACTAGTAGTGAAGTCGCTCACAGTGAGTCAAGTTCCTGTCCGGATATCATATTCCAGTTTCCCCGACTCCTGCTCTTGTCTTGTTCTGGATTCTTGCTAATTATGTCCTGTTCCAGGTTCCCACTCCTGTCCTTTCCAACTCACCGTGACCACTCTTGTGGAGGTTTCCCGGATTCCTGTTTATGTCCCTGTTCTGGTTCCTGGATTCATGGCCCTGTGTTGTTCCGGATTCCTGCTAGTCTAGTTCTGGTCTTCCGGATTCCTGCTTTACTTTCGTCCTGTTCAGGATTCCTGCCTTCCTATCCTGTCCAAGTCATCATGACATTACTTCCCAGTTACAATTTCCAAATCCAAACAGTCGTGCTACTGCAAACCCTAGCTGCCACCACCACTCCAGATTGTGTGTGGGATCTCACAGCCCCACCATCAGATTCACAGCCGGATTAGGGTACCCGCTGAGTACTGTGTTGAAAAACATGTCTACACATCGCCACTTCCGTCTAATTAACTGGGGCGTGAGGAAGCGTGCATCACCGAAATTCAGCAGGACTTACACGCGGATTAAAATCATGTCATCGCTGCCACGATCAATGCCGGCAGCAGGAAAAAAAGAGAAAAAAACCCTGATGTGTTCTTGTTCCAGAACTGTTGTCGCCGAGATTTTTTTTGTCTCAAACTTGTCTCCTGCTATTGTTGTTCCTGAAGCACCTACCGGAATATCGTGTTTTCTGTCCAGGTTGTTGCTGTCGTTGCCGTGGTTACTGTAACTGTTCCCATTATGTTATTCACCTCGGCTGCTGATAGCTCTTCGAGAACCAACGCAACGATGTGTTTTATGTTCTAGTATTGTTTTATCATTGAGTGAAAAGCCCAGTATCAAAGTCCAAAGACATTGCAGTAGCTATCAGTGATGTTTTAGTTGAAGAGGGATCATGGTCATGTGTCTAAATTTCATTTGTAAAAAGTAGAGCATGTGGGTTATTAGGTTCTTAATAAACAAAAACACAGCAGTGACAGAACATCAATGATTTGATCAGTAACTGATGATCCACTCCTTTGATTTAATTGGAGTTTAAACACAATGCACACTACGAAACAGAACTTGCAGGAAATATATAGCGAACAAAAACAGACTCATGGCTTTCACCCACGACTTGAACCAATAACACAGAAATAACCGTTACTCCTGCCGCAAGTTAAACCTAATTCTTACCCATTTAGCCTACTGACCCGCTGGACCCATTAGCCCATATCCTGTGAACGAACCCAAAACTCAACTCGATTAAACCCAATAGGACACGATAAAATCTATGCTTCAACTTGACAAGTGTGTAAATATATTTATTAATATTGTAGTTATATGGTTTATTTGTATCCAATGAAAATGTTTTTTAGCTTTAGGAATCAAGTTTAATTTTCATAATGGAACCTTGATCCATTTACTAACCATAGCAACCAAAAAAGTTCAATAAAAGTGATTTTAAGTGCAAAAGAGCTTGTTCATAAATCACAAGTGTTGTTAGTTTTAGCTCATTTCACAAGTGGGATACATAGTGATTACTAACCTTAAGACTTTGCAAACCCACCATGAACAATACAAAGCTTTCCGAACGTCCCTTGTTTCTAATACACGAGTTTGAAGAGCATCAAGGAATATGCCAAAATCAAAGTTTGTTGAATCTTTAATTTCATTTTGTTCAAGAAGAGGAATCCATATCTCCCACACGGCCTTCTCCACAGTTATATGCCAGCATCTCAGTTCACTTTCTATTGCAAACAAGTACTAAAGGGCTCTGACTACCTGTTTATACAAAATCTTTCTTACCGATAGAAGAGTAACATGCTTAACTTTCTCATTTGTATTTAGCATGTTCAAACATTACTTCATAAAAAACAAAAATTTAAAATAATTGTCAAACTCTTTACATGTCCAATTGACATCTTAAACAAGCAATATAACTAAGATTAATAGATCTTTTGTCTTGCACATTTCCATGACATTTATGTTCTTCATTCAAAATCCCACTAATTTTACCACCTCACTTACATAACCATGATCATCTTGTACATACCAGCTTGCTAATGATTTCATAGAACATTAACTTTTTTCATGTTTATTATTACTTGTCCTACAATCTTGCGCACAGATGGAGGTAGCAGAGATGCGGATGTTGAGGTGGATGTGTGGGTATACAAGGTTAGACCGAATAAGAAACGAAATTATAAGGGGAAGGTTAGAAGTGGCTAGTATAGCAGAAAAATTAAGGAATGGAGATTGAGATGGTTTGGGCATGTGAAGAGGAGACAAATGATAGCGCCGGTAAGAGTAGTGGAACCCTTAATTGTAGAAGGGCTGAGGGGTAGAGGCAGACCTAAATTGACTTGGGACAAGCGGATTAGGCTATATCTGCTAGAGTTGCACCTCTCGGAGAACATGGTTCAGGATAGGAGTTTGTGGAGACATAAAATTAAGGTTAACGACCTTTTAGGGGAGAGTACATAGGTGTATCAATTTTGTTGTTAGAGGCTTAGATCCTTAATACACTTTCGGTGGTTCTTGGGCAGGTGACTACTTTCCTGTGTCTATGGCTATATGTGGTTAGACGATGCTTTATTTATTTCGGTTTGATTGTAGTACTTTTTCACCCCTTTTATGTTTCCTAGTATATGTAAATTATATATAGTTTGTGTGTTTTGGAGCCGAGGGTCTTTCAGGAAGAAGCCTCTCTATCCCTAGGGATAGAGTCAAGGCGTGCCTACATCCCACCCTTCCCAGACCCTGCGAATGGTTTTCTATTTGTGGGATTTACTAGGTACGGTTATTGTTGTTGTTATAATCTTGCGAACCAATATACCTTGTAGCTCGTACTGTTTGTTGGCCATATCTCCTTAAAGGAAACCTTTCTTATATTTGGGTTTTAAATCTTAAAAAAACATTATTAGAAAAATTAACAAAATGATCAATCTTATTAAATCCAACGATTATCTTTGAAAACAAACAGTACCATTGTGGGCCAAATCGGTAAAAATATAAGCGTATGAACCAAATCCGTAATTTGCACCAAACCACAGTGGCAATCCGTGTTTGTTTTGACCCAAGCCCTTTTCCGAAATGAGCTTATTAACGATCCTTTAATTTTCAGGTCGTGTAGCTTTGAGGTTTTGTATATATTTTGCTCTCCCTTTTGTATCTAACTACTGACTAATTAATCTGTTTTTTAATGATTTTCCGTCACCATCAAAAAAATTAACGAAATTATGGGAACCACTATTCCCATGTATCCTAAATAACATCCGAACTGCCTTGAAGAATGAATAGCAAGATATCATGATCAAGTCATAACCACCAGGCATATTCACTTGTTTTCTATAGAAACAAAATGTTGAATGAATGGACCTAAATCATCTATTATCTTGATCCGTGTATGACGTCCATCATCTGAAACAGAAGATAAAGAAACATGAGCTCTAAACACAAGGTTAAGTTGCTAATAAAATCAAAATCATTCAAGTGTGGCTATATGTCAGACTGCTAAAAACATGATATGTATAACTGAGAACAATAACAAGGATAAACCCGGTGTACGAGGCTCCCGCATGACTGGGGTCTGGAGGTATCGAGCCAACTTGGACATGACAATGCATTTATGCAAGAGGTTGTTTCCACAATAACACAATAAAATTCCAGCAATCTAAAAACAAACACATCAAATGGAGCATCTATGATCTATCATTCGATCTAAAAACACAACCAACCACACTTGTTTACATGTAGAGTAGCAGTGGTAGTAGCAAGACTTATGATACATGTATACAAGATGAGTGATTTGACTTTTTGAATAATTATACTTGGCAATTGTACTACGTTTTCTCATGAAATACTAAAAAAGCCTTGTATTTTGAAAATATAGCGGACAAAAGTGTCAAGTACAATTGTGTAAATCGCTCATGCATTTGCAAACTGTAGCGTCCTTTTATATTTTTACAAGAATTATGATGACCAATGTAGAATGAGAAACCAAGTAACTAAAATGTTAAGGCAAGTCTGATACTCTCAATACTGTTAAATGTTAATGATTCACCCACACAGACAATTTACTTTACAGTTCTAGGCATAAGACAACATAACCTGATAACCATAAAGCAAAACACAACATAACTTTTCTAAATCATCATTCTTGTCTTCTTAAAGAAATAAAAAAGAAAAAACCCACCATTATAGGCATAATTTCATATATCCCATAAAACTTGCTACAAATATCATATTTACCCAAGAAAAAATAATAAAATCAAATATCCACATTTTTATCTATGACATTTAATTAACCTTACACAAAACCTGCAAAAGAATATGAGTTTCAAGTGTAAATAGAAAGAGAAGGCTGCAATGGTCATATGATAAAATTTTATTTATTAAATAATGAGTAAATATGAAAGTTCAATTTTCAAATATTTTGAAAAAGCATATTCTTTGTTAATTTTTTTTGTTGGGTAAAAATAATGGTATGCGAGTTCTTAAAGTTATATAGAACTGTTCCTACGAGAGGATTCAACAGCAATCACTGCAACCAAGTTTATACACATACAAGAGGATATTTCTACATAATCCGTACTTTTAGTTTTGAGAAATACTTTGTTTCATCTTCGATAATAATAATAAAGTAAAAACTATTTCTAACATCATCCAAACCAGATGGGAGGTTCGTGTTATATTAATAGTTTTTGGACATAATACTATCCATATGATATTAATCCAATTAAAATTGCTTTACAACCACGCGCATAAGTTTCTTACATCTCCCCATTCTAGAGTCATTTAGGCATCACATTTCACAGAATACTCAAAGAAAACTGTCAAAAGATTGATTGAAAAATACTGAATTGATGTATGTTTCTATGTATCATTACAGCGAAAGGTATACAATTTATAAACAAGAAACGATAATCTAAATATGGTAGATGAGCTCTGTTTACGGCTGGATTGCTAGCTGTTACGAGCTGTCTTTGACCCTCTTAATTTGGGAGATGATGCTTGACTGATCCCGCAATCCTTTGATATCTTTTATTTTTAACACTCCCCCTAAAGTTGAATAGTCGGATATCCAAAATTCAACTTGCCCAAGCAATCGCTGAAAATTTTCCCGTTAACCGCCTTTGTTAGAATGTCAGCGAGCTGATCCTTTGATCGAACAAACGGTAGTTCAATCGTACCATCTTCCAATTTTTCTTTGATGAAGTTCCTATCAACTTCCACGTGTTTAGTTCGATCATGTTGTACTGGGTTTTCTGAAATCTGAATTGCAGCTTTATTATCACACATAATCTTACTTGTTTCTTTTGACGGAAAACCAATCTCAGCTAAGAGTCTTCGCATCCACATGGCTTCTGTTAAACCTCGAGCTATACCTCTAAATTCAGCTTCTGCGCTTGAAAGAGCAACCACCTTTTGTTTTTTACTTCTCCAAGTAACAAGATTCCCTCCAACTAACGTGAAGTAGCCTGTTGTTGACCTCCGGTTTCCCTTGTCTCCTGCCCAGTCTGCATCAGTATAGATTTGAACATTTAGGTGTCAATGTGATTGAAACAGGACTCCATGACCCACTGTTCCTTTGAGATATCTAATAATTCTCCAAACTGCTTCCATATGGGACTGTTGAGGTTGGTGCATGAACTGACTTACTACCCCTACAGCATAGGCAATGTCTGGACGAGTATGTGAGAGATATATTAGTTTTCCCACCAGCCGTTGGTATCTTTCTTTATTTGCTAACTTTGCTCCTTCCTCCATATAAAGCTTTTGGTTTACACTCATAGGAGTGTCTGCTGGTTTGCAATCGATCATTCCAATCTCTGCCAATAAGTCTAAGACATACTTCTTCTGACTAATGAAAATTCCTTGTTTTGATCTTAGTACTTCAATTCCAAGGAAATACTTAAGTCTGCCCAAATCTTTCATTTCAAATTCAGCAAACAAGTTTTCTTTTAGTTTTACCATTTCTTCTTTATCGTTCCCTGTAATGATCATATCATCTACATAGATAATTAGGCAGGTTACGAATTTTCCTCTTTTTTTGAGAAACAAAGTATGATCGGCATTACTCTGTTTATATCCAAACTTTTTCATAGCTACCGTAAATCTGCCAAACCAAGCCCGTGGAGATTGCTTCAAACCATAAAGAGACTTCTTCAGACGGCAAACTTCTCCAGTTTTGAAATCTTTTGTGAATCCTGGAGGAGCATCCATAAATACTTCTTCATCTAGATCCCCGTGTAAAAAAGCATTTTTTACATCAAACTGTTGAAGTGGCCACCCTTCATTTGCAGCTATCGAAAAAAGAACCCTAATTGTGTTCATTTTTGCAACCGGGGAGAATGTTTCAGCATAGTCAATCCCATGTGTCTGGGTATACCCTTTTGCTACCAGTCGGGCTTTATATCTTTCAATTGTACCATCTGGTTTATACTTAACCGTATAGACCCAACGACACCCCACGGATTTCTTTCCCAACGGGAGAGTACACTTTTCCCAAGTATTGTTCTTGATTAGGGCTTCCATTTCTGTTTTCATTGCTTCCTTCCAATGTTTAGATTTTAAGGCTTGATCCACGTTTGTAGGAGTTTCTTCGGAATAAATGGATGAGATAAATGCTTTGGCTTCCTTAGTGAAGTTTCCATTAGCCACACTAGCTATAGGATAACTAGATCTTCTTGGTTCTTTTTCAGGAGAATACCGTTTGGGAGGAACCCCTCTGTTTGTTCTAGGGGGTAACACATATCTTGATGGTGGTTCTTCTTGTCTGGATTCATCTGCCTGCAAATTTTCAGCTTGTTCTGTGGCAGTTTCATGGTTAGAAGTATTGGTATCCTCGGAGTCATTAGAAACTTCAAAAATACCACCAGACTGAATAGGATGAGTATTACTTACCTCGGACACCAGGTTAGGAGGAACATTAGGACCGTCAGTGGCACTGAAATTGGACTCTGGTGACTCTGTAGTTGGTACATAGGGAACATATTTCAACCAGCTTAGTGTGTCTAAACATTCCTTCTCCCCCTGACCACTGAGTTGGGAATTGTAGTAATACTCGGTTTCAAGAAAGTCACAGTTTATTGTGGTGAACATATGACGTGTTTTTGGATTATAACATCTGTATCCCTTTTGATTCATTCCATACCCAACAAAGACACATTTTTCAGCACAAGGGTCAAGTTTGGTTCGATCTGATTTAGGTATGTGAACAAAGGCAGTACATCCAAAGATTCGTGGTTGAAGAGTAAGAACTGAGGGTAGTTTGAAGAATTTTGAAAGGGTGTGTAACGGAGTGTTAAGTTTTAGGATATTTGTTGGGAGTCGGTTGAGAAGATAGGTAGCGGTAGCAAGGGCTTCAGGCCAAAAATATTTCGGGACCTGGGATTCAATTAGGAGAGCTCGTGTCATTTCCAGCAAAATGCGATTTTTCCTTTCGGCGACACCGTTTTGTTCTGGGGTGTTTGGGCATGTAGTTTGGTGGATTATTCCCTTGTCTTGGAAAAACAATTTAAACGAGGTATTAACAAATTCACCGCCATTATCGGATCGGAATATTTGGATGTTTGTTTGAAATTGGGTTTGGATCATGGCGTAAAACATAGTGAATTTTTCAAAGACTTCGGATTTGTTTTTCAAAAAATAAACCCAAGTCATTCGGGTACAATCATCAACGAACATCACAAAGTAACGAAGGTTTTGCCCCCCAAGAACTGGGGCAGGACCCCATACGTCAGAATGGATTAATGAAAATGGCAAAGCAGCCTTAGTATTACTGGGTTTAAAAGTTTTTCTGTGGCTCTTTGCCAAAACGCATGTTTCGCAATGTGACATAGAATTAACTGGAAATAGTTTGGGAAATAAGATATGCAAATAACTTGTAGAAGGATGACCTAATCTTCGGTGCCATAGCCAAGCTTCTCGTTCCGATGTCCCATGAGTCAACATCACAGCACCACTTTGAGTCACCTCATCCACATAATACAACCCTTGATTTTCAGTGCCACGCCCAATGATCACTCCCGTCCTGATATCCTGTAAAATACAAAACGTAGGGTACATTAGGACAATACAGTTGAGTTCTTTTGTGACGTGGCTGATGGAAAGCAGCTTATGTGATAACGAGGGAACATAAAGACAATTAGAGATTTTTATTGTGGGTGAAATCTCAATAGTCCCTCCCGATTTTACATCCATTATTCCTCCGTTTGCCGTTTGAATATGTGTTTTTCCTGGTTTGGTTGTTGAAATAATATCCGACAGCTCATAAGTCATCGTGTCGGTCGCGCCACAATCAAAGATCCATAGTTTTTGTTTTTTATGATTTACTTGGGCCATATTAGCATTTCCCTTATTTCTAGGGACCAAATATGACATGTTTGGTTTTTGTTACGGTTAAAACACCTAGGGTTTGAGGACTGCGCCCCAAACCCGTTACCTGTTGCATCGTCTTCTTCTTCTTCATGTGCACCAGCCATTCCGCCGAACCAGTTCTGCTTCGACTTCCATCTCCGGTGACGTCTTGGTTGCCGGTGCTGGATGATTTCCCTTTTTCTTTGACTGTAGCCTTTGTGCTCTTCTTATGACCGTCAGACCACCATTCGGGATACCCTACGAGTTTGAAGCATTGCTCCTGGGTATGTTTTGTCATGCCGCAATGATCACATTTGAGGTGAGTTTTGTCATCTCTGTTACCTGATCCGGTTCTTTTTCCATCGATCCGTCGGTAGCCTTTTGATGCAAGCCCTAACCCTTCGATTTCAGAGGCCATTAGACCTGCTGTGATGCCCTGTGTGTCATTGAGAGGTGTTCCCAGAATATTCTGGTGAGCGGCCTCCTTGCGGACAGTGGCGTATGCAGTTTCTACGGTTGGAAGGGGTTCTAACCGGAGTATTTCCCTATTTATAGGGTCATATTTCCGGTTAAGAGCGTTTAGAAACTGAAACAGTTTCTGTTCAGTCCTGATTTTGTGATATGCTTGGATATCGGTTGGGCAGGTCATAGGGTTTGGGTCAATCCGATCAATTTCTCCCCATACTCCTTGGAGTATAATCCACAATTCTTCAAGGGAGAGATTGTTCTGTTTGATTTCATTCGCCTTGACATGTAGGTTGAAGGTTTGGAGCTTGTCACGTCCACTGCTATATGTTATAGCCAGGGCATCCCACAGCGATTTTGCTGTCGGAAATTCGGTTAGATTGCTGGCGAGGGTTGGTTCAATGTTTTGTATGAGCCATGAGAAGACGACTAGATCGTTTTGTTCCCATTGTTCATATTCTTCGCTGGTTTGGTTTGGTGGATTGGTTTGTAAATGGTTTAAAAAGGCTTTTGATTTACCGCCTATGGCTACCCTCATCATCCGGGTCCATAGAGCATAATTCTGGCTGTTGAGCTTGAGGTTTATTTGAAGGTTATCGGACAATTTTGGGTTCCGATTTTATGGGTTGAGGCCATTCTTGAGCAGATTGGCGATTTGGATTGATAGATCTTCTCCCAAGTTACCGGCTTCGGCCATGGCAGCTTGGTTGAGAGGATGATTGATTTGGGTAAGGATGGACAGGGTAAGTGATGAGCAGGACGGTATTAGGACCGTGAACGCTGCTCTGATACCATGTCAAAAGATTGATTGAAAAATACTGAATTGATGTATGTTTCTATGTATCATTACAGCGAAAGGTATACAATTTATAAACAAGAAACGATAATCTAAATATGGTAGATGAGCTCTGTTTACGGCTGGATTGCTAGCTGTTACGAGCTGTCTTTGACCCTCTTAATTTGGGAGATGATGCTTGACTGATCCCGCAATCCTTTGATATCTTTTATTTTTAACAAAAACAAGCTATAAGAATGCATAACATTACTTGAAGGTAAGAATTGCTGCATCATCATCAAAATTAGGCTGAGGAGGCTTCTGAAGCATACGTTCCAGCTTAGGTGTCAATACTTCTGCGTTATACATATGCTTCTGTCTCAAGATATGTAAAGCATTGGAAGAAAATCTAGACACATAGATAGAGGCACCAAGGCTGAGGGTGGAGGTTTCACTTCCAGTGGCCAAAGCATCCCGCAGTCTCTTATTTTCCGCCTCCAATATTCTTTCATGCTTCCGTTTACAGTGTCTTCGCCATGCAGTCTGTATGTAGCAGGCTGCCCATGTCCTCCACTGCTGTGAGTAGAACCTGAAAAAGAATTCACATTTGAGAAGTTTATTAACTTATATACTACACCTTTATAGGAAACTTTCAATTTGTGAATACCTAAAAGTATGTTGGAGTCGCCTCCTATGCTGAAGCCTAAACTGGGACGCAACGAACACAAGTTCATCAGCCACTAGAGCAAAAGCTTGAACATCTGTAAGTGCTTTAACTGTTCTAGTTGAAAACAGAAGTTGTTGACTTCTTGGAGCCAAAGCCCATGTGAGAAGCACTTCTCCACAGAAGCCACCAGCCTTGAGTTTACTAACATTGAAGAAGCCAGTTCTTCCACCATCGGTTGTCTCACTTCGTACCTCGCCACGCGTGATGAATAGCATTTCGCGTGCTGGATCACCTTCTCTCACTAAGTAGCTGTTCTCTGTGTAAAGAACTGGCTTTAGACGGTCACACATAGCATCCAACAAATGTTCATCCATTTCTTCAAACATTGGTACCTGCAGTATGAAGTTACGTCCTGCTTTAAAAAGATTCTTTGACGTTTAAACGGTAACAGTCACTAGTGTCATGTAAATAAGAAGCCTCTCGCTCTCATTAATGAATGCAAGCAAAGATGACGCTTTATGTCCTTTCTTAAATCTCGAGGAAGGTCTCTGACAAAAGAATCTAACTCAACACCGCGTGTTATTTTCCATTTGTACTGCTTGTAGACCCTAACTCGCTGCCTCAACTCCTCAGGGAGGGAAATATGTGACATTAGATCCTCTGCTTCTCGCTTTTTTTCTTTCATCTCCTCCATTCTAAGAGTCAGGTTTGAGAAAGACTGCAAATATTTCTGTAACAACAGAAACAGTTCAAGTGTTCAACTACTATATAAGCTCACAAAAATCCTATATTCTAGCGGTATATTTTGATGATTAGAACATAGGTCCCCTACATCTATGCATCTGGAATGGCAAAGTAGAAAAAAATCAGGTAGATCCATGAACAAATTATCTTCACGCACCGTATAGACAAACATTGCTTTAATCTCAAGTGATTATATGCAGTGGATTGATAATCCCAGTGCACACTATTGACTACACCATTATGTGTGCCCATCTATCACATTATTAACGCCCCGTTTGTGGCGTGCACATATAATGTGTATATGTGTGGGCCCTCATGGGGCAAAAGTGAAATTGCACTAATTTTAACGTTATTTTACTAATTTCGTGAAAATAACGTTAAAAGCGGCTGATGGTTAATCATGCATCATGTGGTGGCGTTGATAGCCGAAAGACAGAAGGGTACATGCACTAATCGGCATTTGTCCCGATTGTTGAGTGTTATGTACTTTACGTCCAAGCCTTGATGCGAAACAACTATCGAGCCAGGGGGTCTCACCGGAAGCAGCCTCTCTATTCCTACGGGGTAGAGGTAAGATTGTCTACATCTTACCCTACTCAGACCCTACCTTAGCTTTGCTATTGGTGCGATTTACTGAGTATGATGATGATGATGAGCTATTACATTATTAAGCTAATTTCATCAGTTTTAGTTTTGATGTAAATGCAATCATGTATAGCAAGATGAAAAAAAAAACTAAAAAGACAACATTTACACGGTCAAACAGAAATTAAACAGAAATTCCAAATAACAGAAGCAACAACATTTAGGTAGTGTTTGGTATACAGGAATGAGAGGCGGAATGGAATGCACTATTGCGAGGGAATGAAGAAAATTGTGTTTGGTTGGTCAATGTAATGGAATCATCCATTACAAAAGTCATTCTATTCCCTCAAATTCATTCCATCCACCCCCCTTGTTTTTTTTTCATTCCATTCCCCCTCTTACCCTTCATCACCAACCCTGCCCACCACCACCATCATCACCCACCCCCGTCACCACACACAACCCTCCGCAGCCAACCGCCACCGCCCACCACCACCCGCAACCCTCTGCCGCCGACCATCGCCGACAACCGCCACCACCCTAGCCACTGTCACCACCACCCGCCACCGCCGCTGCCACAACCAACACCCGCCGCCGCCACCACCAACCATGAAAGTATAAAACAAGACTAGATAGATAAGTGTGCAAACCTGCATGTTGCCAATAAGCAGAGCAAATAGAACCAACCCAATGACAGCAATAAAGTCGGCAAAAAGAATCTCCCCATAGTATTTGCTCGCTTTAAGGCCTTGACCAAGAGAACTGTATCCAAAGAGAGCATTTTTTAGCTTAAGAAAACAAGTTTAAATTTCATGACGGAACCTTGATCCATTTACCAGCCATACCAACCAAGAAGTTTAACAATTTTGATTTCGAGTGCAAATAAACTTGTTTACAAAACATAAGTTCTATTAACTTAGTAGCACGTTTCGATGTTTTCTCAAGAGAAAATTTCACTATTTAAGTATGGGGAAATGAGATACACAGTGATTACAAACCTTAGACTTTGCAAACCCCACCATGAACAATACAAAACTTTCTCGCGAACGTCCCTCGTTTCTAATACATGAGTCTGAAGAGCATCAAGGAATATGCCAAAATCAAAGTTTGTTGAATCTTTCATTTCATTTCGTTCAAGAAGAGGACATGAAGTGTTGAGGAATCCATAATCTCCCACATGGCCTTCTCCACAGTATAAGTACTTGGAGTGACAGTTATGTGTTTTACATGCAATATGCCAGCATCTCAGTTCACTTTCTATTGCAAAAAAAGTACCAAAGGGCTCCAACTACCTGTTTATAAAAAAACTCGTATCGTTAGAAGAGTAATATGCTTATATTTTTCATTAACGTAAATCATTTTTCATAAATAAATCATAAAATTATTAGGAACAGCAAGTCAGCATTAATCTTGAAGTTTCAATCTCGCTGATTTTAATACAGTTGTTCTTATCGACTTTTTACCATCCAGATTGTGCATAGAATTATATATTGATATAAAAGCATCTAATATTCATCTTGAGTAAAGGAAAACATCCCAAAACATATTTCGTGGAGCATATATCTTTTTTTTTGTAAAATAACTTGGACTACATAAAAAAAATACTTACATGGCTAGCAAGCACATAGAGAAAGAAATTAAAACCAGCTCCGGCCCATGCGTTTTCGATGAGAAAACCAGAAACTTTGGTCACTCTCTGATAAAACAACGAAGTCTGTATAACTCGAGGGACATATTGAGAGAAGATAATGACTTTCAAAAGCTTTTCCTTCGAAAACGAGGTTGGCCCATCTAAATTTCGGATGATTACCAAAAATGTAAACTGCACACACAACGCAAAAAGATATCATACCATGGACAAATTGTTAAATGGATATGTTCAGGAACATTTTTGTGAGAAGATATATTATATTTGTATTTTTTCTACAACATAAGCTAATTTCATCTACACATGAGAAATATTAAAACTATATTCGTTAACGCCCTCTAATGAATTTATATGCCATCGTGTTAAGTCACTATCTTACTCGAATCCGTTCAAAAATACATAAGTATTTTGGATATCAAAGAATACATAAGGAAAAAGGATAATGTTACACAAGTATTGTAAGACAGCCTCCAGGAATCGATATCAATTTTGAGAAATACTTTGTTTCATCTTCGATAATAATAATAAAGTAAAAACTATTTCTAACATCATCCAAACCAGATGGGAGGTTCGTGTTATATTAATAGTTTTTGGACATAATACTATCCATATGATATTAATCCAATTAAAATTGCTTTATAACCACGCACATAAGTTTCTTACATCTCCCCATTCTAGAGTCATTTAGGCATCACATTTCACAGAATACTCAAAGAAAACTAGCTATAAGAATGCATAACATTACCTGAAGGTAAGAATTGCTGCATCATCATCAAAATTAGGCTGAGGAGGCTTCTGAAGCATTACGTAAAGCATTGGAAGAAAATCTACACACATAGATAGAGGCACCAAGGCTGAGGGTGGAGGTTTCACTTCCAGTGGCCAAAGCATCCCGCAGTCTCTTATTTTCCGCCTCCAATATTCTTTCATGCTTCCGTTTACAGTGTCTTCGCCATGCAGTCTGTATGTAGCAGGCTGCCCATGTCCTCCACTGCTGTGAGTAGAACCTGAAAAAGAATTCACATTTGAGAAGTTTATTAACTTATATACTACACCTTTATAGGAAACTTTCAATTTGTGAATACCTAAAAGTATGTTGGAGTCGCCTCCTATGCTGAAGCCTAAACTGGGATGCAACGAACACAAGTTCATCAGCCACTAGAGCAAAAGCTTGAACATCTGTAAGTGCTTTAACTGTTCTAGTTGAAAACAGAAGTTGTTGACTTCTTGGAGCCAAAGCCCATGTGAGAAGCTCTTCTCCACAGAAGTCACCAGCCTTGAGTTTACTAACATTGAAGAAGCCAGTTCTTCCACCATCGGTTGTCTCACTTCGTACCTCGCCACGCGTGATGAATAGCATTTCGCGTGCTGGATCACCTTCTCTCACTAAGTAGCTGTTCTCTGTGTAAAGAACTGGCTTTAGACGGTCACACATAGCATCCAACAAATGTTCATCCATTTCTTCAAACATTGGTACCTGCAGTATGAAGTTACGTCCTGCTTTAAAAAGATTCTTTGACGTTTAAACGGTAACAGTCACTAGTGTCATGTAAATAAGAAGCCTCTCGCTCTCATTAATGAATGCAAGCAAAGATGACGCTTTATGTCCTTTCTTAAATCTCGAGGAAGGTCTTTGACAAATGAATCTAACTCAACACCGCGTGTTATTTTCCATTTGTACTGCTTGTAGACCCTAACTCGCTGCCTCAACTCCTCAGGGAGGGAAATATGTGACATTAGATCCTCTGCTTCTCGCTTTTTTTCTTTCATCTCCTCCATTCTAAGAGTCAGGTTTGAGAAAGACTGCAAATATTTCTGTAACAACAGAAACAGTTCAAGGATGCGCTCATGAGCCACCTGAGGGTAAATAAGTTATATGCATATAATTTTCCGTGGTTTCACGGGTCGTTAGACTTAATTTATAATAATATTTTAACTTTTCTTATTGAATTTGTAGGAAATGTTTAACTTTGACAAAATTGAACGGAATCTACAAGCAAAAAACATAAAGGGTGGCATCAAGAGTTTGATTATGAAGCGATACTCTGACCGCAAACACGATGCAAAAAAATATTTGTGAGACAAGGTTGGTACGAGGATGTTGAAAGCGCAAGGGCATATCGTCCCAAAGATATGCCCTATGATAACTGGGTGAAAGCTGTCGATGGATTTTTAGACGAAAAATATATCAAACGATGCGAGGCTAACAAGGGTGTCCGCGCGAAACAACAATTCCCATTCCGCGGGGGGACGGCGTCATACGGTAGCACAGCCTACAAAAATGTAATGTTTTATATATGTGTTTGTGTAAGCTTTTGTTTATTTAATGTCTAATCTAAGTTTAATGTTCAACAGGATATAGATTGGCTACCTACGTACGCAAAAATCCACCAGGATATGGAGGGGCATTGGGTTGACCCGGTTGCCGAACAAAACTACGTAAGTATTTTCTTGTAAGTATATTTTTCTATAACAAACAAATATATATATATATATATATATATATATAGAAGAGAGAGAGAAAAGAGAGAAATATATTTAATCATTTTCGTAACATACAGTTGAACTTAGAAGAGGCCACAAACGAGTGGCATGGTGATGGTCCTCCGCTTGCCCCATTTCAGGAAGCCTTGGGAGAGCGGAGAGGATGGTACCGGGGGATGGGGCATAAACCGTCTTCAAATACGCCCCCGAATTTGTCGGCTTCCCAACCTGAGACTCAAGAATCATTTTCTCAGGTAAACTACACAATTTATAAAATGATAAACGAACGCGTGTTTCCTTGTTAAATATATGTTGGTAGCGTTAATTAATATGCTAATATACGTTTTGATATTTATTATTGTAGGTATTTGTTGACAACTTGTTCCAAAGCTCGGCTTTCCGGAATCGACTTGACGACTATCTAAGTTCAAAAGGAAAAGCACCGGCAAACGACGACGGCGACTGTTACAACCTTTTTTGATAACGAAGAAGATGACGAAGATTAGGATGATTTTGAAGTATGGGTTGTTATTTTTATCATTTTAGGATGATAATGTAGGACTTAAATGTTGTTTATAACTTTATTACGTTTTGTATGTGTTGTTAGAGTTTGATAAATTAGGATGAAGTTGTTTCCAGGTTGCAGTTTGATACAGGGTGTGTTTTTTTGGTCGGAAACGGGTTTGTCAGCTGTTTTTAGCTGCTGTTAAAAAATTGACTTTTAGCGGCGACAGGCGTCGCCGCTATTGATAGTCCGCCAAAACCACAAAAGACAAAATAGGGCATTAGCGACGACATATACCTTTAGCGGGGACAGCAGGACTAATAGCGGCCCAGTAATAGCGGCGACGCTTTAACGGCCACGTGTCGCCGCTAAAGGTCAATAGCGGCGACAGGAGGGACCAAAGCGGCAACAGCCGTCGCCACTAAACCTACCCTTTTCTTGTAGTGCTTCCATGGTTCCATTTATATAATCTAACCAAATGCAGTTCATTGGTTCCAAGCATGCTACTCTACGTTCTAGCAGTTCTTATCTTAGCGTGCACATTGCAATGGTGATGATGGAAACGTCAATTATATTAAACATTCACGTCGTTCGAAATGCTTAATTATATTAACAATCTAATATGTTTCTGAAAATAGTTAACCCACGTAAAATCCAGCGACTATCTTTGAAAGCAAACAGTGCAATTGAGAATCAAATCGGTAAAATCTAAGTCTATGGATCAAATCCGTTATTTTCCCCAACCCACAAGTATCATCCATGTAATTTACTCACATAGTTGTTTTGACCCAACCATCCGAAATTCCTGGATCCATTTATCCTAAATAAAACATCCGAATAAGGTAACCGCTCCTGAATAATACTTAGCAAGATAATCATGCTCAGGTCATAACGACAGGACATATTTACTTGTTTTCTAAAAAAAATAAATGTTGAATGAATGGACCTAAATTGAGCTCAAAACAGAAGATTATAAAGAAACTTGAGCTCAAAACCTAAAGTTAAGATGCTAATAAAACCGAAGTAAAATCATTCATCATTTGCGGCTACATGCTAGAGTGCGAAAAAATGAAGTAGAAATGGTGACAATCTGACGATAAAAGTCCAGCCATCTAAAAATAAACTCGTAAAGGGAGCATCTATCTTTTAATCTAAAAACACAAGAAAACACACTTGTTCAACTGTAGGGTAGTAGTAACTCTTATGATACATGTGTCACAAGATGAGTGATTGACACTTTTTAAATCAATATACTTGGAAAATACACCATGTTTTCTTGGGCAATACTAAAAGAACCTCGCACTTAAAAGTGTAGGGTAAATCTGTGTAAACCGCACTGCATTTCCAATTTTGAAAACTATGGAGTTCTTTTCGTATTTTAGAATTATGATGACCAGTGTACAAGGAAAAACCAAGTAACTAAAATGTTTAGGCGATTTCTCGTACTGTTAAACGTTAATCCAATTCCAACCCATGCAAACAATTTACGTTATAAAGAAACCAGTGCTACAGGGATAATTTCATATATCCCAAGATGGCAAGAAACAGATTTGCTATAATAATATATTTACCCATAGAAAATTCCTAATATTAAATATATTTTTTGACATTTATAACCTTCCATAAACTTGCATAAGAATATGGAAGTTTTAAGTGCAAACAGAAAGAGAAGGCTATAATGGTCATAAGATAAATTTATTAATAAAATGAGTAAATATGAAATTTCAAATATTTTGAAATTGGGTAAAAATAATATTATGCTAGATTTTAAGGTTATACATAAAACCTTAAAATTAGGCTATAAGAATGCAACTTTACCTAAAGGTAAGAATTGTAACAACAGAAACAGTTCAAGTGTTCAACTACTATATAAGCTCACAAAAATCCTATATTCTAGCGGTATATTTTGATGATTAGAACATAGGTCCCCTACATCTATGCATCTGGAATGGCAAAGTAGAAAAAAATCAGGTAGATCCATGAACAAATTATCTTCACGCACCGTATAGACAAACATTGCTATAATCTCAAGTGATTATATGCAGTGGATTGATAATCCCAGTGCACACCATTGACAACACCATTATGTGTGCCCAGCTATCACATTATTAACGCCCCGTTTGTGGCGTGCACATATAATGTGTATATGTGTGAGCCCTCACGGGGCAAAAGTGAAATTGCACTAATTTTAACGTTATTTTACTAATTTCGTGAAAATAACGTTAAAAGCGGCTGATGGTTAATCATGCATCATGTGGTGGCGTTGATAGCCGAAAGACAGAAGGGTACATGCACTAATCGGCCTTTGTCCCGATTGTTAAGTGTTATGTACTTTACGTCCAAGGCTTGATGCAAAACTACTATCGAGCCAGGGGGTCTCACTGGAAGCAGCCTCTCTATTCCTACGGGGTAGAGGTAAGATTGTCTATATCTTACCCTCCTCAGACCCTACCTTAGCTTTGCTATTGGTGCGATTTACTGAGTATGACGATGATGATGAGCTATTACATTTTTAAGCTAATTTCATCAGTTTTAGTTTTGATGTAAATGCAATCATGTATAGCAAGATGAAAAAAAAAAACTAAAAAGACAACATTTACAGGGTCAAACAGAAATTAAACAGAAATTCCAAATCACAGAAAGCAACAACATTTAGGTAGTGTTTGGTATACAGGAATGAGAGGCGGAATGGAATGCACTATTGCGAGGGAAGAGAGAATGAAGAAAATTGTGTTTGGTTGGTCAATGTAATGGAATCATCCATTACAAAAGTCATTATATTCCCTCAAATTCATTCCATCCACCCCCCTTGTTTTTTTTTTCATTCCATTCCCCCTCTTACCCTTCATCACCAACACTGCCCACCACCACCATCATCACCCACCCCCGTCACCACCCACCACCCTCCGCAGCCGACCGCCACCGCCCACCACCACCCGCAACCCTCTGCCGCCGACCATCGCCGACAACCGCCACCACCCTAACCACTGTCACCACCACCCCCACCGCCGCTGCCACAACCAACACCCGCCGCCGCCACCACCAACCATGAAAGTATAAAACAAGACTAGATAGATAAGTGTGCAAACCTGTATGTTGCCAATAAGCAAAGCAAATAGAACCAACCCAATGACAGCAATAAAGTCGGCAAAAAGAATCTCCCCATAGTATTTGCTCGCTTTAAGGCCTTGACCAAGAGAACTGTATCCAAAGAGAGCATTTTTTAGCTTAAGAAAACAAGTTTAAATTTCATGACGGAACCTTGATCCATTTACCAGCCATACCAACCAAGAAGTTTAACAATTTTGATTTCGAGTGCAAAGAAACTTGTTTACAAAACATAAGTTCTATTAACTTAGTAGCACGTTTCGATGTTTTCTCAAGAGAAAATTTCACTATTTAAGTATGGGGAAATGAGATACACAGTGATTACAAACCTTAGACTTTGCAAACCCCACCATGAACAATACAAAACTTTCTCGCGAACGTCCCTCGTTTCTAATACATGAGTCTGAAGAGCATCAAGGAATATGCCAAAATCAAAGTTTGTTGAATCTTTCATTTCATTTCGTTCAAGAAGAGGACATGAAGTGTTGAGGAATCCATAATCTCCCACACGGCCTTCTCCACAGTATAAGTACTTGGAGTGACAGTTATGTGTTTTACATGCAATATGCCAGCATCTCAGTTCACTTTCTATTGCAAAAAATGTACCAAAGGGCTCCAACTACCTGTTTATAAAAAAACTCTTATCGTAGTAATATGCTTATATTTTTCATTAACGTAAATCATTTTTCATAAATAAACCATAAAATTATTAGGAACAGCAAGTCAGCATTAATCTTGAAGTTTCAATCTCGCTGATTTTAATATAGTTGTTCTTATCGACTTTTTACCATCCAGATTGTGCATAGAATTATATATTGATATAAAAGCATCTAATATTCATCTTGAGTAAAGGAAAACATCCCAAAACATATTTCGTGGAGCATATATCTTTTTTTTTGTAAAATAACTTGGACTACATAAAAAAAATACTTACATGGCTAGCAAGCACATAGAGAAAGAAATTAAAAGCAGCTCTGGCCCATGCTTTTTCGATGAGAAAACCAGAAACTTTGGTCACTTTCTGATAAAACAACGAAGTCTGTATAACTCGAGGGACATATTGAGAGAAGATAATGACTTTCAAAAGCTTTTCCTTCGAAAACGAGGTTGGCCCATCTAAATTTCGGATGATTACCAAAACTGTAAACTGCACACACAACGCAAAAAGATATCATACCATGGACAAATTGTTAAATGGATATGTTCAGGAACATTTTTGTGAGAAGATATATTATATTTGTATTTTTTCTACAACATAAGCTAATTTCATCTGCACATGAGAAATATTAAAACTATATTCGTTAACGCCCTCTAATGAATTTATATGCCCATCGTGTTAAGTCACTATATCAAAGAATACATAAGGAAAAAGGATAATGTTACACAAGTATTGTAAGACAGCCTCCAGGAATCGATATCAATTTTGTTTTTTTGTATTATTGGACAGAGATTTATCAAAAGGAATATCATCATCATCATCATACCCAGTAAATCCCACCAATAGCAAGGCTAAGGTAGGGTCTGAGGAGGGTGAGATGTAGACAGCCTTACCGCTACCCCGTAGGAATAGAGAGACTGCTTCCAGTGAGACCCCCGGCTCGATAGTAATATTGCATTAAGCCTTGGACGTAAGGCACATAACACTCAGCAATTAAGACAAAGGCCGATTAGTGCATGTACTCCCTTGTCTTTCGGCTATCAACGCCACCACATGATGCATGATTAACCATCCCTCTCTTTTAATGTTATTTTCACGAAATTAGTAAAATAACGTTAAAATTCGTGCACTTTCCACTTTTGCCACCAGAGCGCCCACACATATATACATTATATGCGCATACCGCAAGCAGGGCGTTATATCAAAAGGAATATAAGAACAGAAAACAGACATACATACCTGTGGAAGAGGTAGTGCTGCTAAAACATCGATGATGAAGTAAGATGTTAGGTAACGTTTTGCCACATACTGAGGTTCACCTTTGAATATTCTTTGTCCAAGCAATGATCATAACGAGGACGTACGCAGTTCGAAACTTGATAATGATGTGAGCTACATATAATATGTCAGCAAAAGAACGAAGGACACGCACAACAATTGCCATAATTTTGTCCATGTCAAGGCACTTCCGAGTGCCATTAACTATAGGAATGTATAAAAACAAAGGGTCCAAAGACAGTGCTATCACATAACATAACAAAAAAGTTTTGTTCCACTGCATAATAAATCCACCCTCTGGATCAAAAAACTTCATCGGATCGCTTCCACTATCCCCTTTCTATCAACGCCTACTATTCTCCTCAAGCTTCCTTGCTATGCACGCTTCCTTTCTAACAAGTGGATGGATTTCAAAACTCGAGATTCAAATTTAACGAGTTCCTTAAACATAAAAGAACCATCATACCACATGTCAATGCCCTCAAGTGTTGGCCTTCTTCATAGTGATAGATAAGCCTCCAAAGTCTACATCAACTGTACGGCGTTTTAGAACAAAACTGAAGTTATAACGTACACATTTTACGGTAAAGGCAATGGATGAAACATATCAAAATGGCAAAAGGAACTTGCAGAAAATTTACTGGCCCTTTGATACTTTCTTTAGCTACTACTTGTCGCATATATGTTTTTATCAATGTTTTCATAACTGGATTGGTCATCAAGCTGGCCACTCTACCGGTTCACTGATCAAACCGGACTTGAAAGACATGAATGTTTAGTAGGGAAAAACATGAATGTTTATAAAAGTTTGAGAATTTTTTTTGTGGAAAGGATATTATAAAAACTGACTAAACAAAAACTTATTTATGAATTATAATCTTTATATTTCTATGGCACCCGTATCCAAGTGACTGTCATGGGTTATACGGCCATACAGAAGGAACCGCCATGGTTAAACGCTTGTATACCATATCTATAAGCGCATATACTAGATGGAATGGCTGATATAACAGGGGGAGTGGTGGAGATTCATTAAAACCCCTTTCGGGGTTGATGTTGCCCGCGGATAGGAACACCCCCTCCCCTCTCACAAGATGATGGATACACACCCCCTAGCATCACATCATCCATCAATACGAGCATATATCATCACCTTGTCAGCCCTATATGGGCGTATACAGTTCCACAAAAAGCCCTATACTTGCATATAACATTAAATCGTACACTACCGCAGTGTATAACTAAATAACCATGTTTGTAAAATCCCGACTAGTCTCCGGTTAGTCGCCGATTAGGCGGTCCTATTCTAGCCAATTTGGCCGAATCCCGGCCAAATTTCCACCAAATCTTATAAATTCCCGTCAATTAATTAAAAAATTGGCCAATAAGGGGTTAAAACATGTCTACTTTAAAATTTACATATAAATGTGTGTATATATAACTAAAAGAGTTAATTACTGTTTTCGTCTCTGTGGTTTGTCAAAAATCACTATTTCAGTCCATTAGTTTAAAAATTGCGATTTCAGTCCTTGTGGTTTCACTTTCGTAACCATTTCAGTCCACCAACTTAACTCCATCCATGTATTCTGTTAACTTTGGATGAAATTACCAAATTACCCCTATGGTTTAATTAAAAAAACACTGGTCACAGGTTTCGAACCTGTGACCTTTGCTTTGAAATGTGATTGTTAAACCAATAGGCCATGTATCAAGATTGTGAATGAATTCAAATTATTTTTCTTATAACATAGCCTATTCATCATCTTTCCCAAACCTTTCATCTTTATCAATGGCAGAAGCCACCATTAACAACCCAACATCTTCAATTGAATCGCCGGAGAAGATGATAGTTGCAGCATAACAGATTCAATTGAATCGCCGGAGAAGATGACTGGGGCCGCCGGAGATGAGGTGTGGTGGTGTGTGGCGGAGGTGTGGCATGTGGCGTGTGGCGTGTGGCGTGTGGCGGAGGTGTAGTGGTGTGTGACGAGGATGGTGGTGGTGTTAGGCAGAGGTGGTTGTGCGGTGGTGTGTGACGAGGATGGTGGTGTATGACGGAGGTGGTTGTGGTGTGGCGGAGGTGGTTTAGGGTTAATGGTGACTTCTCCATTGATAAAGATGAAAGGTTTGGGGAAGATGATGATAAATAGGCTATGTTATAAGGAAATCAATTTGAATTCATTCACAACCTTGATACATGACCTCTTGGTTTAACAATCACATTTCAAAGCAAAGGTCACAGGTTCGAAACCTGTGACCAACGTTTTTTTAAGAGTTAATTACTTTTTCGTCCCTGTTGTTTGTCAAAAATCACTATTCAGTCCATTAGTTTAAAAATTGTGATTTCAGTCCCTGTGGTTTCACTTTCGTAACCATTTTAGTCCACCTCGTAACCATTTCAGTCCCTATACTTACATAATAAATGGGTTGAAGTGGTTACGAAAGTGAAACCACATGGACTGAAATGGTTACGAAAGTGAAACCATAGGGACTGAAATCGTAATTTTTAAACTAAAAATAGTGATTTTTGACAAACCACAAGGACGAAAAGAGTAATTAACTCTTTTTTTTTAATTAAACCTTAGGGGTAATTTAGTAATTTCACCCCAAAGTTAACAGAATAAATGGATGGAGTTAAGTTGGTGGACTGAAATGGTTACGAAAGTGAAACCACAGGGACTGAAATCGCAATTTTTAAACTAATGGACTGAAATAGTGATTTTTGACAAAGACAGGGACGAAAACAGTAATTAACTCTAACTAAAAATTACATATAAAAATCCTGATCCGATTAATCGCTAGTCGGTACCCACCGACCGACTAGACTAGCACCTAATGATTCTTACAACACTGCCAATAACCTCAAATCAACAGGGGGATGATCAGTACTCTGGATGTTCTTATAGCATTTCCCTTCCTAAATTGGTGTAGGTAATTATTAGTTACGAAATAAGGTTACCTGATGATGAGACAATTACGAATCCTTTAGGTCTCAGGCGAATCAGTTCGCTCCAAAATCCCTTGAGAATCGACAAATTTTCACCGGCGTAGCAACTATAAAGAAAGATGAACATGATATAAACAAGGACGATGGACGTAATATATATATATATATAATATATATATGAAACATAACTACGTAAGATTGTGGTCGTGAAGGTGGAGCTATCAGGAGGAAGCTTCCTGTATAGTACAAGAAGTCGTCGTCTAGTTCTGTTCATACTTGAGAAAATACAAAAAAGTAAAGCCTGCACTTTCAATTTAGAGTTAATTACTGTTTTCGTCCATGTGGTTTGTCAAAAATCACTATTTCAATCTATTAGTTTAAAAGTTACGATTTCAGTCCCTGTGATTTCACTTTCAAAACCATTTCAGTCCACCTCGTAACCATTTCAGTCCCTGTACTTACAAAATAAATGGATTGAAGTGGTTACGAAAGTGAAACCACAGGGACTGACATAGTTACGAAAGTGAAACTACAGAGACTGAAATCGCAATTTTAAAGTAATGGACTGAAATAGTGATTTTTGACAAACCACAGGGATGAAAATAGTAATTAACTCTTCAATTTAAGAAGAGGAAGTTCAAAGAAGGAAGTTGGGTTGTAGCAGTTGACTTTTTGCACTTTCTTCCTCAGAATTTTTGGGCGCTTCCTTGACAAACTTAGTATTTCAAGACTAACTCAGGTTCTTCACCACTATTTTCAAGGAAAACCCGGGAATCCGCCCTTAGATACGATGGTGAAATTACCGGTAAAACCCGTTTGGCTTATGGATCGAACCCAGATTTCTCTGAGTCTCCTATTATTGCCCACAAGTGTCTCACTTCTTTTTCTGCAACAAATAGGAATCGAGCTTGAATCTTCACAAAAGAACTCAAAACATCCTACCACTTTTTTTCTTAAGCTAGTGAAGGTGGTATTTTACTATTTCGTACACCTAATCTAGTTTTAAATAAACCAGCGTTACGTCACGTTAAAGCGTGAAAAACTTCATAATCCACAAAATTTATATATAAAAAAATCAAAAGCCAATTGTGTTTTGTGTGGCACTAAACCACAAAAAAAAGAATTTAATGTTTTGAAACTATAAGAAGTTCTAAAAAATATGGGCGGATCCGGGTTTTTTTGGGGGTTTCTTCGGTTTGGAAACAATTAGTGTAAACCTTGTATTTTGGAAAAAGTTAGTTAGAATCTACCAAAAGGAATCCGATGGAAAAATTCATAGATCCGTCATTGCTAAAAAAGGAAGATAAAACAAAAAATAAAATAAAACTTATATCGATGACGAACGCTCGTATAGACTAGACTAGCACCCTTGTTGTTTAGCATTATG
Source organism: Scalesia atractyloides (assembly GCA_947069175.1). NCBI lineage: Eukaryota > Viridiplantae > Streptophyta > Magnoliopsida > Asterales > Asteraceae > Scalesia > Scalesia atractyloides. The sequence continues at coordinate 27,936,070 of CAMTDV010000006.1, forward strand.
ATTTATATGCCTAGACTCGGCCCAATGGACTTTCACCAAAAAAAATAATAATAAGACCAATTTTTTAGAAAGATTTTATATATAGTATATGTTGGCTCAAATAAATAAGTTAATGGCAAGATTAAACCAATTTTTCATTGAAGAGCCCAAAATAAATAATGTTTAGCAAAAAAAAGGTCCAGTTTCAAGGTCTTTTACACATTAAGTTCCAGCTATTACAATACAACAATAGCCATCAACCTCAATCCTAATTATTCAGCGACCTAAAACCCTTAAAAAGTACTTAAGATCTAATAAAAAAATGTGTATGTAATTGATGAACAATTGTGCATCTATATGTTTGCAATTGGTAAAAAATGTGTATGCTAGTATGTATGTTCATAAGTATGTATATGTGTTGGTAGTGTAAATTATGTTTAAATTTCATGATTTCTATGTTTATGGTTATGTTTGAAAAAAAATATGTTTAACTTTCTAATCTCTATGTTTATGTTTAGGTTTGAGAAAAAATATATTTAACTTCATAATTTGAATGTTTATGTGTAGGTTCGAAAAAAAAAGTTCAACTTTGATACTTGCTTATTTGCCGATCTGGCCCCGTGGGGACATGGGGGAGACGGCGCCGGTGATCCACCGCCTCCAAATCATTTTTTGAGAGGCGCGCACGAGGTTGATGGTAAGTCTCTTAATAAATTATTTTTTAGTTCTTATATTTGATATATTATAAATGTCGTTTCTAATTATTTGTGTTTTAAATATATTTTTAGTTGTTATGTTTCATATATTATAAATGTTGTTACTAATTATTTATGTTTTAATTGCAGCTGATCCCCCGAAGAGAGTTAGGGGGAAAGCCAAAAATGAAAAACTTCGTCGTAAGGTTAACGCGGAGGGCCCGTATCCCTGACATTTGAAAGAGATGTCACGTTTATCCCCGTTGGTGAAGGAAGGGACATGTTTACAAGAGAGGCCGGTTCATTTGGATGGGAGAATGTGGCACAACCGTACAAGGATGCGCTCATGAGCCACCTGAGGGTAAATAAGTTATATGCATATAATTTTCCGTCGTTTCACGGGTCGTTAGACTTAATTTATAATAATATTTTAACTTTTCTTATTGAATTTGTAGGAAATGTTTAACTTTGACAAAATTGAACGGAATCTACAAGCAAAAAACATAAAGGGTGGCATCAAGAGTTTGATTATGAAGCGGTACTCTGACCGTAAACACGATGCAAAAAAAAATATTTGTGAGACAAGGTTGGTAAGAGGATGTTGAAAGCGCAAGGGCATATCGTCCCAAAGATATGCCCTATGATAACCGGGTGAAAGCTGTCGACGGATTTTTAGACGAAAAATATATCAAACGATGCGAGGCTAACAAAGGTATCCGCAGGAAACAACAATTCCCATTCCGCGGGGGGACGGCGTCATACGGTAGCACAGCCTACAAAAATGTATTGTTTTATATATGTGTTTCTGTAAGCTTTTGTTTATTTAATGTCTAATCTAAGTTTAACGTTCAGCAGGATATAGATTGGCTAACTACGTACGCAAAAATCCACCAGGATAGGGAGGGGCATTGGGTTGACCCGGTGATAGTCCTCCGCTTGCCCCATTTCAGGAAGCCTTGGGAGAACGGAGAGGATGGTACCGGGGGATGGGGCATAAACCGTCTTCAAATACGCCCCCGAATTTGTCGGCTTCCCAACCTGAGACTCAAGAATCATTTTCTCAGGTAAACTACACAATTTATAAAATGATAAACGAACGCTTGTTTCCTTGTTAAATATATGTTGGTAGCGTTAATTAATATGCTAATATACGTTTTGATATTTATTATTGTATGTATTTGTTGACAACTTGTTCAAAAGCTCGGCTTTCCGGAATCGACTTGACGACTATCTAAGTTCAAAAGGAAAAGCACCGGCAAACGACGACGGCGACTGTTACAACCTTTTTTCGATAACGAAGAAGATGACGAAGATTAGGATGATTTTGAAGTATGGGTTGTTATTTTTATCGTTTTAGGATGATAATGTAGGACTTAAATGTTGTTTATAACTTTATTACGTTTTGTATGTGTTGTTGGAGTTTGATAAATTAGGATGAAGTTGTTTCCAGGTTGCAGTTTGATACAGGGTGTGTTTTTTTTTTGTCGGAAACGGGTTTGGCAGCTGTTTTTAGCTGCTGTTAAAAAAAATGACTTTTAGCGGCGACAGGCGTCGCCGCTATTGATAGTCCGCCAAAACCACTAAAGACAAAAAAGGGCATTAGCGACGACATATACCTTTAGCGGCGACAGTCGGACTAATAGCGGCCCAGTAATAGCGGCGACGCTTTAGCGGCCACGTGTCGCCGCTAAAGGTCAATAGCGGCGACAGGAGGGACCAATAGTGGCAACAGCCGTCGCCACTAAACCTACCCTTTTCTTGTAGTGCTTCCATAGTTCCATTTATATAATCTAACCAAATGCAGTTCATTGGTTCCAAGCATGCTACTCTGCGTTCTAGCAGTTCTGATCTTAGCGTGCACATTGCAATGGTGATGATGGAAACGTCAATTATATTAAACAATCACGTCGTTCGAAATGCTTAATTATATTAACAATCTAATATGTTTCTGAAAATAGTTAACCCACGTAAAATCCAGCGACTATCTTTGAAAGCAAACAATGCAATTGAGAATCAAATCGGTAAAAATCTAAGTCTATGGATCAAATCCGTTATTTGCCCCGACCCACAAGTATCATCCATGTAATTTACTCACATTGTTGTTTTGACCCAACCATCCGAAATTCCTGGATCCATTTATCCTAAATAAAACATCCAAATAAGGTAACCGCTCCTGAATAATACTTAGCAAGATAATCATGCTCAGGTCATAACGACAGGACATATTTACTTGTTTTCTAAAAAAAATAAATGTTGAATGAATGGACCTAAATTGAGCTCAAAACAGAAGATTATAAAGAAACTTGAGCTCAAAAACCTAAAGTTAAGATGCTAATAAAACCGAAGTAAAATCATTCATCATTTGCGGCTACATGCTAGAGTGCGAAAAAACGAAGTAGAAATGGTGACAATCTGACGATAAAAGTCCAGCCATCTAAAAATAAACTCGTAAAGGGAGCATCTATCTTTTAATCTAAAAACACAAGAAACCACACTTGTTCAACTGTAGGGTAGTAGTAACTCTTGTGATACATGTATCACAAGATGAGTGATTGACACTTTTTAAATCAATATACTTGGAAAATACACCATGTGGGCAATACTAAAAGAACCTCGCACTTAAAAAAAATTGCGATTTCGGACAAAAGTGTAGGGTAAATCTGTGTAAACCGCACTACATTTTCCAATTTTGCAAACTATGGAGTTCTTTTCGTATTTTAGAATTATGATGACCAGTGTACAAGGAAAAACCAAGTAACTAAAATGTTTAGGCGATTTCTCGTACTGTTAAACGTTAATCCAATTCCAACCCATGCAAACAATTTACGTTATAAAGAAACCAGTGCTACAGGGATAATTTCATATATCCCAAGATGGCAAGAAACAGATTTGCTATAATAATATATTTACCCATAGAAAATTCCTAATATTAAATATATTTTTTGACATTTATAACCTTCCATAAAACTTGCATAAGAATATGGAAGTTTTAAGTGCAAACAGAAAGAGAAGGCTATAATGGTCATAAGATAAATTTATTAATAAAATGAGTAAATATGAAATTTCAAATATTTTGAAATTGGGTAAAAATAATATTATGCTATATTTTAAGGTTATACATAAAACCTTAAAATTAGGCTATAAGAATGCAACTTTACCTAAAGGTAAGAATTGCCGCATCATCATAAAAATTAGGCTGAAATGGCTTCTGAATGTGCTCCAACTTAAGTGTTGATACTTGTGCATTATATACACGATTTCGCCTCAAGATACGTAAAGCATTGGAGGAAAATCTAGACAGATAGATAGAGGCACCAATGCTGAGGGTGGAGGTTTCACTGCCAGCGGCCAATGCATCCTGCAGTCTCTTATTTTGCTCCTCCGATATCTTTTCCTGCTTCCTTTTACAGTATTTCCGCCCTGCAGACTGTATGTAGCATGCTGCCCATGTCCTCCACTGCTGTGAGTAGAACCTAAAAAAAGAACACACAATTGAGAGGTTTATCTACTCATATAGAATACCGAGAATGAAAAACCTTTTATGGTGACCATGAGATCCGTTAGGAAAACTCATGGGCCCCACCAATACCCTGCTATCTAGTGGCACCAAGTAAAGCATAGCTTACTGCACCACCCCTTGTAGGTTAAGAATGGGGAACTTTTATTACCTAAAAGTATGCTGGAGAACCCTACTATGGAGACGCCTAAACTGGGATGCAACAAACAAAAGTTCGTCAGCCACGAGAGCAAAAGCCTGAACATCTGTATGTGATTTGACTGTTCTAATTGAAAAAGGAAGTTTTTGACTTCTAGGATCCAAAGCCCATGTGAGAAGCTCCTCTCCACAGAAGTCACCAGCCTGGAGGTTACTAAAATTGAAGAAGCCGGTCCTTCCACCATCGGTTGTTATCCTAACTCGTTGCCTCAACGCCTCGGGGAGAGATATATGGGACATTAATCCTCTGCTTCCTGCCTTTTTTCCTTCATCTCCTCCATTCTAAGAGTCAGGTTTGAGAGAGACTGCAGGTATTTCTGTAACAATAGAAAAAGTCCAAGTGTTTAACTACTATATTAGCCTATGAAATACTCTATTCTAGCAATGTACTTTGTTAACTAGACTATAGGTCATCCTAAGTCTATGTTGGGGTAAACTCCGATAATCACCCAAATAGAAGATTGTTTTCTGGAACTCACTCTCATTCATTCAAGGAACTACATACATTTAAATAGGAAAACAACCTAAGAACCCACTACGTACGTGAACAGAAAGAAACGAAATTTTCCCAACAAACTAGTAAAACAAACCCACTATCTAATAAACATGACCCATAACTTAAGACCCGCTACTTTGACCCAATAACAAAGTAAATAAACATGACTAAGTTAACCCAACTGCGGCAACCCATCTGACCCGCTGACCCGCAAAGCTCCTTTTCCCGTATCCCGGTTTTCAACTCAGATCATGTTATAATAATGATTCTCCAAAAAACCAATGAAACACACCCAATTTGTTTTTTACAGTAGTTAGCTGTCCCACTTTATTTCTAGAAATTTTGAGCACATAGAGCGTTCTGCTGCAGCGCATTGTTTGTGTTAGGATCGCAATCTGCCTACGTCTGATAAAGCTTCATATAAGCCCACAAGGGATTCCACTCTAACGCCATCTAGTGCTACGAAGAGTATCCCGCCAGGCTTATAGACAGCCATCTGGTCCCAAAAGATGACACGTGAGAAGTGGTATCTGAGCGGATTCGAAGGCTGTTGGCAAGTCAAAGTCACTATCTTAAAATTTCTTAAGTGATGCCTGAGCAACGGTGGTGGGAGAGATAAAATGTGAATGCCTGTGAGTAGCAGCAAAGTCAACAATCAGGTAAAGTTGCTCGTGAAAGTGAGTCAAGCCGTGAGCAAATATATTTGCTCACTTAAGTCTCATGGTGACATCAAGTTGAAGAAAGTTGTATTCTTTGATCAACCCCCGGTGATACACTCAAAGGAAAAAACCAACCCATTGGAAAGATCATGTTTAACTCGGTGACTAGTAGTGAAGTCGCTCACAGTGAGTCAAGTTCCTGTCCGGATATCATATTCCAGTTTCCCCGACTCCTGCTCTTGTCTTGTTCTGGATTCTTGCTAATTATGTCCTGTTCCAGGTTCCCACTCCTGTCCTTTCCAACTCACCGTGACCACTCTTGTGGAGGTTTCCCGGATTCCTGTTTATGTCCCTGTTCTGGTTCCTGGATTCATGGCCCTGTGTTGTTCCGGATTCCTGCTAGTCTAGTTCTGGTCTTCCGGATTCCTGCTTTACTTTCGTCCTGTTCAGGATTCCTGCCTTCCTATCCTGTCCAAGTCATCATGACATTACTTCCCAGTTACAATTTCCAAATCCAAACAGTCGTGCTACTGCAAACCCTAGCTGCCACCACCACTCCAGATTGTGTGTGGGATCTCACAGCCCCACCATCAGATTCACAGCCGGATTAGGGTACCCGCTGAGTACTGTGTTGAAAAACATGTCTACACATCGCCACTTCCGTCTAATTAACTGGGGCGTGAGGAAGCGTGCATCACCGAAATTCAGCAGGACTTACACGCGGATTAAAATCATGTCATCGCTGCCACGATCAATGCCGGCAGCAGGAAAAAAAGAGAAAAAAAACCCTGATGTGTTCTTGTTCCAGAACTGTTGTCGCCGAGATTTTTTTTGTCTCAAACTTGTCTCCTGCTATTGTTGTTCCTGAAGCACCTACCGGAATATCGTGTTTTCTGTCCAGGTTGTTGCTGTCGTTGCCGTGGTTACTGTAACTGTTCCCATTATGTTATTCACCTCGGCTGCTGATAGCTCTTCGAGAAACCAACGCAACGATGTGTTTTATGTTCTAGTATTGTTTTATCATTGAGTGAAAACGCCCAGTATCAAAGTCCAAAGACATTGCAGTAGCTATCAGTGATGTTTTAGTTGAAGAGGGATCATGGTCATGTGTCTAAATTTCATTTGTAAAAAGTAGAGCATGTGGGTTATTAGGTTCTTAATAAACAAAAACAGCAGTGACAGAACATCAATGATTTGATCAGTAACTGATGATCCACTCCTTTGATTTAATTGGAGTTTAAACACAATGCACACTACGAAACAGAACTTGCAGGAAATATATAGCGAACAAAAACAGACTCATGGCTTTCACCCACGACTTGAACCAATAACACAGAAATAACCGTTACTCCTGCCGCAAGTTAAACCTAATTCTTACCCATTTAGCCTACTGACCCGCTGGACCCATTAGCCCATATCCTGTGAACGAACCCAAAACTCAACTCGATTAAACCCAATAGGACACGATAAAATCTATGCTTCAACTTGACAAGTGTGTAAATATATTTATTAATATTGTAGTTATATGGTTTATTTGTATCCAATGAAAATGTTTTTTAGCTTTAGGAATCAAGTTTAATTTTCATAATGGAACCTTGATCCATTTACTAACCATAGCAACCAAAAAAGTTCAATAAAAGTGATTTTAAGTGCAAAAGAGCTTGTTCATAAATCACAAGTGTTGTTAGTTTTAGCTCATTTCACAAGTGGGATACATAGTGATTACTAACCTTAAGACTTTGCAAACCCACCATGAACAATACAAAGCTTTCCGAACGTCCCTTGTTTCTAATACACGAGTTTGAAGAGCATCAAGGAATATGCCAAAATCAAAGTTTGTTGAATCTTTAATTTCATTTTGTTCAAGAAGAGGAATCCATATCTCCCACACGGCCTTCTCCACAGTTATATGCCAGCATCTCAGTTCACTTTCTATTGCAAACAAGTACTAAAGGGCTCTGACTACCTGTTTATACAAAATCTTTCTTACCGATAGAAGAGTAACATGCTTAACTTTCTCATTTGTATTTAGCATGTTCAAACATTACTTCATAAAAAACAAAAATTTAAAATAATTGTCAAACTCTTTACATGTCCAATTGACATCTTAAACAAGCAATATAACTAAGATTAATAGATCTTTTGTCTTGCACATTTCCATGACATTTATGTTCTTCATTCAAAATCCCACTAATTTTACCACCTCACTTACATAACCATGATCATCTTGTACATACCAGCTTGCTAATGATTTCATAGAACATTAACTTTTTTCATGTTTATTATTACTTGTCCTACAATCTTGCGCACAGATGGAGGTAGCAGAGATGCGGATGTTGAGGTGGATGTGTGGGTATACAAGGTTAGACCGAATAAGAAACGAAATTATAAGGGGAAGGTTAGAAGTGGCTAGTATAGCAGAAAAATTAAGGAATGGAGATTGAGATGGTTTGGGCATGTGAAGAGGAGACAAATGATAGCGCCGGTAAGAGTAGTGGAACCCTTAATTGTAGAAGGGCTGAGGGGTAGAGGCAGACCTAAATTGACTTGGGACAAGCGGATTAGGCTATATCTGCTAGAGTTGCACCTCTCGGAGAACATGGTTCAGGATAGGAGTTTGTGGAGACATAAAATTAAGGTTAACGACCTTTTAGGGGAGAGTACATAGGTGTATCAATTTTGTTGTTAGAGGCTTAGATCCTTAATACACTTTCGGTGGTTCTTGGGCAGGTGACTACTTTCCTGTGTCTATGGCTATATGTGGTTAGACGATGCTTTATTTATTTCGGTTTGATTGTAGTACTTTTTCACCCCTTTTATGTTTCCTAGTATATGTAAATTATATATAGTTTGTGTGTTTTGGAGCCGAGGGTCTTTCAGGAAGAAGCCTCTCTATCCCTAGGGATAGAGTCAAGGCGTGCCTACATCCCACCCTTCCCAGACCCTGCGAATGGTTTTCTATTTGTGGGATTTACTAGGTACGGTTATTGTTGTTGTTATAATCTTGCGAACCAATATACCTTGTAGCTCGTACTGTTTGTTGGCCATATCTCCTTAAAGGAAACCTTTCTTATATTTGGGTTTTAAATCTTAAAAAAACATTATTAGAAAAATTAACAAAATGATCAATCTTATTAAATCCAACGATTATCTTTGAAAACAAACAGTACCATTGTGGGCCAAATCGGTAAAAATATAAGCGTATGAACCAAATCCGTAATTTGCACCAAACCACAGTGGCAATCCGTGTTTGTTTTGACCCAAGCCCTTTTCCGAAATGAGCTTATTAACGATCCTTTAATTTTCAGGTCGTGTAGCTTTGAGGTTTTGTATATATTTTGCTCTCCCTTTTGTATCTAACTACTGACTAATTAATCTGTTTTTTAATGATTTTCCGTCACCATCAAAAAAATTAACGAAATTATGGGAACCACTATTCCCATGTATCCTAAATAACATCCGAACTGCCTTGAAGAATGAATAGCAAGATATCATGATCAAGTCATAACCACCAGGCATATTCACTTGTTTTCTATAGAAACAAAATGTTGAATGAATGGACCTAAATCATCTATTATCTTGATCCGTGTATGACGTCCATCATCTGAAACAGAAGATAAAGAAACATGAGCTCTAAACACAAGGTTAAGTTGCTAATAAAATCAAAATCATTCAAGTGTGGCTATATGTCAGACTGCTAAAAACATGATATGTATAACTGAGAACAATAACAAGGATAAACCCGGTGTACGAGGCTCCCGCATGACTGGGGTCTGGAGGTATCGAGCCAACTTGGACATGACAATGCATTTATGCAAGAGGTTGTTTCCACAATAACACAATAAAATTCCAGCAATCTAAAAACAAACACATCAAATGGAGCATCTATGATCTATCATTCGATCTAAAAACACAACCAACCACACTTGTTTACATGTAGAGTAGCAGTGGTAGTAGCAAGACTTATGATACATGTATACAAGATGAGTGATTTGACTTTTTGAATAATTATACTTGGCAATTGTACTACGTTTTCTCATGAAATACTAAAAAGAGCCTTGTATTTTGAAAATATAGCGGACAAAAGTGTCAAGTACAATTGTGTAAATCGCTCATGCATTTGCAAACTGTAGCGTCCTTTTATATTTTTACAAGAATTATGATGACCAATGTAGAATGAGAAACCAAGTAACTAAAATGTTAAGGCAAGTCTGATACTCTCAATACTGTTAAATGTTAATGATTCACCCACACAGACAATTTACTTTACAGTTCTAGGCATAAGACAACATAACCTGATAACCATAAAGCAAAACACAACATAACTTTTCTAAATCATCATTCTTGTCTTCTTAAAGAAATAAAAAAGAAAAAACCCACCATTATAGGCATAATTTCATATATCCCATAAAACTTGCTACAAATATCATATTTACCCAAGAAAAAATAATAAAATCAAATATCCACATTTTTATCTATGACATTTAATTAACCTTACACAAAACCTGCAAAAGAATATGAGTTTCAAGTGTAAATAGAAAGAGAAGGCTGCAATGGTCATATGATAAAATTTTATTTATTAAATAATGAGTAAATATGAAAGTTCAATTTTCAAATATTTTGAAAAAGCATATTCTTTGTTAATTTTTTTTGTTGGGTAAAAATAATGGTATGCGAGTTCTTAAAGTTATATAGAACTGTTCCTACGAGAGGATTCAACAGCAATCACTGCAACCAAGTTTATACACATACAAGAGGATATTTCTACATAATCCGTACTTTTAGTTTTGAGAAATACTTTGTTTCATCTTCGATAATAATAATAAAGTAAAAACTATTTCTAACATCATCCAAACCAGATGGGAGGTTCGTGTTATATTAATAGTTTTTGGACATAATACTATCCATATGATATTAATCCAATTAAAATTGCTTTACAACCACGCGCATAAGTTTCTTACATCTCCCCATTCTAGAGTCATTTAGGCATCACATTTCACAGAATACTCAAAGAAAACTGTCAAAAGATTGATTGAAAAATACTGAATTGATGTATGTTTCTATGTATCATTACAGCGAAAGGTATACAATTTATAAACAAGAAACGATAATCTAAATATGGTAGATGAGCTCTGTTTACGGCTGGATTGCTAGCTGTTACGAGCTGTCTTTGACCCTCTTAATTTGGGAGATGATGCTTGACTGATCCCGCAATCCTTTGATATCTTTTATTTTTAACACTCCCCCTAAAGTTGAATAGTCGGATATCCAAAATTCAACTTGCCCAAGCAATCGCTGAAAATTTTCCCGTTAACCGCCTTTGTTAGAATGTCAGCGAGCTGATCCTTTGATCGAACAAACGGTAGTTCAATCGTACCATCTTCCAATTTTTCTTTGATGAAGTTCCTATCAACTTCCACGTGTTTAGTTCGATCATGTTGTACTGGGTTTTCTGAAATCTGAATTGCAGCTTTATTATCACACATAATCTTACTTGTTTCTTTTGACGGAAAACCAATCTCAGCTAAGAGTCTTCGCATCCACATGGCTTCTGTTAAACCTCGAGCTATACCTCTAAATTCAGCTTCTGCGCTTGAAAGAGCAACCACCTTTTGTTTTTTACTTCTCCAAGTAACAAGATTCCCTCCAACTAACGTGAAGTAGCCTGTTGTTGACCTCCGGTTTCCCTTGTCTACTGCCCAGTCTGCATCAGTATAGATTTGAACATTTAGGTGTCAATGTGATTGAAACAGGACTCCATGACCCACTGTTCCTTTGAGATATCTAATAATTCTCCAAACTGCTTCCATATGGGACTGTTGAGGTTGGTGCATGAACTGACTTACTACCCCTACAGCATAGGCAATGTCTGGACGAGTATGTGAGAGATATATTAGTTTTCCCACCAGCCGTTGGTATCTTTCTTTATTTGCTAACTTTGCTCCTTCCTCCATATAAAGCTTTTGGTTTACACTCATAGGAGTGTCTGCTGGTTTGCAATCGATCATTCCAATCTCTGCCAATAAGTCTAAGACATACTTCTTCTGACTAATGAAAATTCCTTGTTTTGATCTTAGTACTTCAATTCCAAGGAAATACTTAAGTCTGCCCAAATCTTTCATTTCAAATTCAGCAAACAAGTTTTCTTTTAGTTTTACCATTTCTTCTTTATCGTTCCCTGTAATGATCATATCATCTACATAGATAATTAGGCAGGTTACGAATTTTCCTCTTTTTTTGAGAAACAAAGTATGATCGGCATTACTCTGTTTATATCCAAACTTTTTCATAGCTACCGTAAATCTGCCAAACCAAGCCCGTGGAGATTGCTTCAAACCATAAAGAGACTTCTTCAGACGGCAAACTTCTCCAGTTTTGAAATCTTTTGTGAATCCTGGAGGAGCATCCATAAATACTTCTTCATCTAGATCCCCGTGTAAAAAAGCATTTTTTACATCAAACTGTTGAAGTGGCCACCCTTCATTTGCAGCTATCGAAAAAAGAACCCTAATTGTGTTCATTTTTGCAACCGGGGAGAATGTTTCAGCATAGTCAATCCCATGTGTCTGGGTATACCCTTTTGCTACCAGTCGGGCTTTATATCTTTCAATTGTACCATCTGGTTTATACTTAACCGTATAGACCCAACGACACCCCACGGATTTCTTTCCCAACGGGAGAGTACACTTTTCCCAAGTATTGTTCTTGATTAGGGCTTCCATTTCTGTTTTCATTGCTTCCTTCCAATGTTTAGATTTTAAGGCTTGATCCACGTTTGTAGGAGTTTCTTCGGAATAAATGGATGAGATAAATGCTTTGGCTTCCTTAGTGAAGTTTCCATTAGCCACACTAGCTATAGGATAACTAGATCTTCTTGGTTCTTTTTCAGGAGAATACCGTTTGGGAGGAACCCCTCTGTTTGTTCTAGGGGGTAACACATATCTTGATGGTGGTTCTTCTTGTCTGGATTCATCTGCCTGCAAATTTTCAGCTTGTTCTGTGGCAGTTTCATGGTTAGAAGTATTGGTATCCTCGGAGTCATTAGAAACTTCAAAAATACCACCAGACTGAATAGGATGAGTATTACTTACCTCGGACACCAGGTTAGGAGGAACATTAGGACCGTCAGTGGCACTGAAATTGGACTCTGGTGACTCTGTAGTTGGTACATAGGGAACATATTTCAACCAGCTTAGTGTGTCTAAACATTCCTTCTCCCCCTGACCACTGAGTTGGGAATTGTAGTAATACTCGGTTTCAAGAAAGTCACAGTTTATTGTGGTGAACATATGACGTGTTTTTGGATTATAACATCTGTATCCCTTTTGATTCATTCCATACCCAACAAAGACACATTTTTCAGCACAAGGGTCAAGTTTGGTTCGATCTGATTTAGGTATGTGAACAAAGGCAGTACATCCAAAGATTCGTGGTTGAAGAGTAAGAACTGAGGGTAGTTTGAAGAATTTTGAAAGGGTGTGTAACGGAGTGTTAAGTTTTAGGATATTTGTTGGGAGTCGGTTGAGAAGATAGGTAGCGGTAGCAAGGGCTTCAGGCCAAAAATATTTCGGGACCTGGGATTCAATTAGGAGAGCTCGTGTCATTTCCAGCAAAATGCGATTTTTCCTTTCGGCGACACCGTTTTGTTCTGGGGTGTTTGGGCATGTAGTTTGGTGGATTATTCCCTTGTCTTGGAAAAACAATTTAAACGAGGTATTAACAAATTCACCGCCATTATCGGATCGGAATATTTGGATGTTTGTTTGAAATTGGGTTTGGATCATGGCGTAAAACATAGTGAATTTTTCAAAGACTTCGGATTTGTTTTTCAAAAAATAAACCCAAGTCATTCGGGTACAATCATCAACGAACATCACAAAGTAACGAAGGTTTTGCCCCCCAAGAACTGGGGCAGGACCCCATACGTCAGAATGGATTAATGAAAATGGCAAAGCAGCCTTAGTATTACTGGGTTTAAAAGTTTTTCTGTGGCTCTTTGCCAAAACGCATGTTTCGCAATGTGACATAGAATTAACTGGAAATAGTTTGGGAAATAAGATATGCAAATAACTTGTAGAAGGATGACCTAATCTTCGGTGCCATAGCCAAGCTTCTCGTTCCGATGTCCCATGAGTCAACATCACAGCACCACTTTGAGTCACCTCATCCACATAATACAACCCTTGATTTTCAGTGCCACGCCCAATGATCACTCCCGTCCTGATATCCTGTAAAATACAAAACGTAGGGTACATTAGGACAATACAGTTGAGTTCTTTTGTGACGTGGCTGATGGAAAGCAGCTTATGTGATAACGAGGGAACATAAAGACAATTAGAGATTTTTATTATGGGTGAAATCTCAATAGTCCCTCCCGATTTTACATCCATTATTCCTCCGTTTGCCGTTTGAATATGTGTTTTTCCTGGTTTGGTTGTTGAAATAATATCCGACAGCTCATAAGTCATCGTGTCGGTCGCGCCACAATCAAAGATCCATAGTTTTTGTTTTTTATGATTTACTTGGGCCATATTAGCATTTCCCTTATTTCTAGGGACCAAATATGACATGTTTGGTTTTTGTTACGGTTAAAACACCTAGGGTTTGAGGACTGCGCCCCAAACCCGTTACCTGTTGCATCGTCTTCTTCTTCTTCATGTGCACCAGCCATTCCGCCGAACCAGTTCTGCTTCGACTTCCATCTCCGGTGACGTCTTGGTTGCCGGTGCTGGATGATTTCCCTTTTTCTTTGACTGTAGCCTTTGTGCTCTTCTTATGACCGTCAGACCACCATTCGGGATACCCTACGAGTTTGAAGCATTGCTCCTGGGTATGTTTTGTCATGCCGCAATGATCACATTTGAGGTGAGTTTTGTCATCTCTGTTACCTGATCCGGTTCTTTTTCCATCGATCCGTCGGTAGCCTTTTGATGCAAGCCCTAACCCTTCGATTTCAGAGGCCATTAGACCTGCTGTGATGCCCTGTGTGTCATTGAGAGGTGTTCCCAGAATATTCTGGTGAGCGGCCTCCTTGCGGACAGTGGCGTATGCAGTTTCTACGGTTGGAAGGGGTTCTAACCGGAGTATTTCCCTATTTATAGGGTCATATTTCCGGTTAAGAGCGTTTAGAAACTGAAACAGTTTCTGTTCAGTCCTGATTTTGTGATATGCTTGGATATCGGTTGGGCAGGTCATAGGGTTTGGGTCAATCCGATCAATTTCTCCCCATACTCCTTGGAGTATAATCCACAATTCTTCAAGGGAGAGATTGTTCTGTTTGATTTCATTCGCCTTGACATGTAGGTTGAAGGTTTGGAGCTTGTCACGTCCACTGCTATATGTTATAGCCAGGGCATCCCACAGCGATTTTGCTGTCGGAAATTCGGTTAGATTGCTGGCGAGGGTTGGTTCAATGTTTTGTATGAGCCATGAGAAGACGACTAGATCGTTTTGTTCCCATTGTTCATATTCTTCGCTGGTTTGGTTTGGTGGATTGGTTTGTAAATGGTTTAAAAAGGCTTTTGATTTACCGCCTATGGCTACCCTCATCATCCGGGTCCATAGAGCATAATTCTGGCTGTTGAGCTTGAGGTTTATTTGAAGGTTATCGGACAATTTTGGGTTCCGATTTTATGGGTTGAGGCCATTCTTGAGCAGATTGGCGATTTGGATTGATAGATCTTCTCCCAAGTTACCGGCTTCGGCCATGGCAGCTTGGTTGAGAGGATGATTGATTTGGGTAAGGATGGACAGGGTAAGTGATGAGCAGGACGGTATTAGGACCGTGAACGCTGCTCTGATACCATGTCAAAAGATTGATTGAAAAATACTGAATTGATGTATGTTTCTATGTATCATTACAGCGAAAGGTATACAATTTATAAACAAGAAACGATAATCTAAATATGGTAGATGAGCTCTGTTTACGGCTGGATTGCTAGCTGTTACGAGCTGTCTTTGACCCTCTTAATTTGGGAGATGATGCTTGACTGATCCCGCAATCCTTTGATATCTTTTATTTTTAACAAAAACAAGCTATAAGAATGCATAACATTACTTGAAGGTAAGAATTGCTGCATCATCATCAAAATTAGGCTGAGGAGGCTTCTGAAGCATACGTTCCAGCTTAGGTGTCAATACTTCTGCGTTATACATATGCTTCTGTCTCAAGATATGTAAAGCATTGGAAGAAAATCTAGACACATAGATAGAGGCACCAAGGCTGAGGGTGGAGGTTTCACTTCCAGTGGCCAAAGCATCCCGCAGTCTCTTATTTTCCGCCTCCAATATTCTTTCATGCTTCCGTTTACAGTGTCTTCGCCATGCAGTCTGTATGTAGCAGGCTGCCCATGTCCTCCACTGCTGTGAGTAGAACCTGAAAAAGAATTCACATTTGAGAAGTTTATTAACTTATATACTACACCTTTATAGGAAACTTTCAATTTGTGAATACCTAAAAGTATGTTGGAGTCGCCTCCTATGCTGAAGCCTAAACTGGGATGCAACGAACACAAGTTCATCAGCCACTAGAGCAAAAGCTTGAACATCTGTAAGTGCTTTAACTGTTCTAGTTGAAAACAGAAGTTGTTGACTTCTTGGAGCCAAAGCCCATGTGAGAAGCTCTTCTCCACAGAAGTCACCAGCCTTGAGTTTACTAACATTGAAGAAGCCAGTTCTTCCACCATCGGTTGTCTCACTTCGTACCTCGCCACGCGTGATGAATAGCATTTCGCGTGCTGGATCACCTTCTCTCACTAAGTAGCTGTTCTCTGTGTAAAGAACTGGCTTTAGACGGTCACACATAGCATCCAACAAATGTTCATCCATTTCTTCAAACATTGGTACCTGCAGTATGAAGTTACGTCCTGCTTTAAAAAGATTCTTTGACGTTTTAAACGGTAACAGTCACTAGTGTCATGTAAATAAGAAGCCTCTCGCTCTCATTAATGAATGCAAGCAAAGATGACGCTTTATGTCCTTTCTTAAATCTCGAGGAAGGTCTTTGACAAATGAATCTAACTCAACACCGCGTGTTATTTTCCATTTGTACTGCTTGTAGACCCTAACTCGCTGCCTCAACTCCTCAGGGAGGGAAATATGTGACATTAGATCCTCTGCTTCTCGCTTTTTTTCTTTCATCTCCTCCATTCTAAGAGTCAGGTTTGAGAAAGACTGCAAATATTTCTGTAACAACAGAAACAGTTCAAGGATGCGCTCATGAGCCACCTGAGGGTAAATAAGTTATATGCATATAATTTTCCGTGGTTTCACGGGTCGTTAGACTTAATTTATAATAATATTTTAACTTTTCTTATTGAATTTGTAGGAAATGTTTAACTTTGACAAAATTGAACGGAATCTACAAGCAAAAAACATAAAGGGTGGCATCAAGAGTTTGATTATGAAGCGATACTCTGACCGCAAACACGATGCAAAAAAATATTTGTGAGACAAGGTTGGTACGAGGATGTTGAAAGCGCAAGGGCATATCGTCCCAAAGATATGCCCTATGATAACTGGGTGAAAGCTGTCGATGGATTTTTAGACGAAAAATATATCAAACGATGCGAGGCTAACAAGGGTGTCCGCGCGAAACAACAATTCCCATTCCGCGGGGGGACGGCGTCATACGGTAGCACAGCCTACAAAAATGTAATGTTTTATATATGTGTTTGTGTAAGCTTTTGTTTATTTAATGTCTAATCTAAGTTTAATGTTCAACAGGATATAGATTGGCTACCTACGTACGCAAAAATCCACCAGGATATGGAGGGGCATTGGGTTGACCCGGTTGCCGAACAAAACTACGTAAGTATTTTCTTGTAAGTATATTTTTCTATAACAAACAAATATATATATATATATATATATATATAGAGAGAGAGAGAGAGAGAAAATATATTTAATCATTTTCGTAACATACAGTTGAACTTAGAAGAGGCCACAAACGAGTGGCATGGTGATGGTCCTCCGCTTGCCCCATTTCAGGAAGCCTTGGGAGAGCGGAGAGGATGGTACCGGGGGATGGGGCATAAACCGTCTTCAAATACGCCCCGAATTTGTCGGCTTCCCAACCTGAGACTCAAGAATCATTTTCTCAGGTAAACTACACAATTTATAAAATGATAAACGAACGCGTGTTTCCTTGTTAAATATATGTTGGTAGCGTTAATTAATATGCTAATATACGTTTTGATATTTATTATTGTAGGTATTTGTTGACAACTTGTTCCAAAGCTCGGCTTTCCGGAATCGACTTGACGACTATCTAAGTTCAAAAGGAAAAGCACCGGCAAACGACGACGGCGACTGTTACAACCTTTTTTTGATAACGAAGAAGATGACGAAGATTAGGATGATTTTGAAGTATGGGTTGTTATTTTTATCATTTTAGGATGATAATGTAGGACTTAAATGTTGTTTATAACTTTATTACGTTTTGTATGTGTTGTTAGAGTTTGATAAATTAGGATGAAGTTGTTTCCAGGTTGCAGTTTGATACAGGGTGTGTTTTTTTGGTCGGAAACGGGTTTGTCAGCTGTTTTTAGCTGCTGTTAAAAAATTGACTTTTAGCGGCGACAGGCGTCGCCGCTATTGATAGTCCGCCAAAACCACAAAAGACAAAATAGGGCATTAGCGACGACATATACCTTTAGCGGGGACAGCAGGACTAATAGCGGCCCAGTAATAGCGGCGACGCTTTAACGGCCACGTGTCGCCGCTAAAGGTCAATAGCGGCGACAGGAGGGACCAAAGCGGCAACAGCCGTCGCCACTAAACCTACCCTTTTCTTGTAGTGCTTCCATGGTTCCATTTATATAATCTAACCAAATGCAGTTCATTGGTTCCAAGCATGCTACTCTACGTTCTAGCAGTTCTTATCTTAGCGTGCACATTGCAATGGTGATGATGGAAACGTCAATTATATTAAACATTCACGTCGTTCGAAATGCTTAATTATATTAACAATCTAATATGTTTCTGAAAATAGTTAACCCACGTAAAATCCAGCGACTATCTTTGAAAGCAAACAGTGCAATTGAGAATCAAATCGGTAAAATCTAAGTCTATGGATCAAATCCGTTATTTTCCCCAACCCACAAGTATCATCCATGTAATTTACTCACATAGTTGTTTTGACCCAACCATCCGAAATTCCTGGATCCATTTATCCTAAATAAAACATCCGAATAAGGTAACCGCTCCTGAATAATACTTAGCAAGATAATCATGCTCAGGTCATAACGACAGGACATATTTACTTGTTTTCTAAAAAAAATAAATGTTGAATGAATGGACCTAAATTGAGCTCAAAACAGAAGATTATAAAGAAACTTGAGCTCAAAACCTAAAGTTAAGATGCTAATAAAACCGAAGTAAAATCATTCATCATTTGCGGCTACATGCTAGAGTGCGAAAAAATGAAGTAGAAATGGTGACAATCTGACGATAAAAGTCCAGCCATCTAAAAATAAACTCGTAAAGGGAGCATCTATCTTTTAATCTAAAAACACAAGAAAACACACTTGTTCAACTGTAGGGTAGTAGTAACTCTTATGATACATGTGTCACAAGATGAGTGATTGACACTTTTTAAATCAATATACTTGGAAAATACACCATGTTTTCTTGGGCAATACTAAAAGAACCTCGCACTTAAAAGTGTAGGGTAAATCTGTGTAAACCGCACTGCATTTCCAATTTTGAAAACTATGGAGTTCTTTTCGTATTTTAGAATTATGATGACCAGTGTACAAGGAAAAACCAAGTAACTAAAATGTTTAGGCGATTTCTCGTACTGTTAAACGTTAATCCAATTCCAACCCATGCAAACAATTTACGTTATAAAGAAACCAGTGCTACAGGGATAATTTCATATATCCCAAGATGGCAAGAAACAGATTTGCTATAATAATATATTTACCCATAGAAAATTCCTAATATTAAATATATTTTTTGACATTTATAACCTTCCATAAACTTGCATAAGAATATGGAAGTTTTAAGTGCAAACAGAAAGAGAAGGCTATAATGGTCATAAGATAAATTTATTAATAAAATGAGTAAATATGAAATTTCAAATATTTTGAAATTGGGTAAAAATAATATTATGCTAGATTTTAAGGTTATACATAAAACCTTAAAATTAGGCTATAAGAATGCAACTTTACCTAAAGGTAAGAATTGTAACAACAGAAACAGTTCAAGTGTTCAACTACTATATAAGCTCACAAAAATCCTATATTCTAGCGGTATATTTTGATGATTAGAACATAGGTCCCTACATCTATGCATCTGGAATGGCAAAGTAGAAAAAAATCAGGTAGATCCATGAACAAATTATCTTCACGCACCGTATAGACAAACATTGCTATAATCTCAAGTGATTATATGCAGTGGATTGATAATCCCAGTGCACACCATTGACAACACCATTATGTGTGCCCAGCTATCACATTATTAACGCCCCGTTTGTGGCGTGCACATATAATGTGTATATGTGTGAGCCCTCATGGGGCAAAAGTGAAATTGCACTAATTTTAACGTTATTTTACTAATTTCGTGAAAATAACGTTAAAAGCGGCTGATGGTTAATCATGCATCATGTGGTGGCGTTGATAGCCGAAAGACAGAAGGGTACATGCACTAATCGGCCTTTGTCCCGATTGTTAAGTGTTATGTACTTTACGTCCAAGGCTTGATGCAAAACTACTATCGAGCCAGGGGGTCTCACTGGAAGCAGCCTCTCTATTCCTACGGGGTAGAGTAAGATTGTCTATATCTTACCCTCCTCAGACCCTACCTTAGCTTTGCTATTGGTGCGATTTACTGAGTATGACGATGATGATGAGCTATTACATTTTTAAGCTAATTTCATCAGTTTTAGTTTTGATGTAAATGCAATCATGTATAGCAAGATGAAAAAAAAAACTAAAAAGACAACATTTACAGGGTCAAACAGAAATTAAACAGAAATTCCAAATCACAGAAAGCAACAACATTTAGGTAGTGTTTGGTATACAGGAATGAGAGGCGGAATGGAATGCACTATTGCGAGGGAAGAGAGAATGAAGAAAATTGTGTTTGGTTGGTCAATGTAATGGAATCATCCATTACAAAAGTCATTATATTCCCTCAAATTCATTCCATCCACCCCCCTGTTTTTTTTTTCATTCCATTCCCCCTCTTACCCTTCATCACCAACACTGCCCACCACCACCATCATCACCCACCCCCGTCACCACCCACCACCCTCCGCAGCCGACCGCCACCGCCCACCACCACCCGCAACCCTCTGCCGCCGACCATCGCCGACAACCGCCACCACCCTAACCACTGTCACCACCACCCACCACCGCCGCTGCCACAACCAACACCCGCCGCCGCCACCACCAACCATGAAAGTATAAAACAAGACTAGATAGATAAGTGTGCAAACCTGTATGTTGCCAATAAGCAAAGCAAATAGAACCAACCCAATGACAGCAATAAAGTCGGCAAAAAGAATCTCCCCATAGTATTTGCTCACTTTAAGGCCTTGACCAAGAGAACTGTATCCAAAGAGAGCATTTTTTAGCTTAAGAAAACAAGTTTAAATTTCATGACGGAACCTTGATCCATTTACCAGCCATACCAACCAAGAAGTTTAACAATTTTGATTTCGAGTGCAAAGAAACTTGTTTACAAAACATAAGTTCTATTAACTTAGTAGCACGTTTCGATGTTTTCTCAAGAGAAAATTTCACTATTTAAGTATGGGGAAATGAGATACACAGTGATTACAAACCTTAGACTTTGCAAACCCCACCATGAACAATACAAAACTTTCTCGCGAACGTCCCTCGTTTCTAATACATGAGTCTGAAGAGCATCAAGGAATATGCCAAAATCAAAGTTTGTTGAATCTTTCATTTCATTTCGTTCAAGAAGAGGACATGAAGTGTTGAGGAATCCATAATCTCCCACACGGCCTTCCCACAGTATAAGTACTTGGAGTGACAGTTATGTGTTTTACATGCAATATGCCAGCATCTCAGTTCACTTTCTATTGCAAAAAATGTACCAAAGGGCTCCAACTACCTGTTTATAAAAAAACTCTTATCGTAGTAATATGCTTATATTTTTCATTAACGTAAATCATTTTTCATAAATAAACCATAAAATTATTAGGAACAGCAAGTCAGCATTAATCTTGAAGTTTCAATCTCGCTGATTTTAATATAGTTGTTCTTATCGACTTTTTACCATCCAGATTGTGCATAGAATTATATATTGATATAAAAGCATCTAATATTCATCTTGAGTAAAGGAAAACATCCCAAAACATATTTCGTGGAGCATATATCTTTTTTTTTGTAAAATAACTTGGACTACATAAAAAAAATACTTACATGGCTAGCAAGCACATAGAGAAAGAAATTAAAAGCAGCTCTGGCCCATGCTTTTTCGATGAGAAAACCAGAAACTTTGGTCACTTTCTGATAAAACAACGAAGTCTGTATAACTCGAGGGACATATTGAGAGAAGATAATGACTTTCAAAAGCTTTTCCTTCGAAAACGAGGTTGGCCCATCTAAATTTCGGATGATTACCAAAACTGTAAACTGCACACACAACGCAAAAAGATATCATACCATGGACAAATTGTTAAATGGATATGTTCAGGAACATTTTTGTGAGAAGATATATTATATTTGTATTTTTTCTACAACATAAGCTAATTTCATCTGCACATGAGAAATATTAAAACTATATTCGTTAACGCCCTCTAATGAATTTATATGCCCATCGTGTTAAGTCACTATATCAAAGAATACATAAGGAAAAAGGATAATGTTACACAAGTATTGTAAGACAGCCTCCAGGAATCGATATCAATTTTGTTTTTTTGTATTATTGGACAGAGATTTATCAAAAGGAATATCATCATCATCATCATACCCAGTAAATCCCACCAATAGCAAGGCTAAGGTAGGGTCTGAGGAGGGTGAGATGTAGACAGCCTTACCGCTACCCCGTAGGAATAGAGAGACTGCTTCCAGTGAGACCCCCGGCTCGATAGTAATATTGCATTAAGCCTTGGACGTAAGGCACATAACACTCAGCAATTAAGACAAAGGCCGATTAGTGCATGTACTCCCTTGTCTTTCGGCTATCAACGCCACCACATGATGCATGATTAACCATCCCTCTCTTTTAATGTTATTTTCACGAAATTAGTAAAATAACGTTAAAATTCGTGCACTTTCCACTTTTGCCACCAGAGCGCCCACACATATATACATTATATGCGCATACCGCAAGCAGGGCGTTATATCAAAAGGAATATAAGAACAGAAAACAGACATACATACCTGTGGAAGGGGTAGTGCTGCTAAAACATCGATGATGAAGTAAGATGTTAGGTAACGTTTTGCCACATACTGAGGTTCACCTTTGAATATTCTTTGTCCAAGCAATGATCATAACGAGGACGTACGCAGTTCGAAACTTGATAATGATGTGAGCTACATATAATATGTCAGCAAAAGAACGAAGGACACGCACAACAATTGCCATAATTTTGTCCATGTCAAGGCACTTCCGAGTGCCATTAACTATAGGAATGTATAAAAACAAAGGGTCCAAAGACAGTGCTATCACATAACATAACAAAAAAGTTTTGTTCCACTGCATAATAAATCCACCCTCTGGATCAAAAAACTTCATCGGATCGCTTCCACTATCCCCTTTCTATCAACGCCTACTATTCTCCTCAAGCTTCCTTGCTATGCACGCTTCCTTTCTAACAAGTGGATGGATTTCAAAACTCGAGATTCAAATTTAACGAGTTCCTTAAACATAAAAGAACCATCATACCACATGTCAATGCCCTCAAGTGTTGGCCTTCTTCATAGTGATAGATAAGCCTCCAAAGTCTACATCAACTGTACGGCGTTTTAGAACAAAACTGAAGTTATAACGTACACATTTTACGGTAAAGGCAATGGATGAAACATATCAAAATGGCAAAAGGAACTTGCAGAAAATTTACTGGCCCTTTGATACTTTCTTTAGCTACTACTTGTCGCATATATGTTTTTATCAATGTTTTCATAACTGGATTGGTCATCAAGCTGGCCACTCTACCGGTTCACTGATCAAACCGGACTTGAAAGACATGAATGTTTAGTAGGGAAAAACATGAATGTTTATAAAAGTTTGAGAAATTTTTTTGTGGAAAGGATATTATAAAAACTGACTAAACAAAAACTTATTTATGAATTATAATCTTTATATTTCTATGGCACCCGTATCCAAGTGACTGTCATGGGTTATACGGCCATACAGAAGGAACCGCCATGGTTAAACGCTTGTATACCATATCTATAAGCGCATATACTAGATGGAATGGCTGATATAACAGGGGGAGTGGTGGAGATTCATTAAAACCCCTTTCGGGGTTGATGTTGCCCGCGGATAGGAACACCCCCTCCCCTCTCACAAGATGATGGATACACACCCCCTAGCATCACATCATCCATCAATACGAGCATATATCATCACCTTGTCAGCCCTATATGGGCGTATACAGTTCCACAAAAAGCCCTATACTTGCATATAACATTAAATCGTACACTACCGCAGTGTATAACTAAATAACCATGTTTGTAAAATCCCGACTAGTCTCCGGTTAGTCGCCGATTAGGCGGTCCTATTCTAGCCAATTTGGCCGAATCCCGGCCAAATTTCCACCAAATCTTATAAATTCCCGTCAATTAATTAAAAAATTGGCCAATAAGGGGTTAAAACATGTCTACTTTAAAATTTACATATAAATGTGTGTATATATAACTAAAAGAGTTAATTACTGTTTTCGTCTCTGTGGTTTGTCAAAAATCACTATTTCAGTCCATTAGTTTAAAAATTGCGATTTCAGTCCTTGTGGTTTCACTTTCGTAACCATTTCAGTCCACCAACTTAACTCCATCCATGTATTCTGTTAACTTTGGATGAAATTACCAAATTACCCCTATGGTTTAATTAAAAAAACACTGGTCACAGGTTTCGAACCTGTGACCTTTGCTTTGAAATGTGATTGTTAAACCAATAGGCCATGTATCAAGATTGTGAATGAATTCAAATTATTTTTCTTATAACATAGCCTATTCATCATCTTTCCCAAACCTTTCATCTTTATCAATGGCAGAAGCCACCATTAACAACCCAACATCTTCAATTGAATCGCCGGAGAAGATGATAGTTGCAGCATAACAGATTCAATTGAATCGCCGGAGAAGATGACTGGGGCCGCCGGAGATGAGGTGTGGTGGTGTGTGGCGGAGGTGTGGCATGTGGCGTGTGGCGTGTGGCGTGTGGCGGAGGTGTAGTGGTGTGTGACGAGGATGGTGGTGGTGTTAGGCAGAGGTGGTTGTGCGGTGGTGTGTGACGAGGATGGTGGTGTATGACGGAGGTGGTTGTGGTGTGGCGGAGGTGGTTTAGGGTTAATGGTGACTTCTCCATTGATAAAGATGAAAGGTTTGGGGAAGATGATGATAAATAGGCTATGTTATAAGGAAATCAATTTGAATTCATTCACAACCTTGATACATGACCTCTTGGTTTAACAATCACATTTCAAAGCAAAGGTCACAGGTTCGAAACCTGTGACCAACGTTTTTTTAAGAGTTAATTACTTTTTCGTCCCTGTTGTTTGTCAAAAATCACTATTCAGTCCATTAGTTTAAAAATTGTGATTTCAGTCCCTGTGGTTTCACTTTCGTAACCATTTTAGTCCACCTCGTAACCATTTCAGTCCCTATACTTACATAATAAATGGGTTGAAGTGGTTACGAAAGTGAAACCACATGGACTGAAATGGTTACGAAAGTGAAACCATAGGGACTGAAATCGTAATTTTTAAACTAAAAATAGTGATTTTTGACAAACCACAAGGACGAAAAGAGTAATTAACTCTTTTTTTTTAATTAAACCTTAGGGGTAATTTAGTAATTTCACCCCAAAGTTAACAGAATAAATGGATGGAGTTAAGTTGGTGGACTGAAATGGTTACGAAAGTGAAACCACAGGGACTGAAATCGCAATTTTTAAACTAATGGACTGAAATAGTGATTTTTGACAAAGACAGGGACGAAAACAGTAATTAACTCTAACTAAAAATTACATATAAAAATCCTGATCCGATTAATCGCTAGTCGGTACCCACCGACCGACTAGACTAGCACCTAATGATTCTTACAACACTGCCAATAACCTCAAATCAACAGGGGGATGATCAGTACTCTGGATGTTCTTATAGCATTTCCCTTCCTAAATTGGTGTAGGTAATTATTAGTTACGAAATAAGGTTACCTGATGATGAGACAATTACGAATCCTTTAGGTCTCAGGCGAATCAGTTCGCTCCAAAATCCCTTGAGAATCGACAAATTTTCACCGGCGTAGCAACTATAAAGAAAGATGAACATGATATAAACAAGGACGATGGACGTAATATATATATATATATATATATATATATATGAAACATAACTACGTAAGATTGTGGTCGTGAAGGTGGAGCTATCAGGAGGAAGCTTCCTGTATAGTACAAGAAGTCGTCGTCTAGTTCTGTTCATACTTGAGAAAATACAAAAAAGTAAAGCCTGCACTTTCAATTTAGAGTTAATTACTGTTTTCGTCCATGTGGTTTGTCAAAAATCACTATTTCAATCTATTAGTTTAAAAGTTACGATTTCAGTCCCTGTGATTTCACTTTCAAAACCATTTCAGTCCACCTCGTAACCATTTCAGTCCCTGTACTTACAAAATAAATGGATTGAAGTGGTTACGAAAGTGAAACCACAGGGACTGAAATAGTTACGAAAGTGAAACTACAGAGACTGAAATCGCAATTTTAAAGTAATTGACTGAAATAGTGATTTTTGACAAACCACAGGGACGAAAATAGTAATTAACTATTCAATTTAAGAAGAGGAAGTTCAAAGAAGGAAGTTGGGTTGTAGCAGTTGACTTTTTGCACTTTCTTCCTCAGAATTTTTGGGCGACTTCCTTGACAAACTTAGTATTTCAAGACTAACTCAGGTTCTTCACCACTATTTTCAAGGAAAACCCGGGAATCCGCCCTTAGATACGATGTGAAATTACCGGTAAAACCCGTTTGGCTTATGGATCGAACCCAGATTTCTCTGAGTCTCCTATTATTGCCCACAAGTGTCTCACTTCTTTTTCTACAACAAATAGGAATCGAGCTTGAATCTTCACAAAAGAACTCAAAACATCCTACCACTTTTTTTCTTAAGCTAGTGAAGGTGGTATTTTACTATTTCGTACACCTAATCTAGTTTTAAATAAACCAGCGTTCGTCACGTTAAAGCGTGAAAAACTTCATAATCCACAAAATTTATATATAAAAAAATCAAAAGCCAATTGTGTTTTGTGTGGCACTAAACCACAAAAAAAAAGAATTTAATGTTTTGAAACTATAAGAAGTTCTAAAAAATATGGGCGGATCCGGGTTTTTTGGGGGTTTCTTCGGTTTGGAAACAATTAGTGTAAACCTTGTATTTTGGAAAAAGTTAGTTAGAATCTACCAAAAGGAATCCGATGGAAAAATTCATAGATCCGTCATTGCTAAAAAAGGAAGATAAAACAAAAAATAAAATAAAACTTATATCGATGACGAACGCTCGTATAGACTAGACTAGCACCCTTGTTGTTTAGCATTATGATTTATATGCCTAGACTCGGCCCAATGGACTTTCACCAAAAAAATTAATAATAAGACGTCCAATTTTTTAGAAAGATTTTATATATAGTATATGTTGGCTCAAATAAATAAGTTAATGGCAAGATTAAACCAATTTTTCATTGAAGAGCCCAAAATAAATAATGTTTAGCAAAAAAAAGGTCAGTTTCAAGGTCTTTTACACATTAAGTTCCAGCTATTACAATACAACAATAGCCATCAACCTCAATCCTAATTATTCAGCGACCTAAAACCCTTAAAAAATACTTAAGATCTAATAAAAACTACTTCAGAGCTAAATTAAACTAATAAAAATTATTATTATTACTACATATATATTTATCAACTGTTACGAATAGTACCTACTATATATACATTTATCAACTGCTATGAATAGTACCTATATAGTTTTTTTAATATCTTTTTTATGTTGGTTTTGATGTCGGATTATATTTTTTATGTTAGCTTTTTTAATTACTAGTTACTTTCCATTTACAATATCACAAGAAAGATTAAACGGTTTAGCTATTTTCTCAATTTTATTTAGAAGAACTTATGATTCTAGTATAATTTTATTAAAACACAATTTCACAATTTGCCTCAGTTAAAAATAGAAAAATATTTTTTTATTAAAACATATATTATATTTATATAAAACATATAACTTTTAAAAAAGAAACTTAACTTATAGTGACATATACATTTATCTGTTGTTGTGAATAGTATCTACTATATATACATTTATCAACTGCTGTGAATAATACCTATATAGTTTTTTTAATACTTTTTTATATTGATTTTTTATGTCGGATTATCTTCTTTTTACGTTAGCTTTTTTAATTACTAGTTACTTTACATTTACAATATCTTAAGAAAGATTAAACGGTTTAGTTATTTTCTCAATTTTATTTAGAAAAACTTATGATTCTAGTATAATTTTATTAAAACACAATTTCACAATTTGCCTCAGTTAAATAAGAAACTTAACGTATAGTGTATAGTTGTCGGTCACAAGACGGGTAAAGGGGATGGGTTTTGTTACTAAATATGTTAAAAAGAATAATTTTACAAAAGGGTCCGCACTTCGTAGTTCACTTAGGGCCTTGAAACATGAATGGAGTGACCTTGTACATGCCCATATATTTGTTTATAAAAAAAAGTTGGTGGTCGCCGCATAACAACCAATGATTGACCCACCGAGCTTGCTGAATAAGGCATATATGATGGATTGATTTAGTTAATTTGTATTACTAAATGGTTTTATTTGTGATACACGTATATAACTAGGTACATCAGAAGGGGTTTAAATAGGTCAGATCATATATGTCCAATATCACAAGTGGCGAAGCTTGACGTTTTCAACGGGGGGATCGAAAACGTATATACCCAAAAATTTCTATACGAAAACTGCATATATAAAACTACTGAGCAAAAAGTTTGAGGGGTCCCCCCTCCCCCGGCCCCTCTTAAGATACACCCCTGACTATCACTTTGTAGTTCCTATTTATCGCTGTCGACACCACAACGTTCCTATCTACCGTTGTCGACACCACAACTACCCATTGTTGTCTCGCAGCATCAAAATAGCTCCTAACTGCCATAAAACAAATGTAGTATATGAACCCATTTGATGAAGGACCGTGATCAGGCGGTTCTATACGGAAGTTAATGCGTAAACGTAAACCGATTCGGTAGAATGTTATTACAGAAAGGAGTAGAAGTAGAATGCAGCGGAAGTCTTCATTCATACCGAAAGAGTATACATCTTTATAAGTCCAGCTACCGGAGTTCCTGGAGAGAATCCGGCAGCACCTCCCCGTAGGGATGGCTAAAACTCAAATGACAAATGAACACATACATATATATAGGGAGACAAGTTCGCCCGGATGTGCTATTGTCAAGTTCGGGTGAACTTGACTAAAGGCACATCAAGTTCGAGCGAACTTGACCAATACAGGTCAAGTTCGGGCGAACTTGATTCCTTTACACTGAAATCTTCGTGTTTCGGTCGTGTGTTCGATTCTAACCTATACAATATTCAACACACGCTCTATCTAGCCTATTCGACAAGTGACGAATACCAGGTGCACCAACAGATTCCCCCTTGTTCGTTACTGTCGAATCTTGGTCTTCAAATTTGAGCCGTGTTTGAATATTCTGCAACTTCAATCAAGGTATCTGCCGATGTCATCGAAATGCGTCAACAAATTCCCCCTTAATTGATGATCCGGGTTTGCATTATCAACGTTAGATTCCCCCTGAAATCTCCAGTTCAGATATTTGTTTGCATAGTTTCCAGCCTCCTCTGATTTACTTGACCGACAGATTTTCTTGAATAGACACCAACTTGAAATTCATCAAATACAACTTCTCCATTTCAACTTTAACCACATCCGTGTTCAGTTTTAGCGCATATCTCCCATGCTCGATCTTCCGATCTTCAAAAACTCAACTGGCAATTGATAGAAACTTCGAGTTACCACACTGGTAAACTTCAAATCAATGTTTACCCGCAATAATATAAAATCCCTATTTCCGTAATCACTCCAAATCAGCAAATCGGTAATCTTTTCAATCAGCAAATCTTCATCGGAACCAAATCATTTGGTAACACTTCGAATCTGAGAATCACTCGTCCATGATCAAAATCACATTCTTCCTCTTCAGTCACAATAACGGATATATAGCTATCTCCGGTAGACCAGCGCCACTTAATCACCAAACATCATCATCCAACGGCGGTTAGTCCAAAGAGAAGAATGATTCATCTGCTTGAAGACTAAAAATAATGGCCACCAAAGGACTATCATCAGATTTTTTGGTAATTTTGAAACCTTCCGTCTTCGGTGAAGTCACTAATTCCTAATATCATCACCGAACGTTTTGAACGTCCTCAGTTCCTCACTGGTACCAATGACTGCTAATCCAGCTAACTGTTCCATTAACGGAGATCAGGACTCTAACCCTTAAGCATCAATCTGTATCATGATCTAAATAATCTAAACTTCCTGTGATCAAGAATCCCAATGAATCTCAAATCTCTGTATTTCCCGGTTAATCTGTAGTCGGAAACCACCCGAATACTGTTGCAGTGTCACGAATTTCAAAAATTCCGGAATCTTCATAAGATGAAAATCTTTTATTCCCCCTCATTTTTGCAAATTCTGACCATACCAATTTTTTCACTGAAATTCCCCCTCAAATCCGGAATTTTCAGTATTTAACAAATGCGGAATTTACTTTAAGGCCCATCGGTAGTCTTCAACCCTAATGATCACCAAATTGCTTTGGTATCAATGACTACCCTCTCATCTTCAACCATCGCTAACCTCATCATCTCAGCCTCTCTCTAAGGCCTCCGACGGTGTCCTCGAATAGTCAGTATCGGACGTAAAATTTCGAAAAAAAATCTATCACCAAATTTTTTCTGGACACCCGTCTCATCAAACCGAGCAATAATTTTTTTCAATGCCATTTTTAGGCATCCTGACAAGTTCAGGCGAACTTGTACGACAAGTTCTGGCGAACTTAATCAGTTTGTGACACGTTCGGGCGAACTTGGTTGGCCACCACCAAGTTCGGGCGAACTTGCATGAAATAGACAAGTTCGGGCGAACTTGTGCTTAATTTCAAAAAAAATCAGTCAAGTTCGGGCGAACTTGAGAGAAATCTTGAAAAACCTTGTCAAGTTCGGGCGAACTTGACCTCCACATGTCAAGTTTGGCCGAACTTGGCCTCCCAAATCAGCCTTTTTTCATATTTTTCGATCCAAAATCCTTATTTCTTCGAATTTCGAGATGATTTCACCATAGATCTGGTCGAAAATGGTTTTCTAACAATCCTATCCGTTCAATTTTAGATTTTGTCCGTGGATTGTATGTTTATTTGATGATTTACATCTAAAACCCCTCCTAATGTCCGTAAATGTCCAAATTCATCAGCGTAGGTGATAACCGTAGCTCTGATACCAATTGAAGGACCGTGATCAGGTGGTTCTAGACGGAAGTTAATGCGTACACATAAACCGATTCGGTAGAATGTTATTACAGAAAGGAGTAGAAGTAGAATGCAGCAGAAGTCTTCATTCATACCGAAAGAGTATACATCTTTATAAGTCCAGCTGTCGGAGTTCCTGGAGAGAATCCGGCAGCACCTCCCCGTAGGGATGGCAAAAACTCAAATGACAAATGAACACACACATATATATAGGGAGACAAGTTCGCCCGGATGTGCTATGGTCAAGTTCTGGCGAACTTAACTAAAGGCACATCAAGTTCAAGCGAACTTGTCCATACAGGTCAGTTCGGCGAACTTGATCCCTTTTACACTGAAATCTCCGTATTTCGGTCGTGTGTTCGATTCTAACCTATACAATATTCAACACACGCTCTATCTAGCCTATTCGACAAGTGACGAACACCAGGTGCACCAACATTTGATACTTTCTTTACGACTTGTTTCCCGAGCTCATTTTGATCACGAAACGTTTTTACCTGAACCCAAATAACACTTTTACTAAAACGACAATTTTTTACTCATTAACTATGAACTCAAGAACCGGATAATTTCATAATTAATTTTGAAGAATATCTAATATTACACAAAATAGAGTTAAATGCTTTGTTGGCCCCTTTGGTTGCCCTTTTTGCAGACTTGGTCCCAAGTGTTCAATAATTACATAGTTGGTCCTTGTAGTTATAAGTTTTAAACACGGGTGATCCTTATCACTCACCTAAGTTAAGTATCTCAGTTAAGTGTGAGTGAAATGTCTATTTTACTCCTAAGGTTAGAAAAAAATAATAAAAATAAGTGTTCCCATCCCATCCCACCTTCTCCTTCCTCACTCCACCACCCAGCACCACCATTTCTTCTTCTACCCAAACCACCATTGAACAACCACCATACACCCACCGCCGTCTCCTCTCCACCACCGTACACCCACCCCACCATCTCCCATCCTCCACCATTGTACACTAACCACCACCATCTCTCTCCTCCACCATCGTACACCCACCACATCCACCTCCACCTTCATCGTCACCTTCAACCCACCACCACCACCACTTCAACTTCAACAGTCAATTGGTACAAACTCAAACAATAAGAGCCAAATGAGAACTTACAACAAGTGAAATTACAACAAAAATTTAAAATAATGAGAAGTTGAAACAAAATCAACGTATAAGTAAAGAGAAAACCTTAACCGATCCATTGAAGTTCAACGATTGAAGTAACTAGCTATAACTATGGATAACACTGAATGACATAATGTTAGGATTCACCTGGTATTCACCACGATAAATGCAAATGAGTGAGTGTAAGCCTTTCAGAAGCTTACCTTCACAATGACATCTCCGGTACACCGGAGAAGAGTCTAAGGTGGCAATAGAAACTTCAACGGTACAAATAGAATGTAGGTTTGTGTGAAATACTGATATGAGCTCCGTTGATGAGATTCGTCCGTATAACTAAGTCCACTGGGTGGGTTTATCAAGATCAGCGAGTGAGTATGGTGATTTGGCTAGTTGGTGTCACATATTAAAACAAAAACAACAGAGAGAGAGAGAGAGGAGGAGGAGGAGTAAGAGAAAGAAGATATGGTTGGGTAGTGATGGGTGGTAGTGATGATGGTGATTTAAGGTTGAAGAAGAAGTGAGGTGGGACCCGTAAATATTTAAATATTCTTTTATTATATAATTAAGGGTATTTTGGTCATTCAACATAGACTTAACTGGAAAACTTAACATGAGTTAATTATATTATTCTTCAAACCAGTAGTATCGCCGGTTTCAAAACAGTTTTCCAGTTAAATTAAAGATATGGGACACTGATGTATAACAATGTTTTTTCTTAAATGTTTTCAGCTGAATGTACACATATGTATAGATCATATATGTTACCACTTATATAATTGTAGTTTTATTTATCTTAATGTGCAGAGTCAGTTGCTAGTATGTAACACCCCAAAAAAGAACTTGGAAATTAAACCGAGTTAAATGGGGATGAGCGGGTAAAGTACCATTAGTGGTAAAAGTTAACCCGTAAACATTGAGATTTAAATAAACAAATCAAATGTTAGATATAAAGTAAATAGGTGCTTTATAAGAAACAGTATATTAAAAGCCCGAGTGAACGGGACTTAAGTTGAATCAGGTTGTAACACCCCCATACTTAGTCAGTTGACTAGGAACATTTAAACCTAGTTATGAGAATGGGTTATTACTAGTAGTGTTATATGGAAGTTTAAACCAAACTAAATAAATATATAACTAAACCTAAGGGCTAAAGTTGGACAACTGAAAGTATGGAGATTAAAAAGGGGCAAAAACAAAAAAAAATACACACACTATGTGTGTTCTGGTCGATGCTCAGGAGAAGGAGAAAGGGGAGCACCCTTGTTGATCCAATTCCATCAAATTGAAAGCTAATTCCTTCGAGAAATGTTTGCATGATGATGAAATAGTGATCATCTAGCCTTAGTGATAATAAGGTATGTCTAAAAACCTAGATTGGTGAAAGTCATAACTTGAGACAAGTAGAATACTTGCAATTAAATTGTTGGAGTATGATCCAAAGATGAATTGAGTGTATGTGTATGCTTAATATTGTTAGACATAATGAAATTACGAAATATTTGATGTAAGATTACTTGTAAGCGATTTACAAGTAGATTATGAAGTGGGTTTTGATTATATGATGAAATCGATGATACACTTGTGTTTAGAATCATCATGCATGATATTAATAGGAAGAAACTTTAAAAATTATGAGTTTGAGTACATGTTCATACTTACCATGAAATGGGTTTTGTATGATATGATAATTTGATGTTACATTCATGTTAATAGATGCTTGAAATCATCATGTGTATATGAATGTTTAAAATCTTTGGCTAAGTTTGATGTTTGGGTAGGTTTCATACAATGATGCAATGGGTTGTTTCATGGTGATGAAACAATCCTAAGTTTGTGTATAATGATTGATAGATTAGCATACAACGATTAAAACTATGTTAACTTGATGTTAGCAATTGCATGAACTTGGTTGAGGTATGTAGTTAAAATGGTGGCCTAAAAATATCGCCTACTGGGTAATTGATGAAATGCCTAAATGAATTCGTTGAACTTAATTGTGCATTTGCATATGTTAATAGGCAGTTGACTTTTAAAAGTCAAACTGGCCTAAAATAGGATCAAATGGTAATTTTGATATAAAGTCCGTAAGGTGGGATAGTCTTGATAAATGATGACTAATATAACCATCTTGTGAATCATAAATGGTAGTTTGACGCTTGACAAGCTAGGTGGAAGCTTGGGAAGAAGTCGGTCAACGGATCGAATACGCATGAAAAACATAATTGGATGGCAAGGTAAGTAAAGCTTACACCTTTCAAGCAAGGTGAACTAGTATTTGAAAGAGTCTTTGAAATATGATGTTCCGACACGTATCGAAATGGGTCGGAACAAGTAAAATGGTAGGAAACCATATTTGATGGTATAAAGAGTAAAATGGTAATTAAGTCATGTGTTGATGAACAAACTATGAGTTTTGAAAAGTTACCTTATGGTGTAAGCCATAATGGGTAAAAGGGGTAAAATGGTAAATTGGTCACAATGGAAAAGACACCCTATGGCGTAAGTCATAATGGGTCAAACAGATGAAAAGATGACTATTAAGTAATATGATCACACAGTGTAAACTGAAACGGGCCAAATGGGTGAGATGGTAAATAAATACTATCTCGCAGTATATAATGTTTGGTCATCCTAATGCAATAGGAATAAGTCAAGAGGTGGGAAAAATGGTTATTTAGGCCAAACGGGTCAAATGGTGATGTTATCACCATTTGACAATAATGACTAATGGATTGCTTGTCGAGTTTTGTGCTCACAAGAATTATAGCGTATGTCTTGCATTGCTTTAGTTAGCTACTAATTATGCAAGGTATTAAAATGGGTCAATACTATGACCCAAGCCAGGTTGTGTAATGGGCCAAACTCTCAATGAGGACTTAAGGTCTCATAAGAGTTAATCGAGTCATGGTTGGACATTGGATTACCTAAAGTGAGCTATATCTAATAATTTAAACTAAATAAATTATGTTCTAAGGAACACAATGATTTAAGTAGAATACGGGTTAAAAGTGTCCACTTGGTCAAAACAAGCTTTTAAATGTCCTTCTTAGTTAAGAGGACTAAAGTTGACCAAAATGCCTTTGAATGACAAAACGGGCAAACTACCTTTAAGGGTAGTTTAAATATGAGTTTTATAATTTGGACAATCCTTCCGGTAGTATAAAGTGGAAGGCTTAAACCATTTTGGCTTAATGCTACATAATGGGTCATTTTTCGTAAAAGTGTCAAACTCGAGGGTAGAATAGGAGTTTAATGATTATCCTAGCATACTCCATCATAATTGAAGTTGTGATGTTTAATGAATAAAGGTCAATAAGTGGGAAAAGGAGATATGAAGAAATGCGGATAAATTAAGCTTAAGTGCTTAAATCCATAACGGGTCAAAATAAAAATGCGTATAAACCGAGTATCAGTTGCGTAATTCATAAAAGTCATGAATCCGGCTTAAGGATTTTGAGTTAATAATGTAGGCAAACGTTTTACGATCAATCAGAAACAAGTTTGAAGCGAAACGGGTGCGTTTTCGCGAAGTTATAGAGTTTTACGTAAAAGGGAAAAAGTTGAAATTCCGCAGTTGAGCCTGCCGTACTTACGGCGGGTTATTTGGAAAATTTTTGTTTTTGTTACTTTGGGCCTTCGGGTTTAAATTGATACGTTATAAACTCCTTATAACTAACGTATTTCATAATTTATGAAATATAGGTTATGGTTTGAAGCACCGGATGACGATCAAGCGTAGCGAAGAACTGAACACATTCAAAGATCAAGCTTTCGCATTATGTTTAGTTGTTTACGAAACTAAACAACGATAGCATGTTGAAATGTTTTAATGTTTATGAAGTTTTATGAAACTCGAAAATATGTACGGGTGTTTATTTGCATTTATATATTTAAATGGAAAATTTTATAAAATTTCAGTTAATTAAGTAAGGGTCTTACATAGTAACGTGTACGAAACTCCCAACGGGAGTAGGTATTGGACACAGTTGTACGCCCGGTTTCAAAGCAGTTTCCAATGCGAGATTTAGTTCAATAGAAGCCGCAATTGCAATGTATGAGGAATATGCACGACTAGGAGTTTTGTACACGTTTTGGTACCTCTAAGAAAGAAAAAGGTTGGCGACAAAAAAGTTACAAATCTGCGATATGTCTTGTGTTTTAAAGCCAACAAACCTAAAGGTAGCGATGGTCAACCTTTTGCCGTTAATACTATTTCCCCCAGTCACTAAAACATATAAGTTACAGACTGTAAAGCCTGTGTGAAATTTAAACGTTTAAAAGATTCAGATGAGGTTGAATTATATGACTGGGTAGAACATCACAACCATGGGTTTACCTCTCTAGAAAATCTTGATTTATCACTAAAGAAAAGGAAACTTGACTTTTCAACTCAAGAGTTTATAGCAAAATGTCGTAATGCTAATCTTGGTCCCACCAAATCCCACAAGGTCCATCTGGTCTTAAAAGGTGGCCACCATAACGTCCACGACACGGTTATGGACTATAAAAATTGTGGGAGGGATATTTGAGATTTTGTCGGAGAAAGAGACGCCCAAGTGTTAGTTGAGAAACTAAAAGCACGATGTAAAAACAAAGAAAATTATACATTTGATACCCATATTGTGGATACAGAACTCCGGTTGCTATTTTGGTGTGAAAGTGTTTCGAAAATGAACTACGAAGCATTCGGGGATGTTTTGGCATTCGATGCAACTTGCTACACCAATATGTAAGTTATAAACTCACATTTACGACCCTTAAATAATTTTACCTATTTTATTTAAAGGAATTTTCATTATTAAATACATCTTTTTTATACAGGTACGATATAATTTTTGTCTCATTCACTGGCGTTGATCATCACAAAAAATGCATGATTTTTGTGTTGGTTTCCTTCACAATGAGACCATCGAGTCATACACATGGCTTCTACAAAAGTTTCGTGAAGCTCATAA
This sequence comes from Scalesia atractyloides, assembly GCA_947069175.1. NCBI lineage: Eukaryota > Viridiplantae > Streptophyta > Magnoliopsida > Asterales > Asteraceae > Scalesia > Scalesia atractyloides. The sequence continues at coordinate 27,973,451 of CAMTDV010000006.1, forward strand.
CGAGAGACAACCTCTTCTGCTTTTAACCGACCAAGATTGTGCCATGAAACAAGCAGTTAGTAATGTATTTGACAAGTCACATCATAGACTATGTATGTGGCACATAATCCAAAAGCTACTGATTTCCAAACTTTGTTATTATGTGATCAGCGTACATATCTATATAAATAGATTGATACCTATAGCATATATCATACTCACATGTACATGTACTGATTACATTTATTATGGTACATGTGTGCATAATGTTGTGATGATTATAATGCCTAAAAACATAGTAAAATCAAGGTTCTTATTCAACTAACCCTAACCTACAAAAAAAGATTTCTATAATCGAATAAAGGATACTCAAAACACACAATGGACCACAAATAGGATTAAAACAACTTTTACAACTTTAAACTAATCTTTAAACACCGGGTGAATGTAACCCTAGCTTCCGATTTCATAGAAAGAAACGAAATAGAAAGTATACACAAATGGAAACAATGTACACAATTAAGAGTCTTACCTATGCTTGGATTCCGGTAAATAAATATCTGCAACACTTGGTGTACCGATGATGGCAACAATCAATCGCCGGTGGGTTGAGAAGAAGATATACTATGAATTCCTTTTATTATAAAGAGATTGATATAATCTCCAAAAAACAGCAATGCGCAAAATTAAGAAACAAAATATTTGAAAGATTCTAAAAAACTCTTCAGTTTTCGTTCCCAAAGCTGTCATTGATAGAAAATTACCATAATAACCTTCTGTGAATTTTTGTTTTGTCAAATATTACCACACAATTACAAAATTGCCATTACTATTAAATCTCATCATTTAGGAAATCAAAGGTCAAGATTTGTTCACATTTGAACCATTATTCACTCTAGAACCCTACCCAATATATATGTTTATGTGTGTGTGAATGACTAACTATAGGCCATTATAATCTTCACGGGGGAGGCCGGAATTTCCATCGTATGTGTTGATGCATTTTGTGTTTGTCACTTGTCGAATAGGCAAGATTGAGCGTGTGTTGAATATTGTATAGATTAGAATCGAACACACGACCAAAATACGGAGCGAATAGTGAAAATGGGAACAAGTTCGCCCGAACTTGACCTGTGATGGTCAAGTTCGCCCGAACTTGATATGTGCAGGACAAGTTCCCCCGAACTTGTCATATGGTGGACAAGTTCGCCCGAACTTTTCCTATGTACACTTCGAGCGAACTTGTTGCCTATATATAGGTGTATTGTTCATTTGTTACTTAAGTTTTTGCACTCCCTACAGGGAGGTGCTGCCGGATTCTCTCCAAGAACTCTGGCAGCTGGACTTAAAGATGTATACTCTTTCGGTATGAATGAAGACTTCCGCTGCATTCTATTTCTACTCCATTCTTAATAACATTCTACCAAAACTGCTATATACGCACTAACTTCCGTCTAGAACCGCCTGATCACGACCTTCAATTGGTATCAAAGCTATGGTTATCACCTACGTTCATGAATTTGGACATTTATGGACATTAGGAGGGGTTTTAGACGTAAATCATCAAATAAACATACAATCCACGGACAAAAAGCAAAATTGAACGGATCGGATTGTTAGAAAACCATTTTCGACCAGATCTATGGTGGAATCATCTCGAAATTCGAAGAAATAAGGATTCTGGATCGAAAAATGTAAAATAGGGCTGGTTCAAGTTCGCCCGAACTTGGTATTGGCCAACCAAGTTCGCCCGAACTTGTATCATAGTGGACAAGTTCGCCTGAACTTGTCCAAGGAGCCTAAAAAAATGGATGGAAAAATTTTTTTGATCGTATTGATGGGATGAGTGTCCAGAAAAAATTTGCGATAGAAATTTTTTCGAGTTTTCGATGACCGAACCGGGATGTTCGGGGACACCGTCTAGAGCTTCAGAGTTAGATTTGGTGATACGGTCACAAAATTCTGAAGATGATAGGAGAGTCATTGATACCGGTGCATAACGTTGATCATATGGTGTCGTGACTAATAATGGGCCTAAATGTTAAATCCGCATTTGATGAATACTGAAAATTCCGATTTGAGGGGGAATTTCAGTGAAAATTTCGGTATAGTCAGAATTTGCAAAAATGAAGGGGAATAAAAATTTTACGATATATGAAGATTCCGGCATTTTTTGAAATTCGTGACTACCACAATAGTATCCGGGTGGTTACCGATTGTAGATTATCAGGAAATACAGAGATTTGAGATTCATTGGGATTCTGTGATCACAGGAAGTTCCGATTTTCAGACCATGATACAGATTGATGCTTAAGGGTTAGAGTCCTGATCTCCGGTGAAGGAACAGTTAGCTGGATTAGCAGTCATTAGTACCAGTGAGAAACTAAGGGCGTTCAAAACGTTCAGTGATGATCTTAGGAATTAACGACTAGCTCCGAAGACGGATAGTTTCAAAAATTTACCGAGGAGATCCGAAGTTATCCAAGATATAACTGATGATAGCCTTTGGTGGCCATTATTTTTAGTCTACAAGCAGATGAAGTATTCTTCTCTTTGGACTAACCGCCGTTGGATGACGATGTTTGTTGATTAAGTGGCGTTGGTCTACCGGAGATAGCTATATATCTGGCAATGTGACTGAAGAGGAAGAATGTGATTTTGGTCACGGACGTGTGTTTCTCAGATTTGATGCTTTACCAGATTATCTGTTTCCGATGAAGATTTGCTGATTGAGCAGATTACTGATTTGTTGATGAAATCTTTCTAAAGGGTGCTTAACTACGATTATGGAAATCGGGATTTCAAATTTTCGAGGGTATTCATTGATTTGAAGTTTTCCAATGCGGTGATTCGAAGTTTCTATCAATTGTCGGTTGAGTTTTTATATTTTAGGAGTGTGCGGAATAAACTCTCGACGCTCAAAGCTTATTCAAAAACGGAACTCGAATGCGGTTATCGTCGATATGGAGAAGCTGTTGCATTGTTTAGCTTCGAGTTGATGATTATTCAAGAAAATTTGTCGGTCAAGCAAATCAGAGGAGTCGGAAACCATGCAACCAAAGATCTAAACTGGAGTTTTCAGCGGTTTTTAAAGTTGATAATGCAAACCCGGATCATCAATTAAGGGGAATTTGTTGACGCGTCTCGACGACATCGACAGACACCTTGATTGAAGTTGCGGAATATTCAAACACGGCTCAGAGTTTTGAAGATCAAGATCAAGCTTCGACAGTAACGAACAGGGGGGAATTTGTTGATGCATTTTGTGTTCCTCACTTGTCGAATAGGCTAGATTGAGCGTGTGTTGAATATTGTATAGGTTAGAATCGAACACACGACCAAAATACGGAGCGAATAGTGAAAATGGGAACAAGTTCGCCTGAACTTGACCTGTGATGGTCAAGTTCCCCTAACTTGATATGTGAAGGACAAGTTCGCCCGAACTTGTCATATGGTGGACAAGTTCGCCCGAACTTGTCCTATACACACTTCGAGCGAACTTGTTGCCTAGATATAGGTGTGTTGTTCATTTGTTACTTAAGTTTTTGCAATCCCTACGGGGAGGTGCTGCCGGATTCTCTCCAAGAACTCCGGCAGCTGGACTTAAAGATGTATACTCTTTCGGTATGAATGAAGACTTCCTTTGCATTCTGTTTCTACTCCATTCTTAATAACATTCTACCGAAACTGCTATATACGCACTAACTTCCGTCTAGAACCGCCTGATCACGGACCTTCAGTATGACGCTGTCTGGAGCGGTGTGAGGTGACGCGATGAGACGCTATAGTTCGGTTTGACGTTATGTTGCGTACCACTACAGAGGGTCTTAGAGCCCAATGTTAACCATCACATTTCTTGTTTTTTTTTTTTCAATTCAACTGAAAAAAGGCATGAATCATTGACTTTATTGCTCTATTTAGAGTCTTAGACAGTTAATATCAAGAATAGGTTGTCAATTTTGAATTTACAAGATAAGCATAGTTGAAGGATTAGAATTTTCCTACGTAATGGCTCTATAAAAATAATTAATATATAGGAAGAATTTACAAAGAGATAGATTGTAAACGAGCAACAAGTTACGTCGCTACCCCTTTTTAATAGCAAAACTAAGTCTTTTAAAAACTAAGTCCATAATCTCGGGGTCATAACATTACCATGCATGACCCTTTGAACTCGACTAAGTAACACCGTCTCTGGCACCAAGAAACCAAAAGTATCAAAAGCATATGGGATAAACACATGCTGGTTGTCAAGGCACGCTTTCTCGTGTTTGGTCATTTGCCTGAAGCAGGCTTTAAAACAGCCTGACCCACCGTGAAAGCACTATCCCCTAAGTCCATTCAATATTCATTTAAAAATATATCAATTTCCCTTCAAAGAACATTGCATTTTATGATTTTTATCTTTTATGTGTCCATTCTATGCCTAAGCAACATCACCGCAGTTTAGCATAAACTAACATCAACATGTAACATCATTTGAGGTTCTACTTCTACCACTAGCTTGCTTATTTAATACCCACACCAATGCATCATCACATGACAAAACCACCTTCCCTCCCACCTCCTACATTTGTTGGAATTTTCCTTCTTACTTTGTTTACGTAATTTACGCCAATTATTCTAAACTACTAATGGCTCAGACTATTTGTTTCGCGAGTAGTGTCTGAATGATTTAGACAAGCCTCTGAATGGTTAAGCATTATACTGAGTCTGAATGGTTAAACCTAAGACCTCTTATCTGAATTAACCAGTCATTTGCCTCTAAACGGTTAAACATTATACCGGGCTCTTACTGGTTTAGCACCTACCCGTTTAGAAGTTGCCAAACATCCCCTAGTTTTGATAGCATTGAATACCTTTTTCATTTGACACAACACCTTCATTCGTCCCAACAGTGTCACCCATTCGATTGAATTAGCAGCGAAAAGAACGAAACCGACACACTAAACAACACAAGTTGGGTAGGACTAAACTAAACTTCTTCATTTGATTCTTATAATTTATAAATGGTACATTAAACATTCTCATTGAAGTTAGTACAACAAAACTGTCTTCTGTACTACTAACATCATCAGTCAAAAAGACAGCAGCAGTAGCACAAGTATAACATGGTAGATGCCTAAGTAAAAATATCCTACATCTACAATACAACACTTGTAACAAAAGTACATATCCTCGACCCGACGACACTTGAAACAAAAAAAAAACTTAAAGCGGGACATCTTTCCGACATCAAGCTACCTCTTATGATGTGACGATGGAGGCCGGTCTGGTGAAGACCGTTGTCGTACAGAACCACCATATAATCTATGTTCCTCAAATGCACCCCTACCACGGCTTCCTTCATTTATCAGGGCTGGCCCGTTCACACCAGAATAGCCCGCTGGACCCAATGACCCAAACTCGAGCTGTTCACCACGAGGAGTAATGCCCATCCTATCTTCATACGGATAGACAATCCCCGTAGAAGAAACAGTTGACCCATTTGATGACGGTCCACCAGGGTTTGAATACATGCCGTACGCCATGTTAGCCCGACCGCTTTGATTCGAGCTGGGATGCAACGAGCCATTTTGAGTTTGGTATGCCGAAAATGTATCATGTCTATATGAACCCGCTGACCTGTCTGCCCGACTCTCGCTACCACCCAAGCGATCGGACCGTGAACTCGGTTTATCCATGTGGTTACGATTATAATTGCGACCCGAACCTGAACCGCGTGATTTCGAATTAGCATTCCAGTTTCCTTCTTTATCAATATGATTGTCACTCCTATCTTGGTTGTAGTTCCCCCTTCGCGGGCCCGGAGGATTCCGGTCCCTAATCGCAGCCTTCTAACAAAGCAAGACAAATAAAACAAATATTAAAATCATGCAAAATTCACGATTGGAAAATAAAACGTCGATATGACTTACAAGATTTGGTAAATAAGTCCCGGTCCCACTACGATGTCTAGGGAGATCTTCAACGTAGGGTTGGTAAACATTAGCGAGTCGACTGGAAACCGGTGCAGCAACAGGAACGAGCTGGGGCCCACAGTTCATGAACTGGGTTACTAGATTCATGTTAGGTACGGGTCTACCGGGCCCATCCCAAGGGACCCGGCCCTGTAAATAAACCGGTGGGACCATTAGAGGTGAAGGGTATACGGGAGGCCCATGCTGAGATGGAATTTGACAGAACCGACCAAACTGTAAATTCTGCCAGTGGCTGGCAAAGTCACTGTTAAGAATATCGGGTTTCCGCTGTTCAGTGGTTTCACCAGGAGCAGGCCCTCTCAAAGAATCGGGCCCGACGTCTCGAGATCGGTCTAGACCGAGACCATCAACGTGAAAATGATGACCCGGATCACCATTATCCATATTATTGTTATCTGCGCCAAATGGGCTACTTGATGGGTCAGACGGTCCAGGTTGAGATGGCCCGTTGGAAAAACTAAGCATTGTGAAGAATGGAACAGGTGGCCCTGTAGGGTAAAATATCTGTTGTCTAGAATTTTGACCACTTTGACCTAAGATTATCGGACCCGTATGGATCATCGAGTCAGGTCCACTGGTTTGCGCAAGTTCATAACCAGGCGCTTGAGATCTTAGAGCATGTATCGGTAGCGGTCCCGTGGGTCCAGTGTCGGAACCGACACTTGGCGGACGAACCGAATCGTGATTATCATCTTCGGACTGGTGAACTGATGTGTTTTCAAACATGGTCTTACCTTTGAAATACCCGCTTGAGGACTCAGCAGAGACGACAACCGGTTTCTTCCCTCGTTTTTCCTTTGTTGACTTGTTGACCTTCGACGTTTCATCCCACGAACTTTCAGATGAAGTTTTACTTTTTAACGAGTTACAGTGGGCAGCGGACGAGAATCTCGAACTTACAGTTCTTTCATCAGAAACTGCATCACTATCGTCCCTTAACGGCCCGCGTTTTTCCTTTTTATACTTCTGTTGACTTTGACTTCTAACCAGACCACCGGACTGACCAACACGGGGAGGCGGAGGAACATAATTTAACCCCGCTGAAGAAGCCCGAATATTATTATTATTATCTGATGTAACACTTTCGGTATTCACTGACATTCTATCCGGTTCAAAGCTTGAATCTTGTTCCATTTCTACAGAACTTAGGTTTTCAATTACGGGTTCGACGGGATTTTCATCGGTTGTCACTCCAAGTCCGGGAAAGAAATGAGTTAGTTGCGGAGAAACCAAAACTGTGCGGAAACTGCATTCCCGAGAACGCGGGAATCATTGGCGAGAAGTTCTTTTGTGCATATCCCATTCCCGCTATAAACGATTGCGGGAATGGGAACGGTAAATGACCCATTGGCATATGAACCTGCCCATTGAACCCGTAAAGTCCTGAAGATGCCATCATGTTCACGAGATCTTGCTCTTCTTGATGTACTTGTGGCCCGTTATTTGAATCGATAGAAACGTCAAACTCCTGATGAGTTTGTGTATGATTCGGTAACTCAGGTTCAACATTCTTCCTCCTGTTTGCGGGCTGAGTTTTTTCACTTTCGGGTACTGTTCGATCAGGCCTAATTTGCACAGGACCCTCCTTATAATCATCCGTTAATTCGGGACTGGACCGCGTTCTTGCAAAGGGAGACCTTTGACCGTCATTGACCAATTGACCCGACGTCAAATTCTTCGACCCTCTGTTCAAGTTTGCATGACCCTTTTTGTTTTGGGCATGAGAAGCTGACATGGCATGCTGACGGGATGCATTATGAGTGTCATCAAATTCACTCTCGCGCCCGATGAACTCTTTGAACTTTTTGCCACTTGAGTTGGCTTTCGGAATCTCAACGATTGGTTGAATGTCAGAAATTGGTAAACGAAGACGCAGTAAATCGGTACCAGGTGCATCGGGCCGGATCCCACTGCCATGCCGGTCCCAAGTGTTGGTAAAAAACTGATTTATTTCCGCAACTAGATTTTCCTGAGGGCAATCTAGTAATCTTGCCAACCTTTTCGCCCCAAAAGCAAACGCGCTGCGTATTCTATAAAAATTACCTGAAATGAAGAAACGTGCATCATACATCATGACAAGAAAGGTTAATTTACATTTATTTGTAGAATTGTTTCGAAAATACCTTTACTGACACTTCGTCCCAAATTATTACTGACGCGCAACGGATCAATGACGTTAAAATGTTTCGAAACAAAAGTTTGCCCTTGGTTATCGAGACCACCGGGAAAAACCGCATACACAGCGCTACAAGCATCAAGAAACACTTTGCTAAGCAGCAACTCTCCACTGTCCTTACGAGGAAGCTCAGCTACAATTACATTATTAAAAAATAATATCCACATCAGAAAAAAAAAAGCCGACACTACCTAAATATGTCAGTATGTTATCAAGTTAAATAAAAGAGTAAAGTATACACGGATGGTCCATATGGTTAACCAAAGTTTTGAATTTAGTCCCTAGCTTTCCGAAAGTACACGGATGGTCCTTGTGGTTTGTACTTTGTAACGCATTTAGTCCCCAACTTTTGCTAAGAGTACACGGGTGGTCCCTGTGATTTGCACTATGTAATGCATTTAGTCACTAAAAGTTGGGGACTAAATGCGTTACAAAGTGCAAACTAGAAAAACCAACCGTGTACTTTCGGCAAAAGTTGGGGACCAAATGTGTTACAAAGCACAAACCACGGGGACCATCCATGTACTTTTGGAAGCCTAAGGACAAAATCCAAAATTTTGGTTAACCACAAGGACTATCTGTGTACTTTAAATAAAAAACATCGTAAACTATTACCAGTCACATCTGGAAGTGAGCTTATCGGCACGGGACCCCAAAGACTAACACAAAAATATTCCCAATCGAAATTACTAAAAAACTCCAGAAAACGGTATAAAACCTGCAAATGAAACGCAATTATTCAAATATGTAAACAAAAAAATATTAAACTTAAGGTAAATGGTGTTTGTAAATCAATAAACCTCGAGAGGGCCGGCAAAGGAATTGTTGAAAACATGAAATATGTAGAGAACCAAAGTCTCGAGTGCATAAGTTGATATGAGCCCGTGATGGGCACCAAGTATTCGGCTTTCGTAGTAACACCATGCTTTGATCAGTATGATGCTACGTTTAAATAAATGGTTCTGGTTTATCAAATTATCAACCTGCCAGATGTATAGTTAGTCATCATAACAACACTAACATGATAACTATGTATGCATATTTATTGATAGCGAATAGCGGACGATAGCGACAAACTACCTACACGCTACGCAGCGATAGCAATGAAATAGCAAGCGCTATTTAATGTTTAGCGACACACTAGAAGAAAATTTTAGAAATATTTTATAGGTATATTATATCCAAATAAGCTGTTTTATACGTTGTTTTATATGTATGCTTAACAAAAAAACCTAAAATCCTGCTATCTTATACCTGTAAACTATGCAGTTAATCTCAGTGATATATCGGTTATATCGGTCATCTAGGTCCCCTAGTAAAATATCGGTGTCAAATATCGGTTAGAATATCGGTACCGATATTATCGGCGATATTGACCGGTATTTGACCGAGATAACCGATATATCACCGATATGATCGATATATCACCGATATTTGACCGATATATCCGATATATCACTGAATTATTAGTGTTAAATTGCTATATATATAAATTTTGCATTATTATTAAAATTACCGATATCCCACTGATATCTCACCGCGATAACCTATATCTCAAATATCGGTCCTTGACCGATATTTTACCGCATTAACTGCATAGCCTGTAAATATCCAAATAAGCTGTTTTATACGTTGTTTTATATGTATGCTTAACAAAAAAACCTAAAATCCTGCTATCTTATACCTGTAAGGCTGTAATATCCCGCTATTTACATTAAAGAAGGAAAAAAACATAAAACCTAAAATCCCGCTGTTTGCCCGCTATGGAGGCGCCAAAATTAAATAGCGACACATGAGTGCTACGCTACGCTATGAGCGCTATTAATAACGATGGTTGTATGAAAGGGAAGAAACTTAAATATATCCCTTACTATCAAATTAACCCTATCAAGAAACTAATATCAAATATACCCATTCAAAATACTTTAAAAGTTATGTTTACCGATTTCATTTAATACATTTCCTAATATGACCATTATACCCTTTTATTTCCCCTTACACTCCAAGCTCGCATATTCTAATGCAAGTTTTAAAGAAAGAGTATAAATGTCATAAACGTGAAAACGGGTGTATTTGATATTATGAGATTATGTTGGATGAATATAATATCACAGCAATGGAATAATTGCAAAAATATTTGTCACAAACCTCCTCAAGAAAGCAAAGCGTGCACAATCCTCCAACCTGATTAAAGGATATATCTACCACAATGTTCTCAACAAGACACTTTATAATCTTCACCTGCGGTTAAAATCAAAAGTCAATAAGATTTATAATATTATACTGATATAGGGTGAGATTAAAATTAGAACTCATATATTTCATGACAACTTGGTCAAAAACGATTAAAAAATTACACTTATCATTATTATTAAAATACAACATCAGAAAATAGATCATCATTATCATACTAGTAAATCCCACCAATAGCACAGCTAAGGTAGGGTCAGAGGAGGGTAAGATGTAGACAGCTTTAACTCTACCCCGTAGGAATAGAGAGGCTGCTTCCAATGAGACCTCCGGCTCGAAACATCAGAAAATAGATCTACGTGTCAAATTTACATGTGTTCGAAAATAAAAAAATACAAGTGTAAATTTACCCTCTACACATGTGTAAATTTTTATCATTTACACGTGTAGAAAATTATTAAAAGAGTAATTTAGGGAGGGGAGTTGAATTATTAAAGAGGAAAAAAATATTAAAGTTGTAATTTAATAATTATAGCAGTAGTATAACAAAGATTGATTTTGATTGGATTTTTCACGAGTTTTCACAGTTCTGATAACATTTAAAGTTCTCAAGATAACCCTCCCCAATATATGCACGTAAAATCAGAGATAAAAGGTAACATACTTCTGCTTGAATGTATTGAACCTCCTTAACACGAAATTCAGCATTTTCATTTTTTTCTTCAGTCTCCAACATATCCCGAACCTCAGTAGCCCATGAGTCTTTTAAAGCGGAATTGTTACTGAATGCTGTTAAGTCGATATCTCCATCAGGTAGATACGTTTTAAGGGGTACTGATCCAAAAGTAAAAACCTACAACATGAGAAATCGAGAACAATTTAGAACAAACAAAATAACTAAAGAACAACATTATTTTGGGTGGTTTTGCTGCTGTTGATTAAAGCTTGCTGAATTCTACTAAAATTTGTTCTGATTTTTTTAGTCCTTGCATGGCTTTCGTTTTTAGAATAACTTTGGTCACTGTTGAGCTTTGCTTTGCTGCTACCGGCCTGTCTGTCGGTCATACTACGCTTAAAATAAAAAAAACATGAGGCACTCCGAGAGCTTCACATACGCAAGGTGTTACTCTATATACAACCAAAAGTTGCATCTCTCTCATCTCTTTTACATATAAGCGTTCTTCATCCCCTTTCGATCATTTTTACATATGAGTCTCCCTCCCCTGCCCTACTGTTGACCAATTTCGATCCACTTGTGCATGACACAGCGTTTTTCAAATCGCACCTTGCGCACGAGGCACACTATTTAAAACCAAATTGTAATAGCCGTATCCGTTTGCCATAGCTAATGTTGTTTGTTCGGATTTAATGTCTTTTTCTCATGGTGAATATCCCGCATCCCGGGGAGACGGTTCTGTATTCTTTTATTCTGTTTTTCATTAATTATGTTTTCCGTTACAGCACAAATCCGATAGATAGTATTTATGGTACCAAAAAAAGCATAACACTAAACGGCTGGGCATCGAGGATCAATTCTATAGCAAATCCACAATGCATAACAGACCATATAGAACCAATAACATAAAGTCATATACAATGTTTCCTTAAATCAAAAACTTCATGTGGCAATAACATCTTTCAAGTTCCAACTTTCAACAAACAATTTCGACACGAAAACAGAACAAAATCAGGGGAAAGAATCACCTGACAGGGAAAGCACTTCATAATAAGTCTCTGAACATAATTAGCAACCGCATTGCGACGTTCCTCCGACGGCTGATTCGGCTGAATACAAGCGATAAGTTCAGCAGTTCTCTCTTCAGCCTTTAACCACCTAACAGAATCCAAATTTTCCAACAGTGGAGCTGCATTGGGCAATAGCCATTGGGCATCACCCCTTCATGTTCACCCATGCAAAAAACAACTTTTTACCCTAAATCCCCAAATGGGTCAACCCCCTATTAGTCAACTTCAAGCTTCTCAATGTCCCCAAAATGTCACAAATCAATACAACCTCAGAAACCCTAGAAACCACCTCAAAGCACAAAATTTGATACAAAAGATTGGTCAAAGAGTAGTCAACGAAACCCTAATTCACAAAAGAGGTGAAATCGGACGAAAACCAATCTGGGAATCAACAAAGAACTTGAAATAATAAGATGGGTATTAAAAAAATCTGATTTTTTTCAAGATTGGAAGGATCTTGAAGCTCAAACAGAGTGTGAGTTAGGTGGGTGCGAAAAATTTGGGATTTTCCCTATGTTTTTGGTGAAATCTTGATATGGGTTGATGATTCTTGATGATGAGATAATCGGAATCTGGGAGATAAAATTGAAATTTTTGTAGTAATAATAATACAAAAAAGATAAAAGAATTATAAAAGACAAAATAACAATACAACGAAAGATCAGGGGAATGGATTATGTGATTTTTAGAATAGAACAAGTAGGGCAAAAATGCATGACGATTAATTTGTGTACGATTTGTTACATTAGAACCCTAATTTGTGTTCATGTTGGGCCTAGACGATCGTGTAAAGCCCATACTATGATAATAAATGTTGTGCGGCTTGTGCCATGATTGACCCACCAGTGGTTTTGAGTGTTAGACGAAGACTAGATGAGTGAGTTGAGCATTTTGAAGTTGAATACTTGAATTCACCCTATCTTGTAATTTCATGGTTAAATGATTTCTAAAGATGAGTTTTAAGTTAGTGTAGTTATAAATAGATGATTTTAGGTTATTATAATTGATTGTTCATGTTAGTGAGGAAATTTATTATCATATGAGTACATTATTGCATATTAGGTTCGAAGATGTGTATTTATGAAGTTTTAAATTTAAATGAAGAATAGGCGTTAAAGCTAGTTAGTTGAAAACAAATTATCTAGGGGCCTAGGCTCGAAGATGTGTATTTATGCAGTTTATCTATATTTGTTTATTAAAATACCAAAGTAACAAATTACAAACAAGTGGCAGGTAAACGGGCAACAAGTTGCGCCGCAACCCCCTTTTGAATTGCAAAACCAATCCTACTAAAGACGAAACGGCCCTTAAATGTTGAAAGATTACTATTCACAACCTGTTGGGCCATGTTTAGAAATTCCACAGCCTCTGGGGCTATCACTACTAAAAGAAGTATAGATCTTTTTAAAAGGAATATGCATCAAAATTCTTTTTTTGGAAATTGAGGACCATGATATCCGTAATTTTTATTTGAAGATTAAGATCCTCATAAGTTGTACTTAAGGAACCATCTTCCTAGCAAGTTTGGTTGAATGGTTATTGAGAACTTGATTCTCACCTTTATAGTTATATTGCTTTATATTTATTAAAATCAAGGACCATGATCTACGTAATTTGTATTTGACATTGACATCCTCGTAAGTTGTACATAAGGAACCATCATATTAAAATATTAGGACCTTGATAGTTTATTGCTTTATATTTATGTGAAATATGGGTAATAGAATTTGGTTTTTAATCCTAATTTAAGTAATAGTGACATTGGAAATCAAACATATATGTGTATATACACATAGGGCATGTTCATAAAACTCTTCCTTATTGAGAAAACTCGTGAAAGCTCTATCTAACGATTGATAGTTGTGGTGATTTTATTGGGTTTCGTTTTTAGGGCTTAAGGTTTAATTTTTAGGGTTTAGTTTTAGTATTTAGTGTTTAGCTTTCAGGCATTAACCTTTAGGGTTTAACTTTTCAGGTTAGTTATTTGGGGTTTAGAGCTTAGTTCTTAGGCTTTAGAGTTTAGGGTTTAGTAATGGTTAGTTAGAGTTTCTCAAGTTTCACATTAAAAGGAGTTTTATCATGAACCCTACACATCATACACATATTTGTATAAATGCATATTTATGCAGGTATGTATGTATATGTGTATATGTATATACACATGTGTCGTAAACTTACTTTATATTGTTTAATGAACAATGTAGAAACTTGATGAACGAGGCAAGAAAATTAGAGATTTATACAAATGTCTATGATGATGTGGCCATGATATACAACATCACATGCTTACCATGAATTTGTTATAGCCTTGTGGTGCCCAGCTTTCACGTGTCTTGCAGTTATTATGCGTCACATTTTTGCAATTTTTAGTCATCGTAGTAGTATGACGCTTTGATTGCAGGTCTACGGTAGCCATTAAAACCATTGGTTTTTAAACATTTTCCAAATATATAGAGTTTGATTTTAGGTATACAAGTGCTTTGTAGTTATTTAGCATTGTGTATATGTGTGTGATGCATATTTTAAGGAAATACAAGATAAAAACAACACAAGAGACTTCGTATGGATTTTTGTAGATACTAAAGTCAATATAAACATACTTTTGTAAATGTCAAGCTACTTTTAGACCACTTGTTTGGCCATTGCTAATCAACTTATTTATGTGTGTGAAATTTATTATTATCTAAGCTTTTAATATATCTTATGATACGTTACTTATTTAATTTTTAGAGCTTTTTTTAATAAAATTGTGAAACCATTCAAAGATTAATGTAGAGAAGATTTTATATATGGGGGAGTCAAAATAATAAAATAAGAACATAACACAACAAGTACTAACGAAATACCCAAGGAGTAAGGTGACCATATCAATTAAAAGCCAATATTGTAAACACGACATGCATACCTAATGTACTGGAAATGTAAGATGGGGTGTGGGCGCACATACATTTACCCACCATAGCAACACAAAATATCTTATGCTGACTCATACATCTCCTATAAAGAAAAAACCCTACTTTGAGCACTTAAACCAAATAATACAATAATAATAATTGTGCCAATTGTGATATGGTCACATGTTAATTCAATTGAATCCAAACTCGATTTTCCCTTGATTACCATTTTGCTTTATATTTATGTGAAATGTGTGTATACAATTTGGTTTTCTAATTGTGAATTTAACTAATGGTGACTTTGGAAATCATACATATATCATGTGTGTATGCATGTATGTATACACATATAACGTAAACTTACTTTAATGTATACATGTATGTGTATACACATGTGACGTAAACTTACTTTATATTGTTTAGTGGGCAATATAGAAACTTGATTAATATGGCAAGAAAATTGGAGATTTATACAAATGCCTATGTTGATATTGGCAACTTGATTAATATGGCAAGAAAATTGCAGATTTATACAAATGCCTATGATGATATTGGCATGATATACAAATACCACATGCTTTCTCTAGTTACGCTTTCACATGTTTTGTAGTATTTATTCGGCACATTTTTACAATATTTAGTCTCCTTAGCAATATGACGCTCTGATTGTAAGTCTACGGTGGCTCCAATAACCATTGATTTTTAAACAATTTCCAAATACACATACTTTGATTTTTAGGTATAAATGTGTTATGTATTTATTTAATATTATTTATATGTGTGTGTTGTTTATATGTACGTGGTGCATATTTTAAGGTAATATATCTAAGAGTTAGGTTTATGAAAATCTTGAAAACCATTAAAACTAATACAAATCAATCAGGGTTTTTCTTTTATTTCTTTTAACTATAAGTTTCATATTGAATAAATAAAAAATTATATGTGATTCCCACTACATATATGTTCGTGAAGTTACATATATGTATCTCATTATACAAGGTGTGTGTATAGTTTAAGAGCTACATATATGCAAACTACATATAATTTTCTTATTATTCTTTTTTGTTTTGACAAAGAGCAACACCATATTAAAAAAAATGAAAAAAAATTACAAGTGGTTTTCTGAAAGTTTTCTAGTATCTTTTAAGCTTTTTATGATCCTTTCCTATACATCTAAAGGAGCTAAAAATAACACAAGAGACTTCGTGTGGATTGTGGTATATATTGGATCCCTTCACATTGACTTTTGTACATGTCAAGCTACTTTTAAACCACGTATTTGGTCACTGATTACACACGTAATCTTCAATTCGTACAACAAATTTGCAAAATAAACTGTGTGTGAAGTTTGTTATAATCTAACTCTTAATATATCTTCCGTTACATTTTTCTTTAGATTTTAGAACCGTGTTTCTATAAAATGGTGAAACCATTCAACTATTCATGTAGTACATCAGTTGTTGCATATTATGCAACTTTAAATGAAGAATGGGCATTTAAGTTTGATTAAAACAAGTTATTTGGGAACTATTATTGCTAAAATAAGTATAGTGAGATTTCTCAAAAAGAATATGCATCAAATTCTTTGCATGGAATTGAGGATCATGATCTCTGTAATTTGTATTTGAACATCAAGATCCTCATAAGCACTTAAGGAACCATGTTCTTAGAAAGTTATATTTGAGAATTGAGATTCCATGTGAGAACCATAATCCTTACATGTATTTGAAAACTAAGATCCTAATTAAATATATTTGAGAAGTATAATTCTCATAAGTATGATTTTTAAAACTTGATCAACATAATTTGATTTGAAGATTAAGATCCTCATAAGTTACACTTAAAGAACCATCTTGCCAAGTTATGTTGAATTGTTAATTAGAACTTGATTCTCACCTTAATAGTTATATTGCTTTATATTCATGTGAAATGTGTGTAATAAAATTTGGCTTTCTAATCCTAAATTTGTTAATTAGAACTTGATTCTCACCTTATAGTTATATTGCTTTATATTCATGTGAAATGTGTGTAATAAAATTTGGCTTTCTAATAGTGACATTGGAAAGCATACATGTGTGTATATACACATATATGTATAAATGCATACATATGCATGTATGTAAATATATGCGTATATTATAATACACATGTGAAGAAAACTTACCTTATATTGTTTAATGAGCAATATAGAAACTTGATTAATGTAGCAAGAAAATTAGAGATTTATACAGTGTCTATGATGCGGGCGTGATACACAAACATCACATGCTTACCATAGCCTTACGATGTTATGCCCAACTTTCACATGTCTTTATTAATTATACGTCACATTTTTGCAATATTTAGTTCGTAGTAGTATGACGCTTTGATTGTAGGTCTAAGATGGTCATTAAAACCATCGTTTTTTAAACATTTTTCACATATTTATAGTTTATTTTTTAGGCATAAAAGTACTATGTAGTTATTTAGCATTGTTTATATGCATGTAGTGCATTATTTAAGGTATTACATCTAAAGGAGTTAAACATAACATAAGAGACTTTGTATGGATTGTCGTATATACTAAATACTGAAGCCGCTTTAAACCTACTTTTGTACATGTCAAGCTACTTTTAGACCACTTGTTTGGTCACACTTACACCCCTAATCTTCAATTTAGTACATTAATATTGCTAATAAAATGTGTGGGAAGTTTGTCATATTATAAGCTCTTAGGATATCTATTAGCACGTTACTTATCTAAATTTTAGAACTATCTTTTTTATAAAATGGTGAAACCATTCAATATTTATATAAAAAAGGTTTTATAGATGGGAGAGTTACAATAATTGAATAATTTAATAAGAATAAATAACATATAACACGAGTACTTACGAAACGCACACGGAGTAATGTTACCCTATTAATTAAAAGCAATATTGTAAACACAACATGCATACCTAATGTGTTGGAAATATACGATGGTTGTGAGCACGCATACATTTATCCACCATAACAAAACAAAATATCTTAGGATGATTCATACACCTATTAGAAAAGGATTTGAGCACATAAACCAATATTTTTATAGCACAAATAACAACAACAATAATAATAATAATATTAACAACAATACCAATATACACCAATTGTGCCGAATTCAAAATTTGAAAGATTTTGTTATAAAAATATAATTATTTGCTACTAATTTAGAAAAAAAATAGTTAAATTATACTAATTAGATTATCAATGTTAAAAAATGATAAGTTTAAATATGTTACGAATTAAAAATGTTACGAATTCATAGTTTGTCATGAATTATTAGTTAATTGATGTTAAAGTTGGGTTGAGAAAATACTTTTTAGGATATAAGTTGGGTTAATATAATTTGTTTTCATTTGAGTATGTAAACGCGAGTTAGTGTACATTTTGACGTTGTTGCAATGCGCGATGGATAAGCGGGTGTATTTTTTAAGTTAATCTATATTTGTATCTTCTATATACTATACTTTATATAGTAAAATAAAACATAGGGATACTGGTCATGGCAATCTACGTTTTAGTTTTCTCGCCTTGACTCATACTCATTTATAGATACTTATTATTTAATTATTATAGTTACTATATTCATTAACAAGTGAATTTAATATGAAATTAATTATGAATTTTCTAAATAAACTATCTCTTACATAAAAACTTATATTAAGTCTCCAAATATTACTATATTCAAAATTATCTTCGTTAAAATATTATAAAAAGAAAGAATAATAATAATAATTGTCTTTTATGGGTGATTTCTAAAAAAATCAAATATTTAATGTTAATGGAGGTTTGAAATGGTAAAAATATGTCAAATAAAATAATAGAAGGTATTAAAAGAATCAAATTTTAGTCCTTATTTTTTTAGTTCTTCATATTTCTATATATTTATAACTGTAATTTACATTAACTTAACTTAACTGTATTAAGATATTTATGTAACAACTCGTATTTTCGTTGTTATCTTCTTCGTTTATTTCGTTTGTATCTCTTATTGTAATCCGAGATTTGATTAAAGGAAATGGTTTATGTTTGTTAAATACATTTTGTCACAACTATTACATCTAAACGCTAACGCAACACAATCACAAGTAGCTATGCTACCTTAAAGCCGAGTGTGTTTTTTTTAATAAACACTTGTGCTTTCGACATCGTTTATCACATCGCCTCGCAAACGCAGTTGATTATGTTACTTTATGTTAATTATGTGTTTTGTGTGTTTTATGATTTATGGTTATACTCGCTATCGCAACGCTCTCACTCGTACAAATCGCTTAATCGCATTATCTTATCATTTAAAACGCTTAACGCTTCGCTAAAACGCTTAATATAACTACCTAATACGAACCGAATCGCCGAACGAACATCTAACACGAAAATAACGAACAAAACTTGACCAAAAGGCCAAGTTCGCCCGAAGTTGGTTAACCCAACTTCGCCCGAACTTGACTTGGCCTTCAAAACCAAATCCACAAGTTCGCTCGAACTTGCACTAATTCCAGCAAAACTGGCCAAGTTCGCCCGAACTTGGGCCAAGTTCGCTCGAACTAGTGCCAAGTTCGGCCGAACATGGTCTCCACCAGCACATTCTCTCCTCACCTATAAATACTCAGCACCTCCATTCGTGCTCTCCTTGCTGCAAGTTCACCCGAAAGCTCCCAAACCGAAAACCCTTGATTTCCAAGTAAGAATCAACCCGTTTTGTCAAAACAACAACGTTTTACTACGATTTTGCACAAGGATTACCTTCGTTTTCATCAAATCTCTTCTGTTTATGAAAATCTTCATATTTTTCTATAAAACTTCTTTTCTTTTCACTTAGATTTACATTAAACGAGTGTATTTGGGCTTAGCTTTGGCTTCCCAAGCTATAAATCTTTATGATTTTGACTCACCAAGTGTTAGATCTAAGAAAAACCTTTTAAAGTATCGATTTTTTACACGAAATTCGAACTAATGACGTATGTCATTCACTATGAAGTGGAACGAGGCGTTGTCAAGCAAGATCTCAGATCCGGAAGCACAAGGACGATGTCGTCACCTTGCACGAACTGGACTAACTTGTACGAACCATCAAGTTCACTCGAATTAGCCTGAGTTCCTGTAAAGTGGCTAAAACTAGCTCCAAAAGACCTCTCCAGCTATGTTTTGCTCAGTAGCTCAAGGTTGGAGGGATGGACACTCGATTTTCTCAGCAAACGACGCGAAAACGCACGATTTGGTGACCATTTCAGTCAAGGTCGCTCCAAGATGAGCAAGTTCGCTCAAGTTGTCATCAGTTGATGACCACTTCGCCCGAACTTGATCAAATATTCAAGAAAATCAGTCAAGTTCGCCCGAACTTGTACCGTTTCCAAGGAAACCATACAAGTTCCCCGAACTTGTACTCTCTGTAAGCCAATATGTCAAGTTCGCTCGAACTTGCACCAAATCCAAGGGATTTAGTGCAACTTCGCCCGAACTTGTACAATCCCAGTAACTTTCATACAAGTTCGCCCGAACTTGTACCAAATTCAAGAGATTTGGTACAACTTCACCCGAACTTGTCCTCTGCTCCTTCACGTTTCGACCGTTTCGTTCTGGAAGACTGATGCACTTCTGTTCACTTACAGGCTGATCCGGCGATCCCTCAGTCAACATCAGATCCCATCTCTCTCTCTTAAATGCACCAACTGTGAGTATACTTGAACCCTTTTACGCTTAAACGCACTTTTGGGTGTCACATATATCAAATCACATCACACAACTCAAACGCTTACTCGCAACTCGCTGATACATGACTATACGTGAAATCTGCTGAATTGTATGTGTTACTTGATTGCTAGTACGCCACCCTTAACATGATAGATAGCTAGAGGTTGATCCGCCACCCGAAGGCCCGGGGTTGTAAGGCTCGCATTTATTTTCTCTTTAGGACGTGGACACTTGTTCGCATGTCTCGCACTCGCGGTTTGTTGGTTTACTTGAATCTAAGTAGTTACATAGTTCACATCTCTTACGTATGTCATGCGGTGTATGCTAAACGCTTTTATATCTATTATGTATGCAAACCTGTATGCTCACCTTTTTAATTGTATTGACTTTTATTTTAACGTATGTGACATGTTGAGGATTTTCTACTGCTGCAATTGGATTAGGTTTATCTTAGAAATACATGTAATAAGAAATCTAGGGATGATCGAATTTGATGTGTTTTAAGAGATATTATGTTTTGTAAGAATTAATGTGAAATATTGGTTGATTGTATGGGAAGTTGACTATTTAAAATATTATCATATTAGTTGTTATGGAATTTCTCTTGAGACAATTGATTCGTCTAGTGTCGCGCCCCGATGTTTCCGCATCGGTTGGGGTGTGACAATTTAAAAGATTTTCTACACTTTAGTTGAATTAATATTCATCAATAAATAAAAAAAGGTTACTACACGGTTGAGAAAAAGCATTATGGAGTTCACATTCGGTGATATCAGTAGTTCAGTGATCACCTTGCAAATGATGTCAATAATACAATTAATACTTAACACAGACAAAACTATGTAGTGTATCAATCAATATCAAATTTGGAATTCTCGACTACGAAGTAGTGGAAAACCCAAATTTGTCATATAATGTTGTATAGAGTCGGTACCTTATGAACGCAGAATTGAATTTGCCAAACCATAACGCCCTCGTAAAGAATTATAGTAACTTGGTAAATCTCGGACCACTCGGATTGAATCGGTTGCTTAGATACACGACATGTATTAGGTGATTTGGAGAAAATTAAGAGGAACATTAACAAAGCTAATGACAACTTTTATAGATGAAACTATTTTGTTCGGTTGGCCACTTTCACACACAAGAAAAACGGAGGTGAAGAAAAGAAACTTAAGAGATTGGGATAACTATGTATATTTTTATTATTTCATTCCAATCTAATGATGATTCTATCCATATACTTTTATTTACTTTAAATCATTATATTAAAATCATTCACTATATTTTAATCTATTACATATTTATCTTTACTATTACAATAAATTGTGATCCAATATTACTTAAATAAACATACAGATATAGATAACATACAAATACAGATACATTTAGTTTGAAAGAGATTTGTGTAATTTCATATTTATAAAACTCTTTTATTTTCATCTAAGATATCAAAACAAGCTTTCCAAAATCTTCAAGATGTGCACATAGTAAATAGTAAATAATATTATGTTTAAAAAAATCGGGGTGTACAACTACCTTATTTTAAAGTTGTATATAAGGATCCATGAATGCATGTTAGTTGATAAATTTGGTTTATGTTGGTAGTTTGCTAATTGAGTTAATGCTGATTATTTTGACAGTTTAGTATTTGATTAATATAAATTTGGTTTATGTTGGTAGTTTGCTAATTTAATAAAGTTGATACTTTGGTATTTTGATTAATGCTGATAGTTTTTTAATTGGGCAAACATTGATAATTTGATAGTCTGGTATTTTGATTAATGTTGATAGTTGCTAATTGAGTTAGTGTTGATACTTCAGTAGTTTGGTGTTTTGATTAATGTTGTTTTTTTGGTAAATCTTAGTTTAGTTTAGTAAATTTGTTAGATGTTAGTAGTTTGATAAA
Source organism: Scalesia atractyloides (assembly GCA_947069175.1). NCBI lineage: Eukaryota > Viridiplantae > Streptophyta > Magnoliopsida > Asterales > Asteraceae > Scalesia > Scalesia atractyloides. Next base: position 27,996,038 of record CAMTDV010000006.1, read on the forward strand.
TCTTAGTAGAATTAGAAAATGACTTAATTGTTAAGGACTTGTTTTTGCCCGTTTAAAAGTATTTGTATTGGTAATATATAATTTTGTTTTAACTAATAATGTATACTTTATTTTGTAGGCTCAAATTGCAGGATTGTGACAAGACACGGACTTAGAGATAGAGATGAACTCCAAAAATTTATGAGTTCGAATAAGGCACTAAATTTAGTGGATGCAGATGATACGAACGAGGGGGACATGGATGATAATATAGACTAGCTAGTTTCATGTTTTAAGTATCTCCATGTTTATAATTTAACTAGATAAGATATTTGGATTATGTTATGTAGCATTTTATGTTTTAAACATGATGTTTATGTTTATAAATTGGTTCGCTATGTTTATGTCAAAACTGAAATCCACTAGTTATTTATGAAAAACTTAAAATACTAGAAATACAAAATAAAAAAAAACATGATTAAGGGTCAAGGCATTTAGAGTCGACAAGTGTCGCCGTTAATGTCCTTCCTGATGACGTGCAGTCGGGTTTTAGAGGCGATTTAAGGCTTGTCGGTTTTAGCGACGACAACTTTAATGGCAATTCTTTGCAGTAGCGACGAACTTTTAGCGACGATATTTTTGCAGCAACAAATCACCGTTAAGTATTAGCAACAATATAAACGGTTATTAGCGGTGTCCGTGAAAACCCGGTTCCTTGTAGTGATGGTACAACTAGGAGTAATATAAGTATTACTAACTTCTCTTATTATATGTTTTTATAATTTATACAGTCCAACTGGTAGAGTGACCTATTTGATCATCGATCTAATTTCAAAACATTAACTAGAATCGAATATCCTAACTATCCACGTATATCAACCAATTTAATTTCAATTAATAGAATAGAATTCCAAAATTAAATGTTTTTGTTAGATTTCAAAGCATACGTACAAGGCTACAATTGTGATTCAAGAATTTAAAACTAAACAATGAACATCTACTAGAGATATGGTACAGAAGTACACGATAAAATTAGATACCTAAATGCAGTTAAGTCTCGTCTTTATCAAGAAAAAACTTGATAATAATGCTTTTAGTTTGGTTACTAAGGGTGTCCGGGGTGGGGGTGGTAAATCCAATCGGCACCGATAATCATCCACCGCCAACCTTTTGCGACTTTAAGTTTACCGAATTGTTGCCCATTTTCGGTGAAGGTTCACCGATCCGGGGAGAAGGAGTGAAGAGGAGAGAGATGGGTGTGTGGGTGGGCTCCATTCCTTCTCAACCAATCACATATTTTTCCTTTTTTTTAAATGGTTAAGTAAACCTCATTAGGTAAACCACTGCCACCGTTTTTAAGCATTATGTGAATATTTTAGGTGACATGACATTATGTGATTGGGTGAATTGAGAGTTTACCTAATACCATCAGATAACCACTCCCCTTCACCCTAAATATCACAAATCATATCAATAAATTCGAGCTTCTAATATTTTATATTAAAAAGCTAGAAACATTTATGCATTGTTTTGTATATATCATCACAATAAATTCGAGCCTATATAAACGATTTTATATTATAAGGCTCAATCATTTATGCATTGTTTGTATATATTTTATGCTCAATATATATTCAATTAGTATATGCTTATAATTAATATATGTATAATTTGGTCTAATTTCTTATAAGTTAGTATGGGTAGGCTTTTCTGGAGAGATATCGTATCAGAAACGAAAGAATAAGTTTTAATAGAGCGAACAGTGGCAGAGCTTTAAAAAAAAGGATGCCAGACTCTCAAAATCCAAATAAAGGGGTGGACTCTTAAAAGTCCAATATTTACATTACAAAAGAAAATTTTTGCCGATAATGTCAAGTAAATCTTTTTAGGTCCAACATGAAATGAAAGGAAAAACTTATTGACGATGGATGCATTTAAGTTTTCATGTCTGAAAACCTTTTTTTTCACTTTTTTATGTTAGATTTCCTTGTATTAGTTTCTTTTTTTACTTAAAAGAAAAAGAAAATTATCTTTTTAACAATAATTCTTTTACCTTTTAAGTAGCATATAACCTTACGCATGTAGTGATTTAAAGGCACTTATAATATCAACTATATTAGTAGGCCACATGTTATATGTTAATAATATTAAATTATCAACTGGAACATTTTTACCCAAGTAGTTTTTATTATTTAATTCCTAATCGGGGGCACCGGCCTGTTTGGGCTGGAAAAGCCCTATAGTCCTATACACCTATACTAGTCTCGTAAGTCTTGGGCTAAAGCTATTGGAACATTGTAGTTTGAATTAGAGATGGGCATAAAAACCGGTTCCGAACCCGAACCGGTAGAACCGAACTGGACCCGGTTCCAGTTCCTATCCGACATTAAGTAGAACCGGTTCCGGGTTCAAAACCCGTTGGTTCCAACCCGGTTTCACAATTTTACCATTTGAATCGGGTGTACCCGGTTTCTACCCGTATCCGGTTTCACTAGTACCCGGTTCCACCAGTACCCGGTAATGCAGTTCCAGTAGGAACCATTATAGCCGTTATAATGTTACCGTTGGGATCAGTTCCCAGAAACATTTAATGACAAATCTGACCGTTGGAACCGGTTTCTGACCGTTGGAACCGATTCTATATATAGTGTTTAGAAATCTATTGTTTAGCACACAATTTCTCATATCTTTTCTTCTTGTTACATTTCTTTCTTGTTCTTTTTCACATACTAATCAACAAATTGCCTCAAAGAGTTCCAAAAATGCAAATTCCCAATCCGTTAACAATGTTCCTCAAGATCAATCGGTTTCATATGTGGTCGGAACATTGTCTCATAATCGCAATAAGGAAGTTTTGAGCAATTGGGAGTTGGTCGAGATGAGTGACGGCTCGCAAAAAGCTCAATGTAAACATTGTGGATCGTTATTAGCCAAGTAATCAAACTCAACGTTGACGAAGCATATTAGCTTTAAAGGAAATGACATCCGGTCAAGTTCCACTATCCAAAGATGGTACCATTTTTCGTTATAAACCAAAATTAGCTCGCGATCGGATGACGAAGTTGGTGATACAAAAAGCGTTGCCATTTGGACACTTCGACGACCCCGATCTTACTAAGCTTATTCGGGAGACGCTACAACCTCGCTATAAACATGTAAGTTGTCGCACTTTAAAACGTCATTGTTTAAGTTTATGGGAAAATGCAAAAAAAGATTAATTGTTTTTTTTAAGATATTAAAAACTAGTGTAAACCTAACTAGTGATGTGTGGTCAGCTCCACATGGTTTATGGAATCGTACATATGTGTCACCGCTCATTGGGTTGATCCTGATACATGGCAAATGATGAAGCGTACAATTGCGTTTGACGAGTTTCCTTCTCCTCACATGGGAGAAAATATTTATAAAATTATAAATGGCACAATAATTAAATATGGTTTAGAAGATAAAAATTTTTCAATATCCTTTGATAACGCTTCAAACAACACAACGGTGATTGAAAAATTAAAGTTGAAGTACAAACCAATAGTTGATGGTGTTTTTTTCCACACACGATGTGTTGCACATATTATTAACTTAGAAGTGCAAACCGGTTTAAAAGATCAATTTGTATCGGATTTTATTATAGCATTTAGAGCTATGCTCCAAGATGTTTTCAAAAGTGGAAAAGAAAGATATCAAGAATATAAAAAACTTTGTAAAGATGTCAACCAAAAAGTTATTGGACCGAATTGGGATATGCCGACTCGTTGGAATTCAACTTGTCATATGTTTGAAATGGCTATAAAGCAAATGGGCACTTTAAAATCTTTTCATACAACTTTAAGTGATGAGTACCTAGTCGTCCCCTTTCCCGACATGGCTTGGGAAAATATTCATAACCTAAGTACGTTTTTACAAGTTTTTAAAACTACGACGACTTTGATTTCCGGTGTTTATTATCCTTCTAGTTCTAAAGTTGTGGACCAATTGTATTTGATAACAACTAATTTTAAAAAGTTTGAAAATTCTAGTGACATGTTAAGGAATATGATGAGACCAATGACTCAAAAATTTTAAAAATATTTTTTAGAATTATCACCCGTTTTTCTATGTGCCGCCGCTTTAAATCCAACTTTAAACGTACTGGGTGTTGAAGCTTTAATTGATGAAATTTATAACAAGTTGGACATGCATAAGGAGGATCCAACTTTAAAAGCAAAAACAAAAAAATATTCAATGAGTGTATGGCCAAACTTTATTATCATTATTTAAAAAAATATGGTGAAAAAAATCATAAAAATTTGTTTGAGTCTCGGTCCACGGCCTCTAACGATAAACAAGCGGGATCCACTTATAACCATGTTGAATGTCGTTAGAGACGAGACGGCTAGATAACAAAGGGGTAGTGAACCAACAAGTGAACTTGGGAGATATAAAAAAAATCAGTATTCGCTTACTATGACCATCGAGGAGTATAGGAAATTTGATGTTTTGGCATGGTGGAAATCGAAAGAATCCGAATACCCGATTCTAGCCACCATGGCTCGTGATATACTAACGGTCCAAGTTCCACGATAGCTTCGGAAAGTGTGTTTTCTCTTAGTGGCAGGGTTTTGTCAATTAGAAGAACAAGACTAACTCCGGAATCGCTAGAGATGGCAATATGCTTAAAGGACCATTTGGATGCCGTTGATCGTGTTCAACATAAAACTAGTCTAGAAGATGAAGTTTAGTTAGAGCATAAAATTGTTGACGAAGAGGAGGACGAAGAAGTGGAGACTAACGATTCGGACGACGATTGTACCGAGGTACCTGCACCTAAGAGAAACTCATCGAAAGTGTTGCACCTGCTGCTAGTAAACGATCAAAGAAATAAAATCTTACTGGAACCGGTTCTGAGTAATTTTTTATTTTTTTTTGTAACCGGTTAATTTTTTTTATATAATGTAACCGATTAATTTTTTTTAATTTTAACCGATTATTGTTACTATTTTTACTTATCAATGTAACTAATAATAAAAATCAAACATAACAAACACCATAGAAAGAAACATTACACAAACTTTATTAAAAACACCAAACCAAACAGGTCACATCAAACATTTGAAGAACCGGTGCCGGAACCTTCTCCCGTCTCATTTTTCTTTGCCTTCGTCAATGGGCAATGCCGCCCAGTGTGTTTTTTAAGGGTTGAGTTGGCGGCGGCCTTCATAAATTTTCCACAATCTTTGCATCTAGCCATCTCGTGGCTGTCGGACATTAAACAAAGATCAAAATTCTTCCATATAGCAGGGTTTCTTTTCGTCTCTAAGACCGTAACAACTTCATCGTTGCATGACATAGGTATTTGCAAGAACTTTGAAGTTGATTGATTTTGTAAGTTGATGATGGTGAGTGTTAAGTTTAGAAATGGTAAGTAGGAAGGGGTAAAATAAAAAACCGATTTTTTTTTTAATAAGGAACCGGTTTCCAACGGTAACATTTATGTGGAACTGGTTTTGAATAGTAAATGGCAGGTTTAACTGTCAGGAACCGGTTCTGAATAGTAAAATGGCAGGTTTGACTGTTAGGAACCGGTTCTGAATAGTAAAATGACAGATTTTAAATGACAAATCACATGTTCGGTTCTCAATACTGTCAGAAACCGCTTCCACACCATACTCGGTTCCACACCATACCCGGTTCCATAATACCCGTACCCGGTTCTACACGGTTCCATATTCTTGGGTGTGAACCCGGGTAGTAACTGGACCCGATTCCACACCATATCCGGTTCCAATGACATCCAAGCAGAACCGGGTCCGGGTTAGAAACGGTTCCGGGTAATAATAAAACCCAATTATGCCCATCTCTAGTTTGAATATGTTAGATGCCCTTGTTATATATTAAACTATTAAAAATTTTACCTTTTTTATTGCTGGAAAGTTATAAAAGTGTACATAGTTAATAAATTTTCATTTTCAATTACTAAAACTTCATTTGTAATTTTTAAAACTGTATTATTAAATGTTAAAAGTTTATGTTTGATAAAATATAAATGATTTCTTGATTCTAATATTTTTAGTGGAATTACGCATAAAGTATACATTTAGCCAAGAAAATTTTGGTCACACATATTTTGTTATCTGAAACTCACAATCTATATCTAGGTCATATGTTACATGGTTTGATCATAAAATGGCTATAAAAGTATTAGCTGATCTTTTTATAATATGCTTTGGTGCTATGAGATTGCGAAGAGTTACCGTCGGGCTTCAGGTGTATCTGATTAAGTGACTTGGCAATGTAGCGCGAGTTGAGCACATGGTTGAGGCTTAGTGAGGTAGTAGAGACACTCGACTGAGTTGACTTACTAGGCGGAATCAACAATGCTAACATATGACATGTTTAGCGGTAATAAAGTCCTTGTGTTATTTGTGGACGATAAACCATGTTAATTTCGATATAGAGATCTTAATGTTAACTAAATAAGTATTTAAATAACAAAAAAATTAAATAATAACTTATTTTTAGCTTTAGAGTAAATAATAATGAAAATAAGTAATATAAAAAATGAAGGATTATATCAAAATATTATGCCAAAGTTATAATATACTGTTTCAATAATGCCACTCATAATTTTGTACTAACTATAAAAAATCCACTCAATTTTCATTATATTATCATTGTTATCAAAATTTGCATATATGCTCAAAAAGTTATGATTTTGATAATAGTTTGTTTGTGTTGTTTTATTAAGTCTACTAGCTTACAAACCCGTGTATTACATGGGTTGACTATTGAAAAAATGTAAATCGTAAAAAGATTTATAATCCTTATCGGTGAAGTGATTTATAACATAAAATAGTGAAATAAATGTAAACGCTATATTTATCCGAATATAATTTTTTAAGTTTTATTTCTCTACTAAAATCCTTAGTTATACTCGTTAAACACAATGTATTAAAAATATAAAAATGTTGACGATAATCTATAAGTGTCTTTAAAAATAATTGTATGTTATGAGGTTGTGGCACATGAAGTGTAATTTAATTCTAATATGTTTATTAATGATATAATATATACTTTAAAATAAATACTATTTTAAGAAATTGTGATAATGAGACGAAATGCGAAACATCATACTTGTATAGAAATATTACATATTTAAAAAAATCATACTATAAATAAAAGATATATTTAAAACAAAGAACTATAGTTTTTAAAACAATACAGTTGAGGGAGAAGAGAGTCATTACTTTAAATGATGAAACTTAAGTTTAATAATTTAACACTTAATGTTATTAGGAAGTTTGATCAATTTTCAGGTTAAAAATTATTAATTTATTAGTATATATAAAACAGTTTTTCTTGAACAACATTTTTTTTAATCTCTGTCGTCTGTGAGACTTGAACCCAAGACCTCACCGTTCTAAATTCAGATGTTTAAAGGCTTCGTCTTTGCCAAATACATAAAAAAATATAATATTAAAAGTAACATGGGAAAAAAATAATTATTTTTATCATAATATCCTCATCTTATTTTGTTTCATGGCTTATAACCATCTAAAATTACACGATATTATATATTATACATATAACACGATATTTTCGAATATATACTTAAAATTGATTGATATATTATTATTATTATTATTGTTATTATTATTATTATTATTATTATTATTATTATTATTATTATTATTATTCTGAGATTATCTTATATCATAAGGTATTTGCACTTATTTTATATGACATTATGTATTTAAATGATAAGAGATAATGTATGGTCTATAATTTCGTGATGTAAAATTTACTATATTATTTTTTGTGATGTGACGATTATTTAATATTAATATAATATTTTTTTAATATTAAAGCTAGAGAGTGGGATATATAATATTAAAATTAAAATTAAAACAAAAACTATAAGATTTATAATAATAATAATAATAATAATAATAATAATAATAATAATAATAATAATAATAATAATAATAAGGATAAAAAAGTATGTTTTTAATAAAATATAAGTAGAATTTAAAGGTTTAAAAAGAAAATATTATGTAGTATTTATTGAAATCCTTTATTAGAATTTAGATTAGATTAGATTTATAACATTAGAAGGAGTATCCATTATTGTCATCCTCTATTGCGACCCTTAATTAAAAGTTACGATTTTGATAATAGTTTTTTTGTGTTATTATATTAAGAACATAGTAAGTCCTAGTTAGGGTATAAATATATTTATCTTATCACTGTGCTAATAAATAAATAGGAATCTTTTATCAACACTCATAATCATTATAAACTTTTATAAAGATTAAGAAATATTGTTTGATTACATGTTGTATTTCAATATCGCTACAAGTTAATAACTATCAATTCAAAATAGTAATCTATTTCTCGTTAGTTCAGCAACTACCTATACGAGTTAAAAGGAAAAATACTAGTGTTTTCAAAATTCAAACCTAGGAGCTGTCTACATAATCTGTCCGATTAAATACTCTTAAATCACCTTCATTTCGACTCACTGATTATGATGTCGACCGGTTTAACCGGCAAACCGAATCAGTGGTTTTAAGGGTTTTTAGTTTTTTTTATCTTCTATTTCTTAAAAAAAAATCTTATTTAGTGATTTACATATTGTTTTAGTCTTCAAACTCTGCTACATTAATAAACTTACAACAAATGTTAAATTAGTTCCGTTTTATATTTAAATCGATATTATTTTTAATTATTTCTATTTTTATTTAAACTAAAATTTTAAATGTTTATAGCCTTTTAAAAAGGATTATTTATATAGTTATCCGATTTTGTAACCTATGTTGAACATGTTTAAATAATGACAAGAAATTCACATAATTGGAGGTGTAGGGACGCGATTCGTGGTGGAGCGTGATCGACGTTAGTATGTTCACGTGGGTGGTGGATGATGTGATTGTGACCACTCCTTGATAAACACCTGGGTACCATGAACCAAAACTCCTTGATTAGGAATCTTTTATCAACACTCATAACCATTATAAACTTTTATAAAGATTAAGAAATATTGTTTGATTACATGTTGTATTTCAATATCGCTACAAGTTAATAACTATCAATTCAAAATAATAATCTATTTCTCGTTAGTTCAGCAACTACCTATACGAGTTAAAAGGAAAAATACTAGTGTTTTCAAAATTCAAACCTAGGAGCTGTCTACATAATCAGTCCGATTAAATACTCTTAAATCACCTTCATTTCGGCTCACTGATTATGATGTCGACCGGTTTAACCGGCAAACCGAATCAGTGGTTTTAAGGGTTTTTAGTTTTTTTTATCTTCTATTTCTTAAAAAAAATCTTATTTAGTGATTTACATATTGTTTTAGTCTTCAAACTCTGCTACATTAATAAACTTACAACAAATGTTAAATTAGTTCCGTTTTATATTTAAATCGATATTATTTTTAATTATTTCTATTTTGATTTAACTAAAATTTTAAATGTTTATAGCCTTTTAAAAAGGATTATTTATATAGTTATCCGATTTTGTAACCTATGTTGAACATGTTTAAATAATGACCAGAAATTCACATAATTGGAGGTGTAGGGACGCGATTCGTGGTGGAGTGTGATCGACATTAGTATGTTCACGTGGGTGGTGGACGATGTGATTGTGACCACTCCTTGATAAACACCTGGGTACCATGAACCAAAGCTCCTTGATTGTGACGTCAAATGCCAATGCTCAAGTGGTAGGAGAGTTTGAATTCTTCTATGAAGACTCAAACTCAATTCCTACTTGGTACAAAAAAGGAGTGAGACCTTGGTGGGCAATGATAGGAGACCCAGGGCAACCTGAGTTCGATCCTTGAGCCAAACGGGTTTTACCAGTAATTTCACCGTCGTGCCTACGGACGGGTGGGTTATCGGGTTTTTCCCGGAAGTGGTGGTGGACGACCCGGGTTACTCGTGGAGTACTCCATTTGTCCAGTGGGTGTTCCGAGAGTACTCAGGATGATTTGTTGACCGTTCAAAAAAAACATGTGACGTCAAATCTAGGGTTGAGGAATTTAAGGCTTTTAGACCATCTTCGAGTTAAATACACTCATAATCGTGCCCAGTCAACAAACACATCAAATTTTCAAAAATAAATAAAATCATTTGTTAATTGCCAGCTCAGCACAAATGCAAGGCAAATGTCATTGGGTTTGGTGTATGATTTGTTCTTTTCTGATAAAAATAATTTACTCTAATATAAAGGAACTAAGGTTATGGGTGTTCCCCTTCCCTTATGTCACTATTTAAAATTTACTTTTATAAATAGCCGTTATTTATCAGTAATATTTTTGAAAAAGAAAAAACAAAAGCTTCGGGGAAGGAAGGGCGGGAGCCCCAATGGCACCGATGACACTTGTTGGGGGGGGGGGGTGTTTGCCGGCGACCCCTAAGCCTGAGAACGAACAAAAGTCAACTAACAACAAATGACTGAATAAGGGTGAAGGGAGTGGTTACCTATTCCAAATAGGTAAACTCCTCAGTAACCCAATCATACAGTGCCATGTCAATTTACCTAATGCTTAAAAACGTTGGCGGTGGTTTACCTAATAGGGTTTAGGTAAACTATTATTTTTTTTAAAAGGGAAAAATATGTGATTGGTTGAGAAGGAATGGACCCCACCACACACCAATCTCTCTTCACTTCCCTCCCTCTCCCTGAGTCGGTGAGCCTTCACCGATTTTGGCCTTCCACTCGGTAAACTTCGTCGCGGCAAAGTGATGGCGGTGGATGGTGTGCGGTACCGATGGGGTTTACCGCCCCCACTCCGTTCACCCTAAGCTTACAAGAAGACAACAATTAGAATTTATTGATTACAATAACCCAACCATGTTGGTGTGATTCTAGCTTTCGTTTCTGTTCAAACCAATATTATGGTTAGATCATGTCTAAGGAGATCAACCTCCTAAGAAATAGAGAAGAACAAGAATATAACTTCGAACAAATTTTTAATTTCATTCATGCATAAAAACACATACAATAACAAATACGTTCTGTTAATTATATAGCAAAGGACTCCATTGCCAACCAACACTATTAGCACTAACTATAACTAAAGGGAGTTTCGAATGATGACACGTATTATGAGATTATCCATGCAATGAAAGACTGCCTCCAACTAAAAAGACAAATTAAGGGAGTGGTCCAGACATATGGATCACCGTTTTAAGACACTTAAATGATCAATGTTCCAACCAAGTCGGACCAAGGCAGTACTAGAAGGGTAGTTCGGATTGAGGTAGAAGCAAACACATAGACCCTGATGGAACTCCTTCACCATGGCAAGAACACAAGGTTAACCTGAACCAATGTTCCTAGCAAGGTATGCCTGTAGGATTAAAAAAAAACTTTTCATTGTTAACTTGTTACTAGTTAAGGTAGTGAGCACCTTTGCAAGCATCTCAATATTTAAGGAAATACTCAACTCTTTAATGTCTCACGAAGTTGGTAGTGTAAATGCACCGAAGTGATGAAGTGTTGGATTTGAAAACTCTCATACTGATTAGGGTCTTAACCGTAACTTTTGGTTAAGTTTGTATTTGATATAATTTGACTAAGTATCAATTTTGTCCGATCTTTTGTATAACTCAGAACAAGTGTGTTCCGGGTTAATTGTAAGTTCAGGGGTTTGTTCCCCTGAACAATATTGTTCCGTCCTATAGGTTGTTTATCCGGAACTTGAAAGAAGTTCTAGATTATAGTATGTGCCTATATATATGATACTGTATGATGTAATAGATAGATTTCAGAGAACTAGTAAGTTGTAATCCGTGTGTTTACAATGTGTGTTTAATACAAGTGCATATTTAGTGAATTCTCTGTGTTTCTACTCCTTTTTGTTTAGTGTCTGTAGTGTGTACATGCTTCATGATGGATTCTGCACATCATGATGTATCTTGTTAATTCGATCCGGGTAGTTGAGTGTTAGCTGACCTTACATATGGAATCCGAGCATGCTTAGTATATAGAGTGCTCGTACTATTGTAGGCATTTGATTTGAGTTTTAGATTCGAGAGATTTGCAGATTTAGACGTTGTTTCTGTGTTTTCAGCATTTTTCAGTGTTTCTCATCAGTTTTCATCAAATTTCAGCAGATTTGCAAAGAATTTTGATTAGGTTTTAGTTTGGTTTGTGTTAGATTGGATTTTATCAAAAAAGATTGATTAAATTTCGTTCAGATCTGAGTATTATGGACTGATTTAGCTGGGTTTCTGGTTATCCGGAGAACACATTAGGTGTTCTAGAGATTCTGAAATGATAAACGTTAGTTCCTGGTTTTCTAAGTTTGTTAGAATTCTGAATTATTAATCAAATCTTAGAGTTTGTATCACGTTTTGACTGAGTAGTCCGGAAGAAAGTATTCCAAGGTTAACAACTCCGAATAAAGATCAAGTCTTAGAGTGTGTATCACGCTTTGACCGATTCTATCTTTTGGGGTTTTGTTGAAAGTAGTTGTTGTCCGAGTTTTAATTAGTCTAGAAGATTGTTTATATGGAAGGATTGTTCGATCAAGTTTGATCCATGTTACCTCTGATAGTTTTGGAGAAAAGTGTTCCGGTTTAGTTGTTCATCTAAAATATTGTGTTTCCAGAGATTAGGATTTCAAGACTATTGGCTTAACTTTTTCTGAGTTTCTTGAAACTAAGAAAATTTTTAAGTGTTGTTGCACAGTGTCTTCTTAAAACCTATTGTTTAAATTTGGAAGTTTGTTTTTCAATCTTCAAGATGGAAAATAGCATGGCTAGTGTTGTTCAAAACATCAAGCACAACAACGAAGTGGGAGGTAGTGATAAACCGCCAATTTTTCATAATGAAATGGATTATCCTATGGAAGGAGAAGTTAGAGTGATATATCAAGTTCAAAGACATCAAGATGTGGATTTTCATAAAGGAAGGGTTTGGTGGTTTACCTAGAAATGGTATGAATATTATGTCCTACGACCAATGATCAAAGGAAATTTTATTAGGCCGAGGAACGTGCTATGTCCATGATAACCATGGCTCTTCCACACTCAATTTTGCATACTTTTAGAGCAAAAGATATTTCAAAAAAAATATAGGGTTACATGATTAAAAGATTTGAAGGCAATTTTAAGAAGCGAAGACTTGAGCGTTTGAAGATGCGATTTGTTGTGTTTAAGGCCATGAAAAATGAAACCTATGATGTTTTGGTGAATAGGTTCTATCATTTTCTTAGTGAATTAGACAGAAGCCAAATGGACATTTATATGGAGTTAGAAAAAGTCGAGAAGCTTTTGATGTCACACTCCAACCGAGGGCGGAAACATCGGGGCGCCACGAATAGATTGCTCGAGACTTCATAACACTATTTTGAAATAATTAATTGAACAACAATATTTCATTTCATTTCTAGAATTCAAATACGTCGTCTTGGAAACAAAATTACAACATCATAGTCAAGAAACACAATACAACATGTGACTAAACTAAAAGCGGGTTTCTAGTTCGTTCTACTAGATTTTCATACATCCTTATCGTCATCAAATTCCTACAACATACATTAAAGTATAGTTCAACACATAAGGCATTGGCGAGTATACAAGTTTCAATAGTAGATAATATAAGTTTAAACATTCCACATGGTATAAACTTTTACTTAAAACTAACATACAGTACTAGTAATGCGACTATACATGTCAACCCAAAATTTACCGTTAGCGTAATCTAATCATAGCAATGACTAGACCGTTTTGTTTACTTAACATGACGTCATGAATACGGGCGGTGTTTAATCCTATAGCGCTACACATGTTAAGGGAGGCTTGTACACAGTTAATGACTTAGTATAAAGCATTCGATTCTAGCATATAGAAGTTCGCAAGTATTCGTATTAAGCATGTATGTTTGAATGTTTGTTTTTTGATTTAAGTATAAAGTATAGTGATTTTGTGGGTTGATAAAATATATATGTTGCATCCCAAAAGTGTAAAGATGAAAAAGGGGAGTCGAGTATACTCACGGTTTTGCAAGTTTTCCTAGAAATCCGAGAGTTGATGAGTTGGAGGGTAGAACACGGAAGTTACACGAGGGAACAGAGGTGAGTGAATATTCAGAGTTTGGCGAAGGATTCAGATTCGAAATCAGAAAGTACGAAAAGTAACCGTGTGAAATACCACTTCGTACGAAGTTGGCAGTTTTGGAAAATGTAGCTCGTTTAAACACCCGTTTCGACTTTGAGTTCTGTTGAACGAGGAATTTAGGAACGAGACAGATTAGTCCCAGCTCACAACACCTAACCATGAATTGGTTAGTATCAGGAAGTGTGAGGATTGGTGCATCACAAAGTTTTTGCTTGAGAGTTTGAAAAGCTTCTTCTTGTTTGGGTCCCCATACAAATGGTTTCCCTTTATGGGTTAAAGCCGTGAGTGGCACAGCAATGCGAGAGAAGTTTGAAATGAACCGACGATAATAGCCAGCAAGTCCAAGAAAAGACCTTACTTCAGTTGGTGTACGTGGGGCTTGCCATTCTTGAACTGCTTTGATCTTTGATGGGTCCACATGATTCCTTTGTCATTGACTACATGCCCGAGAAATTGCACCTCTTTTAACCAGAATTCACATTTAGAGAACTTGGCATAAAGCTTTTCCTTTTCTAGGAGTGCAAGAACATGTCGTAGATGACGCTCATGATCAGCTTTAGTTTTTGAATAGATAAGAATATCGTCGATGAATACAATGACAAATCGATCAAGGTAAGGTTTGCAGACTCTATTCATTAGGTTCATGAAAACAGCTGGTGCGTTGGTTAAACCAAACGGCATAACCATGAATTCATAGTGACCATATCGAGTTCGAAAAGCAGTTTTAGGGACGTCTTCTTCATACACTCTAAGCTGATGATAGCCAGATCGAAGGTCGATTTTCGAAAAGCAACTGGCACCTTGTAGTTGGTCAAGAAGATCATCTATGCGAGGTAAAGGATATCGATTTTTGATAGTTAACTTGTTGAGCTCTCTGTAGTCGATGCACATACGAAAAGATCCATCCTTCTTCTTTACAAAAAGTACAGGTGCACCCCAAGGCGATGAGCTGGGGCGTATAAATCCCTTGTCAGTCAACTCTTGCAATTGACTGGCTAGCTCTTGCATTTCGGAGGGGGCTAACCTATATGGAGATTTTGCCACTGGTGTAGCACCAGGTATAAGATCGATACGGAATTCGACATCTCTGATTGGAGGAAGTCCTGAAATGTCGTCAGGAAAAACATGTGGAAAATCTTTTACAACAGGAATATCTTCAAGTTTCTTCTCTGTGGTCCCCTTCTTGATGATATGGGCTAAAAACGCGACATAATTCTTGCGAAGGTATTTTTGAGCTTGAAGACAAGACATTAAGTTGAGCCCTTTCGACGAGGTTTCTCCAAAGATTCGAAGAGTCTGACCGTTTGAAAGAGGAATACGAATAAATTTCTCACGACAAACAACTTCCGCATGATGTAGACTGAGCCAATCCATACCGATTATGATGTCAAAACTTCCCAGCTTCATAGGAATAAGATCGACTGAGAATTCGTGGTCGTTTAAGGTGAGTGTACAGTTGCGTAAAATAGATTCTAATGAAACAGGTTTTCCGTCCGCAACTTCTACCGTTATGGATTCCGCGAGCTTATCCCGATTTTTACTTAAGATAGGTTCAAACTCTAATGACACGAAACTTCTATCCGCACCAGTATCAAATAACATAGAGGCATATCTACCATTTATAAGAAACGTACCGTTGACCACATTGCTGTCAGCTCTGGCCTGGTTTGCGTTAATATTGAAAGCCCTTCCTCTAGCAGGTGGAGGAGCTTGGTTCGCTTGATTCACAGGATTGGCTTGGGCCTGAGCATGAATAATATCAACCAGCCTTGGACATGTGTTCCTGAAATGACTTGGGTCGCCGCAGTTGAAACAAGCCCGCATAGGTTGGCCCATAGGGTAATTGGGTTGATAGTATGTTTGGGCTAAATGTTGAGTGGGTGGGTATGGTAGCTGTTGTTGGGCTTGACCCATTAATTGTTGGTGGGTTTGGGTTATAGGTTGGTGGCGGTTTGTTCGTTGGAGCGTGCGGCAGTTTTGAGCAGTGTGTCCGGCGCGACCGCAGCCGGTACAGTATTGGCAAGGATAGTCAGGGGAGTGGTGATACTGACAACGGTTACATTTTGGTAGTGGCCCTGTGTATGGTTTTCTGTATGGCGCGGGTGGAGGAGTGGCTTGAGTGATGGGTGCAGCAGGAACAGGGGTGTTGGTTTGGGTGACTGCAAAGTTCCTGGTGTTACCCTTCCTCTTGTTAGCAAATTTAGAGGAAGGAGTGTGGTGGTTTGAGGTTTGTCCCTCAGCAGGTGTTTTCTTCTTTTCCTCCTTGAATTTCCCATTGCGAATTCGGTTTTCGATCAGTTCTGTTGCCAACTCCATGGCAGCTTCGAGGGTTACTGGTGAAACGCTGAGGACCGAATCTTGGATTTTCGAGGGAAGTCCTCGAATGTAATGTTCGATCAGACGGTAGGTTGGAGTGAATAAGTTTGGAACCATTTGGTTCAACTCCAAGAACCTTTTGTTGTAAGTAGAGTGATCACCATCTTTTTGCTTCAAGGCATGAAATTCATCCTCTAATTTCTTAATTTCACTCCTAGGACAAAATCGCCTAGTCATGATTTCCCTTAACTCCTCCCAAGTTAAGGCCATCGCATCTTCTGTTCCCTCTTTCCTTTTTCCGTATTCCACCAAGTGAGAGCTACACCAAGTAGTCTCCCGGTGGCGTAACGAACTTTGCGATCCTCAGGACAATCGCAGTTTAAGAAAACGTTTTCCATCTCCTCGAACCAATGTAGGAGAGCAGTGACTCCCTCGGTCCCTTCGAATGTCGGAGGATCACAGGACTTAAAATGTTTGTAGGAGCATTTGTTGGTAGGAGGGTTGTTGATGATCTGGTCCTGTTGTTGAGGAGGGTTAGTAGGATTTGCAGCAAGGGCTTGTTGTACTTGTACTACGATGTCAGGTAATATTGTGGCCATTTGATTCGCGATATGGGTGGCCAAACATTCCCGAGACTTTTCCGATTTCCTACTTCTTCGATGCGATCTAGACGACATCTACAGGATCATAAAATGAGAAGATTGTGAGTTTATGATGTCTTTTTAGGTGTCATGTGTCTTTAAGAAAATGAAAATAACGTAAATATCAATAATGCAACTACATCCAAAGGATGTCTTGGGTTCGCTCATGTTGGGCCTCAAATGTCCCCCATACCTTCACCTACATAGTCATGTGGGCCCCCATGGCTATTGGCTTGGTAGGATTCACATTAGTATTGGCAATTTAACACTTGCATCCCCCGAATGCAAACCACAAAATATGTTCATGAGGCGTTTGGTCGGAACGTGTCCAGGTGTAGACACAATGACAACTCAAAGTGGGATTAGCTCTCACGACGTTTGGTATAGCATGCTTTGGCCTAATAGATATTTCGTACTCTCATCGTTAGTCCCCAGGTAGGCAAACTGGTCCTTTATTTTGGATTTATACGAATGCCAGCCTAGACAGGACGTTCCGACTACCGGTACTAGTACCCTTCCAGTTACTACATGCCCGTCATGAGAACTCACTTTGATGAGATTTGAAAACACGAAAATCATTGTAAAATCAATCATGATGTGGTGTGTGCTTGCATGGATGTGATATGTTATGATCATACGATTTCATGATAGGCATTATTTGATAATACATACTTATGAACATGCTTGAACAATATCAAATGTAACATTTAACATAAACATATAAACATCATGAAATTTGGCATATAACACACAAAATTCTTATAAGTTTCTAATCGACTATAGTATAGGCTCTAAGGGTCTAATAACCTATCCTATATCCCTATAGTCATGGCTCTGATACCAATCTGTCACACCCCGACCCGCAGCGGAAATAAGAGTCGGGGCATAATTGGGTTATCACCAAAGCACATGACATTTACTATTATGTTTCATAATTAAATGAAGTCAATGTTACATTGCTCAAACATCCAAACATGTTCATTCATTACAAGGGAAAACAACCAAACATAATAATCCAAAAACTAAATCGTTTTATTTCTTCTAATCCAGGTCCTATGTGTTCCTAGCTGCTGCTGGTTCACCTGTATCATGTGTAAAATAGGAGGTTTTTGGGTCAACATAAGTTGGCGAGTGAACCTTATAGATAAACATTTGATAATGATTTTCTGGTTAGTTTATCAATAAAATATTGTGCATAATCATGAAAGAGCACATGTATGAAATCAAACATTGGCAAACATCAATTAACAATCAATAGCATACATGAACATACCAACATCATATAACAATTAACATAATTGAACTGTGCGATCAAGGCTCAATCAAACGGAGCCGATCGTATTGCATGAACTGGAAATGTAAATTGAACTGTGCGCTCAAGGCTCAATCAAACGGAGCCGAACGTATTGCATGAACTGGAAATGTAAATTGAACTGTGCACTCAAGGCTCAATCAAACGGAGCCGAGCGTATTGCATGTATTGAAATGTAAAATGAGATGACCGATCAAGGCTCAATCAAACGGAGCCGATCGTGCGGGCACGCCAAGATCAACCGCATAATTAAATGGGGATCCAACTCAACCTCGATGGATGGGGAGCCACGGCCTCGGCAATTGCATGTATTGAAATAATAATTTGCATACAATAATAACTACTTAACAGCAACAAACTAATACACATGTCATGATATGATATATGCACAATAACTTGGTTATAATATGTAAATGAACAAGACACATGATACACCCCAAAAACGTGATTAAAACGGGGAATTTGAAGGGTTCACTCACATTGGGTGCGTTGAATTTGAGATGGTGAGATGCGCACGATTTCGACGAAGCGAGACAACGAGGAAACACTAACCTAAATAATAATGGAAAAATATATTAAATGGATGGATTTTATCAAAGATTTTAATGGGATTTTTAGATATATTTTTGTGAGTTTATGGCTATTTTCTATCCTTAAAAATGTTATTTTTAAGTATTTTTAATTGATTTTTAAATTAAAATAAACAAATAAATATATAAAAAAAAATATTATTATTTTACTGTTTGACCGTTGATCGTTGACCGGTTCGGTCAGCGGTAAATGTTTGCGCCAAGCGGGATTCGAACCGGTGACCTTCAGTTCACGTGCACGTAGCTCTACCAACTGAGCTACGTGACTAACCCGTTAGAAACTCAGTTTTAATTATATTTATATACTTATTCGCCTTAACCGAAAATACCTTTATTTACAAAAACGTTTTAATTCAATTGACCGGTGCTTGGGACAGGGTTCGAACGCGCGCTATGAAGTTTATCTTGCACACAGTCCACCGCTGGACTGTGTGTCTACCCGGTTATATTCTTGATTTATATTATACTTAACAACTACTCGCTCTAACCCGGTTAGTTCATGAATAAAAAGAAATGTTATTACGTAAAGCGTGTGTGTAGTAAGGATCGAACTCGGGACTTGTATATAAACTTTGCACACAGTCCACCGCTGGACTGTGTGTCTAACCCGTTTATTATCCGAATTTTAATTACTTTTATCCCGTTTTTAAGTTCGTCTTCTTCATTACAATTACCGACTTTACTCAATCATCTGGTTCATGGTTTAACTAATTACTAAACATGACGACTAGCTTGAATGTACAAAACCGAACAGTTTGGGGAAAGAAAATACCGGACAGGTCGTCTTCCTTAGGGAGTCCGGCGGGAACAGACAGCTCTGTTTTTGAACCTTCGGCTGGGAGGGTCTAGCAACAGAATTAAGGAATTAGATTTGAAATTGAACCAGAGTACATGGATTATTAGTACGATTGAATGTGCTTACCGTTAACTAGCGAGTTTCCGGCGAATTCCAGAATTTCTCCGGCGAACACAAAAATCCAGAAAAGTCTTCTGTGACTGATTTTGAGTGATGGATTAATGTTAGTAGAGTCCTAACAATAGATTGAAACCGCAAAGGAGGAATATCTTACCGGTTTGTGTTGAACACGGTTTTCCGGCGATTTCTGCAGAGAATTCCGGCGAACAATTTTTGGTGCTCAATTGACTTGAAAACGTGACGAAAAGGAAATGGAGTGTAGTTGGGACGGTTCTGAATCGCATAAATGATTGGAACCTGAATTAATCGGAGTTTGATAACTTTTCGGTTTCAAAAACCGAAACTTTAAGTTCATTCAATTTGGACTTAATTAGAAACCGATATTCATCGGTTATAAGCTAGCCAGACGAAGTTGAACTGATTTGGCGATCGGTTTACCGATTTCCGTTATTCAGATGACATTAACGGTTGATTCGTGTTTGCGTATAAGACCAAATTGTTTTCCTAAGGTTAACAGAAAACACTTGGTGGCGGAGTGGTTTGGGAAGCAAATGATAAATCGTTGGAGACAGCTGACCCGGGTTCGAGTCCCGGCAGCTACAAAAGGTTTTTATTTATTTTATTTTAACTTTTTATCAAATATAATTTTTATGGATTAGTTTATTTATTAATTATGTAATGTTTAAACCCAAAATAATCATAAATAATTAATGAAATTTCATAACTCGGTACAAGTTTGCAAAACGGGGCGGGTTTTGGAGACCCGATTTTTACAAATGTTACAATAAATGTTCATAATTTATAGTTTATAACATAGATTACGTCTAGAGTCCGTTAATTATGTCATGGAGGTCAAGCAAGGAGGTATGGAAACCTCATTGTATTATTCACCAAAGCACTAAGTTTACGAACATAGTTGATAGTCCTGGTTGGTCATGAATGTACAAAAATATAATATGTCTACAAGTGAGGTGTGTAACTTAATTTGGAAAGCCAAGGCTCCCATCGTTCTCACACTTGGTAGAACACAAGTCCATTCCTATTGAGGAGGGTGAATTTGGTTAGCATTCACACTTAGTACAAAAGAAAAGTAAGAGAAGTAGGAGAAGAAATTGTGAAAATAAGAGGAGTGTAGTAAGTTAACACTCACTTAGAAACACTGAGATTATTCTGCCAAAGCCTGGAGATTTCAGAGTGAAAGTGTGAAAGTGAAGTGTGCCCTTTTTTATAAAATCGAGTTGCTGTCAGGTCCACCTCGTGTATGAAGTGGGTACACTTCATGCGAAGTGGGTTTAGTTCGCACAAAGGTGTTAGTTTGGGTTGTTTTTACGTGTTTTAGCCGGTTGTTCAAGTATTTCAAGTATAAAGTTGTAACGTATGGGTATTGCATGTATAATAAGTATCGGTTTGCATGTAAACACGTATTTAAATGATTGATTGTATAACAAGTGTGAATAAAGTATAAATTTCACTATGATAATCGTCTCGGATTACAAAGTTGGAAACGAAATACGAACAAGACATGAATACAAGTTTCCATAAATAGAAGTACGATTACACTTTCTAAATAAGGAACATGCAAGACCAAGCCGAGAATTTAGATAATATTCAGGACCTAGTTTTATACAAAGCTAAATAGAGTGATTCCAAAATAGAGTTGGTGTAGCATTGTTATCTGGAACAAATCAGTTTGAAGAATGTTCAAGTCATAGTGCTTTCCTTAGTTCTGGTGGAAGCTCGTCTGATAGTTCTTCACAGTCTCCTGGTTCCTCATGTGGTTAACAAGGAAGTTCTTCACAGTCTTCAAATGTTAACATACCAATCTTAGATCCTCATCGTTTGAAGTTTATTGAGGAAAACATGGTATTGTTAGCATCCTTTATGACTGCATAAGAAAACTTAGCTTTAGGTAAGTTGGTTGAGAGTTCTAGATCAGATTGATCAAGATGAGATGGAAGAGTTAGACATTCAAATTAATATGTCATTGTTGGTCAGATGGGATAAACAAATTTTTACAGAAAACAGAGAAGAAGTTCATTAGTGGTACTACTAAGATGAGAATATGAATTGATAAAACAAAGGTCAAATGCTACAACTGTGTTTCACTTGATCTTCTTCAGTAGTTAACTAGTTACAGAAAACACATGTACACACTGTAAACACTAACAGAAAGGAGTAGAAACAAAGAATTCACTAAAATGTACACTTGTATTAATCACACAAAGAGCACAAAGTTCTCTAAAACAATAAGTGTTTCACTTGATCTTCTTCGGTAGTTAACTATAGCACGAACACCATTTTCTATTGAATCTGTTGTTGCCCATAAATCATCCAAATGAGACATATTTAAACCTATTTCTATAGTGATAGCAAAAATAATCCTTGATCTTCCCAAAAATTGCATGATTTGATGAAAATCATGATCTCTGGTAAATTCTCATCTACAATAGCTACTTGGCTGTGATTTGGAAAGAACACCCTTGGTGATCTAGCACCCATACCTGTAGACAGAGCACCACACAATTTAAACAATCACTTAATACAACCGCAAGTTTTGTAATAGACTCCATACTTAGAAAACTTTCTAGGTCATGAAACATCTAACACAAAACCTTGGAAAAAAGTAAATTCGGACAGGTTTTCAACACATGTATACTCCGGACTATACTTAAACCTCGGACTGGCCATTGACAAGTCAACACAATCAAAATAAGCTTGAATATCCATACTCCGGATTCAATCATCCTTCTGATTATTGACTTGATCAACATCTAAAGGTTCTTTGGAATATTAATACGATGGAACATGTTTTCTAGAATTTGCATAACCCAGACTAACCGCTTATTATGTTGACTTGGTCAATATTTTTTATTTAAATCAATTTCCACATCATCTTCTTCAAAAAGCTAAAACTGTTTATCCTCTAAAACCCTACTTTATCAAGAACTTGTCTAAATTCAAATCATGTTGGTTCAAATCATTCGAAATCATTTAAGAATCAAAAATCGTAATTTGTTCAATTCCAATTTTAACTAAATCAATCTCAAACGATCATCATTAACAATACTTTATACTTCGGAACACTTTTCCGAACCAACCCTTATTTATTTTATCCAGAACCCAAACACTATTCAATAGTCAACTTTTATCTGAAAAACATTCCCTAAAACTTGTGTATCCATGAACAAATTACCAAACATGTTTATTCCCACACTTAGACAAATCTTTCTAACATTTTGTTATGAAAAAAAACCTTATTTTAACTTACCACATTGGATTAGATAGTTAATCCGCATTCAAAAATGTTACAAAATTTCCGAATTCATTGAGTATCGTTAAAAATGTACAATCACACATGGAAGTGAGAAACAAATTCTTCTGGCTTTCTAAAATTTGATATAAACACACTAAAAATCTTTTTGTCTTTTTGTAAAAAAAATAAACATTAAGCAAATATATATATAAACAAATATTTTTGTGAGAAACATAACTAAAAAGATCATACCAACATATCTATAAAAAAATTAACACTCTTAGTATCATATAAAACAATTTCCATCCAATGGAATTAACAATTCACAATGATCTACGATATTGTGGTCCACTTGAACTTTAACACGTTTTTATAAGTTGTTTTTAAGATATGACAATTAAGTGTATTATAAGTTGACGTAAATATGTTCCCCATCCCAGAATACACTCACGTATTAAGATTTTCTAGATTTCATCTTATAGATGAATACACTACATTGATATATGTATTCGGCTAAACTTCGAGACCTTGAGAGCTCAGGTTAGTGTCCCGCATCGACAAAGAGATGAAGGCTCGACTTTAGGAGATGTACCAACGGTTTGGTATCTTTTTATGCATACGAAGCAGTTTTAAATATATGTACCTGGTGGTAACATAATTCTGAATTTGTACACCCTGTGGTGACAAAATTCTTCAAACATATCATTTTTCGATGATAGTTATCCGACAGGTTTTATACACTTTGATATTTGGGATAGTATACTTGTTCTACTGATAATACAAAAGAATTGGCACGGAACTTGTATCATATCCCGCTAAGATGTCGGGTAACTGTAACCGCAGTAACCTGTTGGGTAAATGTAGCTTTATCAATTATGGTCAAAGGAAGTAAAACCAAGTCCAAAGCAGAAGTCAAAGCTGAATTTATCCGGAAAAGGGAAGAAACCCGACACCGATGAAGTTCCGGGTTATTGACATTGATGAAGTTTCGGGTTATTCCCATATGTGTGATAGTTCGGATTATATTTGTATGTGATGTTGTTCAGGGAAATATGTGTTATCGTGAATACAAGAAGTTCCAGATTACTTGTAATATTGCAGAATAGTTGATCTAGCCTATAAATAGATGTTTGTAGGTTAGATTGTTAAGACTTTGAGAGACTTCGGTGTGTGAATTCATTTGTGGAGAAAGAGGGAGCTTAGATAGAGAAAGTGTGGCTTAAGGTCTTGGTGACATAAACCAGTTGGGGGTAGATGTGCACTCTTTCGGTATATGTAATCTGTGACAACTGAATAATATGAAACGGTTTCTATATCCTCTACACTTTCTATCTTGTTTTATGTTTACGTCTTGGATTATGTGCAATGTTTTGGTGTTCTCCATCGATCCAAGGGTTACGGGGACCTAACAAACTCATTGAAGCATACTCTACTAGCAATCTAGAATATCAATAATTGGGGATACTAATCCAACAAGCTTTGAGTTTATCAAAAATCTGATTTAATCTATATCACCTAAGAGATATTAGGGCCCTCTTGAACACATTCAAGGAATTCATATTATGTATAATTTTTATGTGGAATTCTAATTTAACTATGATTGTTAGATTTTTTTTATAAATTTGTTCACTTGATTAATATCATTTATGTGCGTCTTAAAGGTGTGAATATACATTTAGTAATCATAACCAAATAATTGGTGTTTAATCTTAACTGTGGTATCGCGATTAAAGTCTTTTAAGTATGTTCGGTTTTGCTAAAGCGAAATAGATATAATCCGAATGGATTTTTGGTGACGAATCGATCGATAGCAACTTACCGACAGGGGCTTAGTTGGTGTTGTTGGCGATAGAGCCATATCCGGTTGTTCGACCATGGCATCAGCGAGCTGGCAGTGGTTGCGGTAGTTGTAGTGGCATGGGCACTAGCTTGTGCCGACGACAACGATGTGACTCCAAGAGGGCGTCTACACTGATGGACAGTTGTTTCAATAACCCCATACTACAATTTATAGTTTCTCTCAAACTTTGGAATACGTTAGGGATTTGAATTCAAATTGGAAACTATCACAAAGAATAATAACTTTTCTGAATTCCTAATTTTTTTATTTTATCAACTAACTAACTGGTAAATAAATAACTTATTAACTAGTAACTCATAGAGTTTATTTATTTACAAATAAAACTCTTTAACTTAAGTAAATTATTCAACTAATAATTTATTCCTAAGTCACCCTTTGCATGTCAGAATTTTAAAGTTAAATCTATTTCTTTTTCATTCCTCAGAGTGTAATTATTTGAATGATACTTACCACTAATTTAAATATCCATAATTGGGGATATTAATCCAACAAGTTTTGAGTTTTATCCGCAATATGATTTAAATCTATATCACCTTAGATATTTTAGGGTCCCCATCCAAGATGTTAATATACGTTTATTAATCATAACTAAACATTTATTATTTACAAGACAAAATAGTTATTTCTCTATATAATAATAATAGTAATAATAATAATAGTTATAGTCATAATAATTAATGCTTATGATTATTTGTAATAGTAAAATCACCAAATAAATGGTGTTTTAATCTTAACTATGGTATGACGATTAAACACTTTTAAATATGTTTTGTTTTGCTAAAGCCAATTTGCTATAAACCGAACAGACAAAACTGGGCAATAACACAAAACGCAGCTCTGGGCCTTGATTGCACCCCTTATTTCAAGAACTCCATCTTTGCTTCTCGTCGTCATATTTTTTTGAGCTTTAAATTTTAATCTTGTCTTATTTTATGATTTAGAAAATAAAATAGAAAATAAACAGTCTAGGGATTGATTTGTGATCAACAACACAATTATCAAAGCGTAAAGGAGTCAATCTTTTGTTATCCAAAAGTTTTGAAAAAATAAAACTGGATTACAATTATAAAAAAATTTCTATTTGTTCGCAAAATGGGTCTGATACCACTCTTAGGTCTCGACACGTATTTTTAAATAATTTAATCCTGTCGAAATGTGTGTGAATCGATCTAAACGGAACATTGGATCATCAACCAGAGTCTGATTGCAAACTTGAAATAAAACAAAATTTAACCATAAGGTTGTTTATCTAAAAGATACTATTCCTAAAGAACTCGGCTAACCAATTTGTAACACCTTGGTTTAAAAAAACGGATCGTTAGATCCATTAACATGAAACAACCTTTGAATTTGAACACCTACGGATTCCACTTGCCAAAACACTAGTGACGACCTAACCGATGGCATCTTGTTGACGATGTTCTACCGACGACGTCCTAGTTTAGGGTGTGTTGGCCAACAGCGGCTTTAGCTGGGCAGCTCGGGGAGTATGTGGCATCTGCCTGCGGTGGGCAGTGTCAGTGGGATGGCTCTCTGGCTCTAGATGGTGCCGACGACATCGGTGTAACTCCGGGAGGGTGGCAACGCAAAGAGAGGCATGAAGAGGGTTGCTGTTGAAAAGTTTTCTGAGTAACCTAGCTCCTATTTAAAGTCCTCTCCAACTTTAGAAACAAGTTAAGGTTTTGAATTCAAATAGATAATTATAACAAAAAATAATATCTTTTTGAATCTAATAATTATCACTTACGTTATTTTATTAACTAACTAACAAATACATAAATTATTAATTAATTATTAATCATTAACTCTTAAGCATATGTATTTAAAAGAAAATTCTTTAACTTAAATAAATTGTTCAACTAATAATTTTATTCCTAAAGTCACCATTTTCGTGTCATAATATTTAAAGTTAAATGTTATTTCTATTCATTGCTCAAATTATAACTACCTGAATGGTATCATACTGTAATGTTGAATATCCATAACTGAGGATACTAATCCAACAAGTTTTGAGTTTCTCCCAATTTAATTTAACCTGTATCACCTTAGAGATTTTGGGGCCCTTTTAAACACATCCAAGGTGTGAAATATACATTTATTAATCATAACCAAACATCTATTAATTACAAGACTATATAATAAATAATAATAATAATAATAATAATAATAAAATAATAATAATAATAATAATAATAATAATAATAATAATAATGCTTGTATTATTTGTATTTATAATCTTACCAAATAATTGGTGTTTCATCTATTATCGTATCACGATTAAACTCTTTTAAATTTGTTCGGTTTTTGCTAAAGCCAAATAGCTTTAAACCAAATGGGACAAACAAGGCAGTAACACAAAACATAGTTCTGGTCTTGATTACACCCACTTATTGCAAGTACTCCATCTTTGCTTCTCGTCATCATAATTTTTTTATCTCCAACCTTTTGTTTTCCTTTTTTTTACAATTTAGAAGATAAAATTGAAATTTTTTTTGTTGCAAGACACTACAAAAAATGACTTTTGGGCTGTATCTTTTGCTAAGAATCAGTCCCTAATGGTTACATGGCTGAGTCCCCAGCCTATCTCAATATCTAGTACTAGATACTGGTTTTAAACAACTAAAATTTGTCCCCACCCCGTTTTCCAACACAATCCCGTGGGCCCGGTGGGAGTGTTTGTGACGTAAGATTGGCATCGTTATGGTCAAACATATACACACAGCGGAAGTCTTGAATATAAAATATTATTACAAACCATAAAGTTGAAAGTCTTAAAAGTAAATATAAGGTTTGCAGTATTAGATCCACAGCGGATCGAAAAAAGTACGAAATGACATCTTCTGACAGACTTTAGGCTTAACAAAGAACTTGCAAAATTCCCTACGTCGTTACCAAGCAGCTCCTAGCCTATTCCGTGCCGAAACCTGTCACTTACCTTTTGGAAATACGTCAGTTTTCACTGTAAATACTTTTTTAAACCGACTCATTTAAAACTTTAAAAATTTGTTTAGGTGCATTGACACGAAAATCATTTATAACCTGGACAATTCAAAATGATCTTGTTTACATTTTTTACAGTCTGTCAATACATATGGGATCCGGTGCAGAAACCGAATAAACCTGATTAACCAAAACACTACTTAATAAGACCCACGAGGAGTATAATAAAAAAAATTGTTTAACATAAGCATCTGTCCGGGTGTATGCCTACACCCCAGCTTAGGTCGTGGCCATTAGTATTTTAAATAGCCAAGGATATCCAGGACACGGTCGAGTTAACCCCCAATGTTTAAGTTATCAGACAATACAAAATAAAACGGTTATAAGATTTAGTAAATCACAATCCATAAACATGATTCCATACCCGATCAAGCAGTAATATAAACCGTATCCCAAGCCCGTATGGGAAAATAATTAAAGTATTTACCTGAGCTAGTTCTTCTAACGAATAGTAACTCACCGTTAATCAAGAAGACAAATGCAAGTATCGATCTACTGGGAGGCTTCTAGTCTGGATTGATGTATTAATAACCAAATTAGAATGCTAACAGTTTCGGTTGAGTCGTTGACTCGAACTAGTTAGCTTAAAGGACACACAACGGAATGATACGCTAGACTAAGCGATGACCAAAAGAATGTTGTTTAAAACCCGAAAGTGCTATACTTGAATATTTCGGAAAAACATATAACATTCTGGATTTTGATATAAAAATGATAAGGTTAGAACCGTTTCGTGAATTTACGTAAACTATCACGTAACTTACCGAACGCATATAAGCAATACCGGGTAACCGAATGAGTCATATACAAGTTTCATGTGCCTTTACATTTAAAACATGTTATAAAATCATAAAAATATTATATGCATCCCGTTATAGTTTTAAAACCGAATTCAGCTTCATAAAGGTAATTTGGTCATTTTAACGATTTGTAAAAGAAAGAGTTGGTGATAATCTGATGTCAAGGTCATATATTATTTATAAAAATATTCATTTTATAATGTGATATCATAAATACAAAATATGTGTTGGTTTTATATTTAAAGACCAAACTATGCCCCGAAAGGGATTTTGGTCATTTCACACATAGATTTGAAGACTTATTTGGGGAATCTGAGTTTATACTTGTATTTACTGTAAAAATTTAAAATATGTTGTTATAATCATAGTGACAAGTCTTGATGCTTAGATATGGTTTTAGCCCATACTATGCGTCGAAAGACGATAAAGTCGCTAAAAAGACAATTTAACCGATTTTAAGAAAATTATAGTTTTGATCAGTTTATATAACCAAAATACTTTATTCATTATATAAATCAGTTTGTAAAAGGTTTTGGTATAAAACGTCTTTAAAACTCATTTTATGCACCGTAAGGGTATTATCGTCATTTATCGATACTATGCAAGAGCCTTTACATAAACTCAGTTTATAAACTGATTTAATCTCCCAAATAATTCTAAATTATCATCACTTCAGTAGGTAAGTATTTTATTTTAGAGTTTGTTAAAAATATTTTTTTCCGAAAAGGCATTTTGGTCCTTTAAAAGCTTGATTTGCGATATATAGGAAAAACTCAGTTTTATGACCAATTTATTGACATGCATGCAAGCCAAACAAGTAAAATATCAGTAGTAACTTTTTGCATGTTCATTTTTAATTAAATCTCAATTTAAGTAAAAGGGAAAAGTATCAAACTTGATACATTAATGAAACTTGCGCATAAACTCGGGTTATGATTATGACCATGTAGTATGACCTCAGAGGGGTTTTTACTACATTATATAAGGACCATAATGTTAACTTAGAACGGCCTTGAAAGATACTAAATGGGTCAGAGCTGAAAGTCAAAGAAAAGTCAAACCTTGCGACTTTCAGTTGCGAACCGACCTTTAGACCTGGATTTGACAGCCGGCATGTTCTCACATGTTCTTATTATTATTACCGAGAATTTAGAGTGTCAAAACTGATTTTATAGCATGCATGTTTATTAATTATGCGTTTGATACCAATCTGACCCAGGTTACTTTTTATGAATAAGTTTGACTCGTCAATCGACATGCAAATGTGTAATCAGGAGGTGCCCTTATGGGGTGTTTACCTACCTCATTACGATCATATAACCATGTTAGATCAATCATGACTGGACCGATAAGGATTTAACCGCAAGTCAAACCGTTTTATGACAACTTGACTTTTGGCTTGAATGAGTAATAAACTGAAGGAGGAGGTCAAGAACACTTACACAAGGTCCTTGCAAAAAAAATGAGATGAACTTGAAGACCCTTGATTCTCCAAACTTGCAGAGAAAGAGGGAGAGAGTTATGAAAAGGTGCAAGTTCTTTAGGTGGAGATCAAGCTTGAATTTATGGAGTTAGATAGTTTTAAGGATCAATACAGGTGTTAGGCATGCAAATACTGATGACACAAGTGTCTAGGGTCATGTCTTGACAAGGGATGGTGGAATTCGGGAAAGTTAAGCTTACATGCATCTGCCACGAGTCTGCCCCATTTCTGCCCTTCTGCAGTCCCCTTACGGACCGTATGACCATAAGGTTACGGTCCGTAAGGACCTCCCCGCGCCCAAAACTCAACAACCCGGTTACGGGTCGTAACCGCATTGTATTGCGTCCGTAACCAATCTCCAGAAAGAAGACTTTAAATTTTTCTTTGAATTTATTCCTGATTCGATTATGCCTTGACGTTTAGAGGTTACTAATTAACATACGTTGCACTTGGTCCTTCTAGGTCAGTAGCCGGCACGAGGATCAACGGGACACGTGTTGAGGTTTAACTGGTTGAGATTTACGAGGTGTTACATCCTCACCCCTTTAAAAGAAATCTCGACCTCGAGATTTTATTCAAAAAGATGAGGGTACTTTTGACGCATGTTGGATTCGACTTCCCATGTATACTCGGGGCCTCGGCGGGCATCCCATTTCACCTTTACAATAGGTAATTTCTTCCTTCGGAGCTTCTTGACCTGTCGATCTTCGATTGCAATCGGTTTCTCAATCAACCTCAGGTTTTTATCTATCTGGACGTCCTCAAGAGACATTGATAGCGATTCATCGGCTAGACATTTCTTTAAATTGCAAATGTGGAACACATCATGAATTCCACTTAACTCCTCAGGTAATTTTAGCTTGCAAGCTACCGACCCAACACGTTAGACGATCTCGAACTGTCCTATGTCTCTAGGGCTTAACTTGCCTTTTTTCTCGAAGCGCATCACACCTTTCCAAGGTGATACCTTCAACAACACCTTGTCTCCTATTTGGAACTGTAGAGGTTTACGCCTCTAATCTGGGTAACTCTTCTGTCTATCTCGGGCAGCTTTGAGACTTTCAAGGATTAGCCCAATCTTATCTGTCGTCTCCAGGACTGTCACACCCCGACCCGCAGCGGAATAAGAGTCGGGGCATAATTGGGTTATCACCAAAGCTCATGATATTTACTAATATGTTTCATATTTATTAAATTCAAAGTTACATTCTAAATAATCCAAACATGTCCATACATTACAAAGAAAATAAACCAAGCAAAACAATCCCAAACTCTAAATCATTTTATTCTTCTAGTCAATCCTAAGTATTTCTTGCTGCAGCTGGTTCACCTGTATCATGTGTAAAAATGGGGGGTTTTGGGTCAACATAAGTTGGCGAGTGAACCTTGTTAGATAAACATTTATTATTGATTTACTTATTAGTTTATCAATGAAAAATTGTGCATAATCATAAATGAGCAAATGTAAATAACCAAGCAGTAGCAATAGCAATCACAACTAAAACATACAATAACACATGATAGCATACATTAACATACCAACATCATACGGTAAATAACATGAATGAAACTGTGCGATCAAGGCTCAATCAAACGGAGCCGATCGTATTGCATGTACTGAAAATGAAAAATGTCTGTGCGATCAAGGCTCAATCAAATGGAGCCGATCGTATGTGGGCACGCCAGGTTCACGCTCATAATGTAATGGGGAGCGCGGCCTATGAAATTGCATGTACTGAAAATAATAAATTGCATCTAACGATAACCACACAACAGTTGAAACAAACTGAATACACATGTTCATGATATGAGGTATGCATAATGATTTAAATATAATATATAGCAAGACACATGATACACCCCAAAACGTGATTAAAACGGGGAATTTGTAAAGTTTCACTCACATTGGGTGCGTTTGATTGGAGATGAAGAGATGCGCATGAGTTGGGAGAATGGAACAACGAGAATTACTAACCTAAATAATAACGGAAAAATATAGTAGATGAGTGGATTTTATTAAGGATTTTAATGGAATTTTTAGATATATTTTTGTGAGTTTAAGGTTATTTTCTATCCTTAAAAAAATATTATTTTTAAGTATTTTTAGTTGATTTTTAAATTAATTTAAATAAATAAAAATATAAAAAAAATGTTTATTTTTGCGTTGACCGTTGACCGTTGACTTGTTGACTTGTTGACCGGTTCGGTCAGCGTGCATGTATGTGCTGGGTGAGACTCGATCCCGAGACCTCCCGTACGCGTGCACGCAGCTCTACCAACTGAGCTACGTGTCTAACCCGAAATAATCTTGTTTTTAATTATATTTATATACTAATTCGATTTATTCAAAATTCATTTGTTTTTAAAAAGATTTTAAATCAACGAACCGGTGCTGTTAACCAGACTCGAACACGTGACGTGCGAGTTAGAGTTGCACACAGTCCACCGCTGGACTGTGTGTCTAACCTGGTTAATATTTCGGTTTTTATTATACTTAACAACTAACAAAGATTAACCCGGTTCAGTTTTAAACAAAAAGGCATTTTATTACATAGAGAGTAAAGCTGGGACATGATTCGAACTCGCGCCGTATGTGTATATGTTTGCACACAGTCCACCGCTGTCTAACCCGTTCATTATATCGATTTTTATTAGCCTTATATTATACTGCGTCTTCGTCTTCTTCGTTAATTTTACCCAGAAAACAAAGTCCAACTGTTTTGACTGATTATGCCTAATCTGGTTTTTAAACTTTATGAGTAATTTAAAGGTAACAAAATGGAGAGAGTTTGGGGGAAAGGATCTACCGATCAGTGATTTTCACAGAATTCCGGCAGAGGTTCGTCGGCTCTGATATTGAACTCCGGCTGTTGAAATCAATTAACAGTTCTGTTCGATTATTTATGAAGTTGAGGTACTTAATCGAAGTTTAACAGAAGTTTGAAAGATCATACCAGCTCTTAGTGTGTTTCCGGAAGTTTCAGAAATTTTCTGGCGAAGGTAGGAATTTCGACAAACGTTGACTGGGATTGATTCTGATGGTGGAGTTGTGTTAGAGACAGATTAATCAAATGATTGAAACAGAAAGAGTCGAAGGAATTACCGTGTGGATGTGAGTCTCGGTTTTCGGCGACTTGCAATTTTTCGGCGAGTTGATTTAAGCTTTCTGAAGGACTGAATGTATGACGAAAGTGAAATGGAAGGTTTGTATGATGTTTCTGAGTCGCGAGAGGGGTCTTGATTGAAGTAAATCAGACATTGATCATTTTCAGTTATAAAAACCGATCATAATCAAAATTGAAGTTCATTCAAATCCGAATTGATTAGGATTGTCGGTGCATCGGTTATAAACTGAATTTGCGATTACCAAACGTTTAGACGGTTGAATTGCCGATTTCGGTTTTCATTTGGCGCAACCGGTTTAACTAGGTTTGTGTATAAGAGTTATTTGTTTCCTAGAGTTGAAAGAAAACAACAAGTGGCGGAGCGGTGATGTGTGTGAGTGTTAAGTCTTTGGATATCAATTTCCGGCTTACCCGGGTTCGAGCCCCGGCAGCAACATTTCATTTTTATTTATTTTGTTTTCACTTTTTATAAAATATAATTTTTATAGTTTAGTTTGTTTATTAATTATGTATCATTAAAATTCAAAATAATCATAAATACACAACATGACATTTATAACTTGATATCCGATTACAAAACAGAGCGGGTTCTGGAAACCCGTTTTTGACAAATGTTACAAGGACTATTTCAGGTCCTGTTAGTTGGGCCTCTCCAACTTCCACCCAACAAATAGGCGTTCAAGACTTCCTCCCATATAAAGCTCCGAAAGGAGCAGCCTTGGTACTTGTGTGATAACTGTTGTTATAGGAGAACTCGATTAGGTGTAAGTGGTCATCCCAACTTCCACTTAAATCGATCACACAAGCGCGAAGCATGTCTTCTAGTGTCTGGATGGTACGGTCACTTTGACCATCGGTCTGAGGATGGTAAGCCGTACTGAAGTTTAATCGGGTGCCTAAGGATTGCTGGAAACTCTTCCAGAAGTGAGAAGTGTATCTTGTATCTCTATCGGATACAATAGATACTGGCACACTGTGTAGTGACACAATTTTATCCATGTAAAGCTTGGCTAATTTGTCAGAGTTATGCGTCTCTTTTATGGGCAAGAAATGTGTTGACTTAGTCAGTCTATTGACAATTACCCATATCATGTCATTTCCACTCTTTGTTTTAGGAAACTTGGTAATGAAATCCATAGTTACCATCTCCCAATTCCATGTGGGTATTTCCAGTTGCTGAAGAAGTCCTGACGACCTCTGATGTTCTGCCTTGACTTGCGAACACGTCAAGCACTTCGCTAATGGTTGGCGATGGATTTCTTCATACCCATCCACCAATAATTCAGTTTTAGATCCTGATGCATTTTGTCACTTCCAGGATGCATCGAATATTTGGAGTTATGAGCTTCCTGAAGGATTATATCTCTGAGTCCTCCAAAAATCGGAACCCATATCCTCCCATTGAATCTAAGTATTTTTATCTTTACCAGGAGTCAATTGATCAGTGGTTTTACCTAGCCCTTCCTTAGGGAGGTTCGCTTCCAACATAGCTTGCTTTTGTGCATCAAGTAGTTTCTCATTCAAACTATTTCTGAGCTCAATACTTTTGGCGTTGATCCTGATTGGCTTAACCCTCTCCTTTCGACTAAGCGCATCGGCAACTACGTTTCCTTGCCAGGGTGATATCGAATTTCACAATCGTAATCGTTTAATGTCTCCATCCAACGGCATTGTCTCATGTTCAAATCCTTTTGATTGAATAGGTGTTGAAGGCTTTTGTGATCTGTGTATATAATACACTTAGTGCCGTATAAATAATGCCTCCATAATTTAGTGCAAATACAAAGGCACCCAGTTCCAAGTCATGGGTCGTGTAATTCCCTTCATGCACTTTTAATTGTCTCAATGCGTACGCAATTACCTTGCCCCTTTGCATAAGCACACAGCCCATGCCAGTGTGCGAAGCATCGCAGTAGACAACAAACTCTTCAGTACCTTCAGGCAGAGTAAGTACAGGAGCATTGCTCAACTTATGCTTAAGAATCTCAAAGGATTCTTATTGTTTGGGACCCCAATTAAACTTGACATTCTTACGGGTCAGGGTAGTTAAAGGAGTGGCTATTCTTGAAAATTTCTCGATGAACCTCCTATAATAACCGGCCAGTCCTAGGAAACTACGAATTTCGGAGAGAGTCTTGGGTGCTTCCCAGTGCATGATAGCTTCAATCTTAGCTGGGTCAACTTGAATACCTCGCTTACTCACCACATGCCCTAAAAACTGGACTTCTCTAAGCCAGAACTCACACTTAGAGAATTTTGCATAAAGCTTTTCCCGTCTTAGACGTTCTAGAATGAACCTTAGATGTTTCTCGTGATCTGCTTGATTACGAGAATAGATAAGGATGTCGTCTATGAAAACAATGACAAAGTTATCTAAGTATGGTTTGCAGACTCTATTCATAAGATCCATGAATGCTGCTGGTGCATTAGTGAGTCCAAAAGGCATCACTAAGAACTCATAATGACCATATCTGGTCCTAAAAGCAGTTTTCGGGACGTCTTCACTTCTAACCTTCAACTGATGGTATCCAGACCTTAAATCGATCTTTGAAAAGTAGCTAGCCCTTGCAACTGATCGAATAAGTCGTCGATCTTGGGTAAAGGGTAACGGTTCTTAATTGTTACCTTGTTTAGCTCACGATAATCAATGCACAGACGTATTGAGCCGTCTTTCTTCTTTACGAACAATATAGGAGCTCCCCAAGGGATGAGCTAGGCTGTATGAAGCCTTTCTCTAAAAGCTCATCCAGTTGGGTTCTTAGTTCCTTCATCTCTGAGGGTGCTAATCGGTAAGGAGCCTTCGCAATTGGTGCAGCTCCAGGCAGGATATCAATCCTAAACTCCACTTGCCTATATGGGGGTAAACCAGGCAATTCCTCAGGAAATACATCTACATATTCGGAGATAACTTTCAAGTCTTCTATCTTTTGTTTGGTTTCGTCAATGGTTACTTGTGCCATGTAGATGATACAGCCTTTTTTCAAACATCTTGAGGCTTTCTGAAGAGACATCTTTTCGGGTAACCCATGATGATGATCTCCTAATATGGTAAGGGTTTCACCGGACGGGGATACGATTTCGATGAGTTTCTTATTGCACGCGATGCGAGCTTGGTTATGGGATAACCAATCTATGCCTAAGACTAATCGAATCCTGCCAACTTCATTGGCAAAAGAGAGACTGGAATAGTTTGATTCTTTATGGATATGGAGCATCCATCAAGAATGGTAGAAGCGGATTCCAAGGTTCCATTGGCGAGTTCTACTTCATAGGTTACGTCTAAGGCTCTTATGGGCAAATTCAGTAATTCACAAAACTTATGACTTACGAAAGACTTATCAGCTCCGGAATTGAACAAGACTCTAGCAAAAATGTCATTAATGAGAAAAGTACATGTTATGACATTGTTGTCGTTGACGGCCTCCTTAGCGGTCATCTGAAAAGCTCGGGCATTTCCCTTGTTTGCCCCTCCATTCTTGGCACCATCCTTGGTTGCCTTAGGGTAGTTGGTCTTTATGTTGCCCTTTTCGCCACATCCATAGCAAGATGCGTCCTTCAGATCCTTGCACTCCAAGGTCTTATGCCCCAATCTCTTACTGAGTCCACAAGGCTTAGCCTGTGGATCAAATCGACACTGACCCCATGCTTCTTTTTGCAGATCTTGCACGCGGGTCTATCATCGGACCGACCTTGGTTCCCTTTGAACCCAGGCCTCTGCCTCTTCCTGTCAAACTTGTGGGAGTTATCATCCTCCCTTTTCCTTTTCCCCTCAGCATCGTTCTTAACTGATATTTTCCTTACTATGTCTTGAGTAAGGGACAGTGCCAGGTCCACAGCAGACCAGTAAGTGCTAGTCTTAGAAGCCTAGACCATCCCCTTAATTTCTGGAGCAAGACCATTAATGAAACGCGCAATGCGCTTTGGTTCCGGGGTGATCAGATAAGGAACTAACCTCGATAGGGAGTTGTAATCAGTGACAAACTTGCGGCAATCTAGGTTCTTCATAGAGAGAGTCAAGAAATCAGACTCTATCTTCTCCACCTCGTGGGGAGGGAAGTATGTCTCCTTGATTAAATCAACAAACCTTTTCCATCCCAAATTATACAGGGCCACCTTCCCTGTAGACTGCACCATTGCCTTCCACCATATCAGGGCATCGCCCTTGAAAGACTAAGACACGAACTTCACTACATCATTCCTAGCACAACTGCTAATATCCACAATGGTTTCCATCTCATCCAACCACCTAAGGCATTCCACCGCACTTTTTCACCATTAAAGTCTCGTGGCTTACAGGAGACAAAGTATTTATAGGTGCATCCATCTCTGACGGGATGGTCCCTTTCTCTATGCGCGTGTGACCCTTGGTCATTTGTCTTTCTAGATTCACTCCTCTTATTTGAAGAATGAACAGAGCTACTCCTCTTAGCTGAGGATCATGGAGTAGATGTGGTTCTGGAATGAGTAGCGCTGGTATCTTTTAGCTTCTCCAAGGCTTTGTTCATGGCTTTGCTTACAGCCTCATCAATGCGAGCTTGGAAGGCATCGTCGTTAACGTTAACATTAGCATGATCATCATTCTCGGGGTGGCTATTGGCTCCTCCAGAGTCAGCCATCTTGTAGATCTTGGTACTACGCAGTTTAAAAGTCCATTAGTTGGTCATTGCAATTGATGATTCGCAGTGCATCATGGTATTCTTAACCATTTAAGTACATTAAAGTACATGTTTCTTAATAAACTTGGCACAAAAGGCTTAGACTTTTAGAGAATCATGAATGGTGTTGGACATGGGATTTATGGCTTAAAGGCATTTCATCACTAATGGATGTTTGAATTTTGTCATTACATATTGACAAGATAATATAAGATTGATAACTTATGATCGATGAGGTTTGGGCGTAGCCCAACTACCTCGATGGCTAGTGTGGTTCCTCAAGTCATACTGCCAGGAGAGTCAACATCACTTAGACGTTTGACTAGGATTGATTGTCTTAAAATGTTTTTATAATAAGCCTCGGTTGTATTTATGATCATTTTAATAAGGTTGGAGCGTGGCTCACTACCTTGGACAGGGAACCTTAAAGGTTACGATGTCCTTGACTCTATTGGATGATTAGGTATGGTTCGTTAGCCATTCATCCTTGAGTGATAATGGAAAGTGTTTATCATTCTTGACGTACAATGTGATCTTGTTAACCATTAGGCTTTGAGGTGGAACATAGTTCACTGCCTCTGGATAGAAGAGATACTCTTCCTTAGCTATCATGATAGAAGGTTATCAGTCCTTAACTTATCATAGTTTTCCAATTTATTATGGTCTATTACCATTTTGGCTGAGAAACCATTAAGAAGATCTTTTGGAATTTTAGCAGATCAGTAAAAATTTCGAGTAAACTCGAGACGATCGCTTGAACAAAGGATAATTCTAATACTTATATACACACATATGAAATTTTGAATCCTTTCTCATTAAATAAATAAGGGATTACATTAGGGCCTTAACAAGTCTTTTAATAAAATTAAGATTAATTGGTCCTTGTAGGGGCCTAACAGAGATAACTAGTCCACATAGGGACTGACAACGAAATACTTGTCCACGCAGGGACTAAAAGAAATTACTTGTCCACGCAGGGACTAAATAGAAATCTTGTCCACGCAGGGACTTAAATAGAAATACTTGTCCACGCAGGGACTAAAATAAAAATACTTGTCCACGCAAGGACTAAAATAGAAATACTAATAGCTCAATCCCTACCCATCTTTCTTTCCCTTCCATATTTTTGTCAACTTCTTGAAGGCCTTGAAGGTTTTCTTCTCCTTTTTCTCAGATTGGCGCTGCAGTTGTTCTACTCTTTCTAAGGCCTGATTCATGGCCTCTAGTTGTGGCGTTGATTGCGGTGTTTGCTGCGGCGGGGGTTGCGATGGTGGCTGATACTAGGATGCAGAAGGGTATTGGTATCCATAGCCAGGATATGATGTAGCTGAGTATGGGAGAAAAGGAGTTGGTTATAAGCATTATATGCGGCTGCTTCCAAATATGGATCAACATACGGTGCCGAATAGTCATAGTGTAAAGGTGTAGGTGTATGGTGGTACCAGATGAATCTGGATAGGAAGGAATCGGGTTTCCCGTGTCTAGCAGCGTTAGCTGAACTGTAGGTTCAATGGTTGGCGGAAGAGGTGGCAATTCTGCCACAAGGGACGTGTTTGAGGGTCCACCCATTTGTAGGTCCTCAGGGATGACAGGTAAGTTTGGGACGTAGGTGGTTGCGAACCCGTCCATTGCCTATAGCACCGACATACGAGCTCCACGCTTCCTTCTTGGAGGTGTTTGTTGTTGTTGTTGTTCCTCCACTTCCATTTGTTCAGCTTCTTGGGGAGGTGATGGAGGCTTGGAAGAATGAGGAGATGGGGTATAGTAAAATTGGTATTGGCTCCATCTCAAATCCCAACTATCGGGGCCTTCAAATGGTGATACCATGCGAGAGGGGGGACCACTTAACAGTTCAATAGGATAGTCGCGAGATCCCAAGGGTGGCATCTCTGGATCTTCTTCCAGTGGGTGCTTGAGTCAACCAGCGGTGTTATAGATGGTGAACGCGCATAGCTATTTGGGTTGGAGGTTTCTTGGTGAGGGTTGGAGCGATGGGAGTGATGCGAATGGTACGAATGGAATAAGTAGTGTGAGTCTTGGGAGTCTGAATGTGGGGGAGAGTACTCGTGTGGAAGCGGGTACCCGAATGGTCACCATGATGACGAAGAATCTCCTGATCCTTCGTGTGGATTTGGGCTCGGTACATGGGATGGTCCTTGCCCGGGTGCTCCTCCTCTTGTTGAGCCTCCACCTCTCCTACTGCTACCATGGCATCTTGGCGGCATTTTTCCTGCTCCAAAATAAATTAGAAAAACAAGCAAAAACGAAATAATAAATAAAGGTTTTAATAAGGGTTAGAGAATCCTAAATTGATGTCTAGACTCGGTGCCTAAGGAATGTGCTATTGTGTATACTCGTGATTAAACACAAAAGGCTAGTTTTTAATTCGCTCGAACGTTGGCTCTGATACCAACCTGTCACACCCTGTATTTCCAACACAATCCGGTGGGCCCGGGTGGGGAGTATTGTGACGTAAGATTGGCATCGTCATGGTCAAACATATACAGCACAGGGGAAGTCTTGAATATAAAATATTATTACAAACCATAAAGTTGAAAGCCCTTAAAAGTAATATAAGGTTTGCAATATTAGATCCACAGGCGGATCGAAAGTACGAAAATGACATCTTCTGACAGACTTTAGGCTTGACTAAGAACTTTCAAAATTCCCTACGTCGTTACCAAGCAGCTCCTAGCCTATTCCGTGCCGAAACCTGTCACTTAGCCTTTTTGGAAAATACGTCATTTTTCACTGGTAAATACATTTAACCGACTCATTTGAAAACATTTAAAAATTTTTTAGGTGCATTGAGCACGAAAATCATTTATAACCTGGGACAATTCAAAATGATCTTGTTTACAGTTTTACAGGTCTGTGAATACATACGGGGTCCGGTGCAGAAACCGAATAACCTGATTAACTGAAACACCACTTAATAAGACCCACGGAGGAGTATAATAAAAATAAATTGTTTAGCATAAGCGTCTGTCCGGGTGTATGCCTACACCCCGCACTTAGGTCGTGGCCATTAGTATTTTAAATGAGCCAAGGATATCCAGGACACGGTCGAGTTAACCCCCAATGTTTAAGTTATCAGACAATACAAAATAAAGCGGTTATAAGATTTAGTAAATCACAATCCGATAAACATGATCCCATACCCGACCAAGCAGTAATATAATACCGTATCCCAAGCCCGTAT
The DNA here is from genome assembly GCA_947069175.1 of Scalesia atractyloides. Taxonomy (NCBI): domain Eukaryota; kingdom Viridiplantae; phylum Streptophyta; class Magnoliopsida; order Asterales; family Asteraceae; genus Scalesia; species Scalesia atractyloides. Next base: position 28,037,276 of record CAMTDV010000006.1, read on the forward strand.
AGGGAAAATAAGTTAAAGTATTTACCTGAGCTAGTTCTTCTAACGAATAGTAACTCAGCCGTTAATCAAGAAGACAAATGCAAGTATCGATCTACTGGGAGGCTTCTAGTCTGGATTGATGGTATTAATAACCAATTAAAATGCTAACGAGTTTTGGTTGAGTCGTTGACTCGAACTAGTTAGCTTAAAGGACACACAACGGAATGATACGCTAGATTAAGCGATGACCGGAAAGAATGTTGTTTAAACCTGACAAGTGCTATGACTTGAATATTTTGGGTAAACATATAACATTCTGGATTTTGATATAAAAATGTTAAGGTTAGACTCGTTTCGGTGAATTTACGTAAACTAGTCACGTAGACTTAACCGTACGCATATAAGCGATACCGGGTAACCAGATGAGTCATATACAAGTTTCATGTTCCATTACACCTAAAACATGTTATAATATCAGTAAGATATTAACATGCATGCCCGTTATAGTTTTAAAACCGAATTCAGCTTCAAAAGGGTAATTTGGTCATTTTACGATTTGTAAAAGAAAGAGTTGGTGATAATCTGATGTCACGGTCATATATTATTTATAAAAATATTTATTTTATGATGTTATATCAGTAAGATAGCAAATATATGTGTGGTTTATATTTAAAGACCAAACTATGCCCCGAAAGGGTATTTTGGTCATTTCACACATAGATTTGAAGACTTATTTGGGAATCTGAGTTTATAACTTGTACTTACTATAAAAATATTTAAAATATGTTTTATAATCAGTAGGTGACAAGTCTTGATGCTTAGATATGGTTTTAACCCATACTATGCATCGAAAAGGCGATAAAGTCGCTAAATGACGATTTAACCGATGTTTAAAGAAAATTATAGTTTTGATCAGGTTTATATAATCAAAATACTTTATTCACTATATAAAGTCAGTTTGTAAAAGGTATGATTATGAAAACGTCTTTAAAACTCATTTTATGCACCGTAAGGGTATTATCATCATTTATCGATACTATGCAAGAGCCTTTACATAAACTCAGTTTATAAACTGATTTAATATCCAAATAATTCTAAATATATCATCACATCAGTAGGTAAAGTATTTTATTGTAGGAGCCTTTACATAAACTCAGTTTAAAACATTTTATTATCTGAAAAAGGCATTTTGGTCCTTTAAAAGCTTGATTTGCGATATTTAAGAAAAACTCAGTTGATGACCAATTTATTGACATGCATACAAGCCAAAAAGTTAACATATCAGTAGGTAACTTGTTGCATGTTCATTTTTAATTTAAATCTCAATTTAAGTAAAAGGGCAAAGTAGTCAAACTTGACACATTAATGAAACTTGTGCATAAACTCGGATTATGATTATGACCATGTAGTATGACCTCAAAGGGTTATACTACATTATATATGGATCATAATGCAACTTAGAAGCGGCCTTGAAGATACTAAATCAGGTCAGAGCTGAAAGTCAAAGAAGAAGTCAAACCTTGCGACTTTCAGTTGCGAACCGACCTTTAGACCTGGATTTGACGAGTCGGACATGTTCTCACATGTTCTTATGATTATTACCGAGTATTTAAAGTGTCAAAACTGATTTTATAGCATGCATGTTATTAATTATGTGTTTGATTTTCAAATCTGACCTAGTTTGACTTTATATGAATAAGTTTGACTCGTCAATCGGACATGCAAATGTGGTAATCAGGAGGTGCCCTTATGGGGTGTTGTTAACTACCTCATTACGATCACATAACCATGTTTAGATCAGATCATGACTGGACCGATAAGGATTTAACCGCAAGTCAAACCGTTTTTATGACAAGCTTGACTTTTGGCTTGAATGAGTAATAAACTGAAGGAGGGAGGTCAAGAACACTTACACAAGGTCCTTGCAAGAAAATGAGATGAACTTGAAGACCCTTGATGCTCCAGAACTTGCAGAGATTAGAGGGAGAGAGTTATGAAAGGTGCAAGTTCTTTAGGTGGAGATCAAGCTTGAATTTATGGAGTTAGATGGGTTGTAAGGATCAATACAGGTGTTAGGCATGCACTACTGATGATCACAAGTGTCTAGGGTCGTGTCTTGAGCAGAGGGATGGTGGGAATTCGGGAAAGTTAAGCTTACATGCATGCTGCCACAAGTCTGCCCCATTTCTGCCATCTGCAGGTCCCCTTACGGACCGTATGACCATAAGGTTATGGCCCGTAAGGACCTCCAGCGCCCAAAACTCAACAACCCGGTTACGGACTGTAACCGCATTATCTTGCGGTCCATAACCAATCTCCAGAGAAGAAAGACTTCAAATTTTTCTTGGAATTTATTCCTGATTTGATTATGCCTTGACGTTCAGAGGTTACTAATTAACATGACGTTGCACTTGGTCCCTCTCGGTCAGTAGCCGGCACGAGGATCAACGGAACACTTGTCGAGGTTTAACTGGTTGGGAAGTTCCAGAAGCTTTAGGAGCAATCTCTGAGCTTGTTAGTTCTTCTGGATCGCTTGTAAGTGATTCATTTCAGTCTAAGTTTGTGTTTTTAGGCTTGTAAGCCAAAAGTCGAGCGTTAAGGTAAAAACGCTTTGACCTTTGGCTAACACCATTATGGTCCTGCCATTGTTCGAGGCGAACATGGCTATGTGGTCATAATTAGGTAGGTGTTAATCCCTCAAAAGGGCACCTCCTGATTACCACGAATTCTTGACCAATTGACGGGTCAAAGTTTAAGTCAACAAAAGTCAACGGGTCAGCTTTATAAATAAATGCATAACTAGTTATATAGGTGTTATAAAATCCGTTTTGTCACTTAATTAACTTGGTAATAATATTTAGAACATGTGTAAATTGGGCCCGTCAAGTCCAGGTCTAGTGTCGGTTCACAACCGAAAGTCGCAAAGTTTGACTTTTACTTTGACTTTCAGTTCTAACCCCATTTAGTTAGTTAGGCTACTGACTTTAAGTCATTTTAGGACCATGTTTTAGTATACTATAACCTCCTAAGGTTATACTACATGGTTCCTTAGTAATCCGAGTTTTATATACAAGTTCCATAATATATTGAACTTTGCAAAAAGATCCTTTTTATGTAAAATAGGGTTTAAACCATTAACAAGTATACAAATGAATTACCTACTGATTTATAAACTTAATTATATTATTTTAAAGTCATGATTCTGATCATTTGCTACGTTTTGATTAAAATTCGTTAATAAAGCTTTAAAATGACTAAAATGCCCTTTTTGGCATTTTAAGAGGATTAAATATAATTTCTTGTTCAAACTCCATACCTACTGATGTAATATTATATGTGGGACATATTGGGATGTTTATCAGATTATAAACTGTATAGAGGGCTAAGACTCGTGAAATGCCAATAAAAGACCAAATTACCCTTTTTTCGCATAAAGTGACTTTAATCAAAATTTTTATAACCAAAACCCTTACCTACTAATATTATATAATGAATAAAATATTTTTGTTATATAAAACAGGTCATAACCTTAGTTTACCTTAGATTTTAAATTAAACGGCATTTAGCGACTTTTACGCATTTCCGGCGCATAGTATGGTTTTAAACCATATCTATGACCCAAAACTTGTTACCTACTGATTTGTAAACTTATTTTAGATATTTTGATAGTAGGTACACGTCCTGAACTTAGAGTCCCAAATATGACATCAAAGCTATGTGTGAAATGACTAAAATGCCATTTCAGGACATAGTTTGTTCTAAAAACCATCAACCACACATATATTTGATATCCTACTGATATAACATCACAAAATACATATTTTTACAGAATGTTTATGACCTTGACATCAGTTTACTTATAAGCTTCTTTTATAAAGCATAAAAATGACCAAAATGCCCCTATGATGCGTAATTCGATTTTAAAATCATTGATACATATTGATATCCTACTGATATCATATCATATATTAAACGTATTAAAATATGGAACTTGTATATGACTCCTTCGGTTACCCGGATTCGCTTATACGCTTACTGTTAAGCATACGTAACTAGTTTACATAATCTAACCGAAACGGGTTTAACCTTGTCGTTTCTTTATCAAAATCCAGAATGTTGTTGGTATGCCCATATTATACAAGTCTAGATACTTGTTGGGTCCAATTAACATTGTATTATGGTCACCGCTAAATCTAGCGTATCGTACCGTACTTATTTAACGTAAGACTAACTGGTTCAAGTCTAAGACTTAACTACGGACCCGTTAGCATTCTAATTGGTTAATAATACCATCATTCCAGACTAGACGCCTTCCGGTAGATTGTGCTTCTACTTATTTTCTTGATTTGCGGCTGAGTTACGACTTTTCTGAAGACTTAGCTCAGGTAAATACTCTTACCCTATTTTCCCTATACGGGTTTGGGATACGGTAAATTATTACCGCTTGGTCGGGTATGGGATCATGTTTTGTCCAGTTGTGATAATTAACTAAATCACATAACCCGTTTAAATCTGTTTTGCATGATAGCTTAAACATTGGGGGTGGGCTTGGCCGTGTCTGGGATATCCTTGGCTCACTAAAGTGCTAGTGGCCACGACTTATAGCATGGGGTGTAGGCATACACCGGTCAATTGCATTATTATAATTATCTGCTTTCTGTGTGAAAGTTCAGCAGTTGTGTGTCAATCGATCATGTCTCGGTTATCATAATGGGCCCATATGTATTGACAGGCTTATAAATTTGTATACAAGGTCATTTGTACTGTCCCAAGTCATTTATAAAAATGTGCCTAGTGCACCTAAAATCATTTTTAAAGGGTTTTCAAAAAGAATCGGTTGATCTTATTTACTAGTGAAAACTGAAGTATTTTCAAAAGATTAAGTTACAGGTACAACACAAATAGGCCGGAAGCTGCGTGGCATTGATACTAAGGATTTGCGACCCTTTAAGTTGTGCCTTAGAGTCTGTTATCATTTTGTATATTTTCCGATCCGCCTGTGGATCTTTTTATCGAACCTTGTATGTAATTTGTGTTGAACTTTGGACACTATGGTTTGTAATATTTTATTTTAAACTCCAAGACTTCCGCTGCGTTGCTCTGTGTTTATTGGTTATGATGATATCAACTATACGTCAAAATACTACCCACCGGGCCCACCGGGAGTCCGGGATACACGTGGAAATCGGGGTGTGACAGGTTGGTATCAGAGCCAACGTTTGAGGGAATTCAACACTAGTCCTTAGTGTTTGATCTCAAACGACACAGTAACACATTCCATAGATTCTCGAGTCTAGGCTTTGACCTAGGATAACTCATTTACATTGTTTTAATTGTTTTTGCATTGTTATGTTTAACTTATTTTTTAAGCAGGATCATGCCACCTAAATTCTCTCAAGGAGCCAAAGGAAAAGGCTTGATGCGGGGCGGGTCATCAAGGCAGGGACCATCAAAAGTACACAATTATAATCCACATGAAGGATCAGATGATTCTTCATCCCCTTGGGAACCTTACCGCCACTCCATATCCCACGAATATTCACCGCCACCTGATTCACATCATTCCCAACACTCCCACCATTCGCATCAATCGCACCACTCTCACAATAGCCACCAATCTCATCACTCTCACTCCCATTCTTTCCACGGAAACTACAACCCCAATTTCTACTTACGTTCGCCTTCCATTACCCCTCCAGTAGATTCCCCAGAACCCATGGATGAGGACTCAGATCCTGAGATGCCTCCAACCGGATCTCCCGGTCATCCTATCGAGCTGTCCAGCGGTTCAAACTTATACGCTGGAACCCTGCACCACTACCCCGACGACTTTCAGCAGAGATGGGAGCAATATGTATTTTACAACACCCCATCTTACCATAACACTCCCTCCTACCATACTCCACAACAGGAACTACCTCCGCATGAGGAAGTACAGATGCAACCGGTGGAACAACCGCAACCACCACCTGAACCACAACAGCCGCGGAGGCGTGGGGCGTGCATGTTAGTGCGCCTAGGACCAAGGGCAGTATCTTTACCACCGTTGCCTAGCCCTTACCCAACTATCCCCGAGGATCCACAAATGGGTGGACCCTCCCACACATTACCTGTGGTGGAACCCCCACCACAACCTACTGTTGAGCCTTTGCCTCAACTAACGCAATCACCACCGGGTTTTGAAAACCCAATCCCTTCATATCCAGATCCGTCTGGATATAACCCTTTTGCTTCTTCTTCTGGGTTGCCTAATTATATTCACCAGGCACCATCGCAGGACCCCTATGTTGAGGCAGCTGCATTCAACAAAGCTTTTCCTTCTCCATTTCCTCCATACTCCACCATACCATACTCAGCTGGTGGATATCCCTTTTATGAGCACCACCCTTCAGGTGCACCTCCAACCTATGTATACCAACATCCGGGTGCATTGCAACCGCAACCCCAACCACCACTGCAACCACAGCCTCAACCTCAACCACCAGCACTTAAGGCTTTGCAAGAAACACTGGAGCAGATAAAGAAAATTCAGCGAAAAACTGAAAAATCTGGGAAGAAAAATAACAAATATTTGAAGAAGTTTATATGAATGGTAAAAGGGAAAAAGGGTGATTAAACCCTTGTATTTTGTTTATGTAATTTTATTTTCCAAGAAGTCCCTACGTGGACATTGTCTTTATTAAGTCCCTGCGTGGACATATCTACTTTAAGTAATAGTCCCAGCGAGGACAAGTTTTGTTATTAAAAGTCCTAAGTTTAGGCACTATTGTAATGGTAACATTTTAATTTAATGATGAATTTTGGAATTTATTATTATTTTACCTTGTTTCATCCCTTGTTCAAGCGATCGTCTCGATTTTAACTCAAAATTTATGATCAGCTATAATATTTCAAAAAGATCTTCTTGATGGTTTACACCCGACAAGTGATGAGATCACATATATTGGCAAAACGGTAGATTAAATTATATGGTTCTCTACCATGATAGTTAAGGTTGAGATTTTCCTTCTATCCACAGGTGGTGAACTACGTTCTAAGCCTCCTAGTCTGCCCGATCGGGACTAGCTATTAAAAACCATTTTAAGATTTTATTCTAAAAGTTAACATCTTCAAAGTGTTAACACTCCTAGGTAGTGTGTCTTGAGGAACCACACGAGCCGTCAAGGTTATGAACTATGTTCAAAATCTAATAAGCTTACGTGATCATTTTGATCCTGGCTAAGTATCATCCATGCGATGATCATAATAATATTTAAAGACCCATTAGTGGTGTAATACCTGCGGGCCATTATTATAACATCCATTAGCGATGTACTGCCTACGGGTTATAATTATGTCCATTAGTGACAATGACAGTTAAAGTCTAAGACTTCCTGTCTCGAGATAATAGATTTCGTTCAAGCCTCAAATTCTTATGATCTTTTGTGATCTCGACTCATATAATTTGAGTCCTTATGACAATCCTTTGGTGCTATTCTTGTTTCGTCCTTTGTGACATGCCTTTTGTGCCATATTTATTCCCCCCATAAACTTTACAAGTTTATATGGTTTTATTATACCATGCAAACGTTATAAGTCATCAAGCGTGTATGACTAATTCTTTATATGTTGGCATTTTAGCTCTAAGTGGACAAAATGGCAAATTCTGATGAAGCAAGTATTCAACGCAAGGATGGTAATGCAAATGAAAATATTGTTATAACCAAAGGCGATCTGCAAGCATTAACTGCCACGAAAGTTGATAAGGCAATAAAGAACCATGCCGAGAAGCAATTAGAGTCAAGTGCTTCACACTCTAAACATTCATCCAAGCACACTTTGAAACACACTACCAAACAACTCTCTAAGCCTCTTTCAGATAAGAAGGAACATTCTGAACACTCCTCAAATGTGAGGAAGGAAAGACAAGAGTATCAGAAAAAAACTCATTTTTCAAAGGAAGGCTGCTCATACAAGTACTTCGTATCATGCAAGCCCAGTGATTTTACCGTTGAAAAAGGGACGGTGAAACATTGAGGTGGTTATACGAGATTGAGACTATAGCGGAGATTAGTGGGTGTGCTGAGAAGTGGTCAAGTATGTAGCTCAGTTGTTCAAGGGCGATGCCCTGATATGGTGGAAATCCAAGATACAATCTGCTGGGAAGGTTCATTTGTATAATTTAAGCTGGGAAAAGTTTGTTGAGATGGTGAAAGATGCTTATTGTCCGCCTCATGAGGTGGAAAAGATCGAGTCGGATTTTCTGGGATTAGTGATGAAAAACTTGGACTGTAGGAAGTATATGTCGGATTACAGCTCTCTTTCCAGAGTAGTACCATATTTGATTACACCGGAACCAAAATGCATTGCGCGTTTCATTGGAGGTTTGGAACCCGAGATAAAGGGGAATGTTATGGCTTCGAGACCGGAGACGTACAGATCTTCTGTGGACCTAGCTATGGCACTGACTCATGATTTGAAAAGGCAGAGGTCTCTCAGATCGAAGGTGAAGGGAAGAGGAAGAGAAAGGATGACAGATCCCACCGATCGAACAAGAATATGAAGTTTGGGTCGAATCGGAACCACAATAAGTCGGATAACAGGCCGTGGTGCAAGAATTGTAACAGACGACACAATGGGTTGAGAAAGGGATTCGGTTTGGGTGGAGTTTGAGGTTTCAGTTGATGCTTTATCCTTCTTCTTCTCCTCCTTGAAGTCTTTATTCCATATGCGGTTCTCGGTGAGTTCTGTAGCTAACTCCATAGCTGTTTCCAAAGTTGCAGGTGTGGTACTTATTACAGAGTCTTGAATTTTTTAAGGAAGACCTCGAATGTAGTGCTCGATCAAACGGTAAAGAGGAGTGAACAAGTTGGGGACCATTTGATTTAACTCGAGAAATCTCTTGTTGTACGTGGTGTGGTCGCCTTCCTTTTGTTTCAACGAATAGGACTCATCCTCTAATTTCTTGATTTCGCTCCTTGGGCAAAATCGTCGTGTCATGATTTCCTTCAACTCTTCCCAAGTCAAAGTCATAGCATCTTCAACACCTCGTTTGGCCTTCTCTGTGTTCCACCATGTAAGTGCTATTCCAAGTAAACGACCGGTAGCATATCGCACTTTGCGATCATCGGGGCAATCGCAATTTAGAAAAGTGTTTTCCATTTCCTCAAACCAATGGAGGAGAGCGGTGACACCTTCAGTCCCTTCGTATTTTGGAGGGTCGCAGGATTTGAAATGCTTGAAGGTGCATTTAGTGGTATTTGGGGGAGGGTTGATAACATTTTGATATTCTTGGTTGACGGGATTAGCGGTAAGGGCTTGTTGAACTTGAACTACAATGTTGGGTATTACGGCAGCCATTTGTTGAGCGATTTGGGCAGCCATACGCTCGCGAGCTTTTCCTGCTCTCATCTTCCTACGAGCGGAATTAGAAGACATCTACAAGGAATACATATCAAGAGTATGAGTTGGATGTTTTTGGGATCATGTGTCGTATTTAGGAATGAACATTCATAAAATAAACATAGCATAATAAATCTACTACATCCATAGGATGTCTTGGGCTTTGCTCGTAATTGGACCTTGCATGCCGCCATACTTCACCTTCGTAATCACGTGGGCCCCCATGATTACCGGGTTTTTCATATGGTTCGCATGTGTTAGCCTGGTTACGTACACTAAAACCCGGAGAAAATCGAGAAATAAGTATGTAACGTATGATATTCGGAATGTATCCAGGTGTGGACACGGTGACACCTCAAAGTGGGGTTAGTTCGAACGACGTTTGGTGTGGCATGCTTTGGCCTAATAGGTCCTTCGTACTCTCATCGTTAGTCCCCAGGTAGGCAAACTGGTCCTTTATATTGGATTTATACGAATGCCAACCTAGACAGGACGTTCCGACTACCGGTACTTGTACCCTTACAGTTACTACATGCCCGTCGCAGAACTCACTTTGATGAATTTGAAAAATGAAAAATGCGACAAAATCTTGAATAACGGAAGTATGAAGATGAATTGAATATGTGAACATTGAAATATGTATGATGAATATGTATGTAAGTATGTATGTTTGACTGTAAGTATAATTCACTATGTATCACAAAATGTAATATTGGAAATGTTTGCATGCATTTGTGTATGTAATAAATATGAAAGAAATAAACATCATGAGTTTGCATGTAACCACGTAAACAATTAAAATCCAATCAACTATAGTATAGGCTCTAAGGGTCTAATAACCTATCCTATATCCCTATAGTCAAAAGCTCTGATACCAATCTGTCACACCCCGACCCGCAGCGGAAAAGGTGATCGGGACATGATTGGGTTTTCATCAAAGCTCATGACATTTATTATAATGTTTCATATTTATTATTCCAATTTAAAGGAGATCATACAATCAAATCATACAAATACAACATGTTCTATACATCTATCTAAACTTCATTATTTTCTTCTAAGGCACTTTCCTATGTGTTCCTTGCTTCATCCTTTCCACCTGTATCATGTATAAAAATGGTTTTTGGATCAATAAAAGTTGGCGAGTGAACCTTGTTAGAAAACATTTATTATTTATTTCTTATTGTATTTAATATGGAAAAATTGTGCAATATTCATATATTAACAAACGTAAATAAACATACAATAACAAACAAATAGCATACAATAACAAACCAATATCATACAATATCAAACAACAACAAACAATAACATACAATAACAAACCAATAGCATACAATGGCATATCAACTTGCATGAATATATAACATGAATGAAACTGTATATGTTGGCAACGTCACGTTCACGCTCATACTGTAATGGGGAACGACGGCCTATGATAAATGTATGTACTGAAAATGATAAATGTCTGTGCGATCAAGGCTCAATCAAACGGAGCCGATCGTATGTTGGCAACGCCTGGTTCACGCTCATAATGTAATGGGGAACTGCTCAACGCTCATAATGTAATGGGGAGCGGCGGCCTATGATATTGCATGTACTAAAAATAATAAATTAAATCTAAACAATAACCACACAAACAGTTGATACAAGCTGAATACACATTTGTTCATGATATGATGTATGCACAATGATTTAAATATAATAAATGGTAAGACACATGATACACCCCAAAAACGTGATTAAAAACGGGGAATTTGTAGAGATTCACTCACATTGGGTGCGTTCGGTTGGAGATGATGAGATGCGCACGAGTTTGAAGGATTGATCAACGAGGATTAACTAACCTAAATAATAACGGAAGGTATAGTAAATGAGTGGATTTTATTAATAATTTTAATAGGATTATAGGATATATTTTTGTGAGTTTAAGGCTATTTTCTAACTTTAAAAATGTTATTTTTAAGTATATTTAATTGATTTTTAAATAAAATAAATAAATAAAAATAATAAAAAATGTTGACTTTTTGACCGTTGACTTGTTGACCGTTTGACCGGTTCTATTGTGTGTATGTATACGCCGGGCAGGACTCGAACCCGAGACCTCCCGTACGCGTGCACGCAGCTCTACCAACTGAGCTACGTGTCTAACCCGAAATATTTCCGTTTTTAATTATATTTATACACTAATTAAGTTAATCCGAAAATCATTTATTTTTTAAAAAGGATTTAACGGTATCGACTCGGTGCTCTCCACAGGTCTCCAACCCGGGACCTGTGGTTTAGTTTGGCACACAGTCCACCGCTGGACTGTGTGTCTAACTTGGTAAATATTCTGGTTTTTATTATACTTAACATCTAATTGCGAAAAGGATCCGGTTCAGTAAAAAAAAGAACATTTTAATTACAGAGAGTGTGTGTGTATCAAGGATCGAACTCGTTGCGTATGCGTATTGTTTGCACACAGTCCATCGCTGGACTGTGTGTCTAACCCGTTTATAATACGATTAATAAATCTTATAACATACACGACTTCGTCTTCTTCGTTCAAAACACAGACATCGGTCAAAGCAACTGTTTCTTGTTTAATTCGCTTAACGAATATTATGAGCAATTGAAAGGTGATGAACGGAGAGGGTTTGGGGAAAGAAAGTACCGGAACAGGTCGTCGTTCTCAGAACTCCGGCAAGGATCGCCGGCTCTATTTTGTGAGCTTCCTCTGTTCGGGTCAATTACCAGTTTTGATTGATTAGTTATGAAAGTGGGGTACTAAACAAGGATTAACAGATGTTTTGAATGCTCATACCGATTCACCGCGTGAGATTGGAAATTCCAGAAGTTTTCCGGCGAGAGCTGAATATCCCGGCTATGTCGTCTGGGATTGATCTGATTGTTGGTTTGAAGTTAATAACAGTCTAACAATGGATTAAAACAGAAATAGTCGAGGTATTTACCGTGTTAATGAAAGTCTCGGTTTTCCGGCGACTTGCAGAGATTTTCGGCGAGTTCAAAAAGCTTTTCCGACGAACTGAAAGTATAGCGAAAGTGAAATTGAAGGTTATGCGGATGATTTTGAGTCGAGAGAGTAAGCAATTGTTGGCGTAATTCAGGAATCGAATATCTTCGGTTATAAAAACCGAACATCACCAAATTTAAGTTAATTCAAGACTGAATTGATTAGGATCGTAGGTGCATCGGTTATAATCCAGAATCCGCGATCACTCAAACGTTTTGGACGGTTGAAAGCCGATTACGGTTTCAGTTTGGCGCAACAGGTTGATTCATGGTTGTTCATAAGTTTTAATTGTTTCCTAAAACTTACAAAAACATCAAGCGGCGGAGTGGTGGAATGTGTGTGTGTTAAGACTTTGGGGTTCCCGGCTGACCCGGGTTCGAAACCCGGCTTCAGCATTTTATTTTTAAATCACTATTTTTAGTACATTTTCAAATATAAATTTTATATTCTAATATACTTATTAATTATGTATCGTTTAAAATTAATTTGAGCATTAAATACGCAACGAAATTTTTAACTGGTTGTTCGGTTAATAAACAAAGCGGGTTTGGTAAATCCGGTTTTTGACGGATGTTACAACTGTGGCGACAAGGGGCACATCAAACCCAACTGCCCTAAGTATAAGAGAGATGATGCTGCCAAGGAAGAGGGATCAAAGATAGGAAACGCTCATGCTTTTCAAATGAATGCAAAAGAAGCTTTCAAGGACGACAACGTGATAACGGGTACGTTTCTTATTAATGATACTTATGCTAGAGTTATGTTTGATTCAGGGGCAGATAAGTCATTTGTACATCATAAGTTTAGTACCTTGCTAAATTTGCCCATAAGGACTCTAGACATAACCTATGATGTAGAACTCGCCGATGGAACAATCGAAACTACTTCTACGATACTAGATGGATGCTCCATATCCATTAAGAATCATTCCGTTCCTATTTCTCTTCTGCCAATGAAACTGGCAGGATTCGATGTCGTTTTGGGCATGGATTGGTTGTGACACAACCAAGCCCGCATCTCTTGGGATAAAAGCTAGTCGAGTTCAAAGCCCCAACGGGAGATGTGCTTACTATTCAAGGAGACTTACACTACGGATTACCAGAGAAAGCTTCATTACTCAAAGCATCGAAATGTTTGAAGAAAGGATGTGTCGTCTATATGGCACAAATTACTATGGATAAGCCGAAACCAAAGATTGGAGATTTTACCATTATCTCTGAATTCGTAGACGTAGTTCCTGAAGACTTGCCTGGTCTGCCTCCGGAGAGACAAGTGGAGTTTAGGATTAATATTCTACCAGGTGCAGCTCCTATCGCGAGAGCACCATACCATTTGGCACCTACTGAGATGAAAGAATTAAGGACGCAACTCGATGAACTTCTAGAGAAAGGTTTTATACAACCTAGCTCTTCGCCCTGGGGAGCTCCGATTTTGTTCGTGAAAAAGAAAGACGGTTCTATGCGGATGTGTATAGATTACCATGAGCTGAATAAGTTAACCATTAAGAACCGTTACCCATTACCCAGGATCAATGGTTTATTCGACCAACTTCAAGAAGTAAGCTACTTCTCCAAGATTGATTTGAGGTCAGGGTATCATCGGCTTAAGGTTAGAACGGAGGATGTTCCGAAGAAAGCATTCAGAACAAGATATGGTCATTATGAGTTCTTAGTGATGCCTTTTGGGCTCACGAATGCACCAGCAACCTTTATGGATTTGATGAACAGGGTTTGAAACTTTATTTAGATAAGTTTGTCATTGTCTTCATAGACGACATACTTATCTATTCTCGTAATCAAGCTGATCACGAGAAACATTTGAAGTGTATACTGGAGTTTCTGAAGCAAGAGAACTTTATGCTAAGTTTTCTAAATGTGAATTCTGGCTCCGTGAAGTCCAATTCTTGGGACATGTTGTTAGTGAACGCGGAATCCAAGTGGACCCTGCTAAGGTTGAAGCCGCTATAAACTGGCAAGCGCCTAAAACTCCATCAGAAATCCGTAGCTTCTTGGGTTTAGTAGGCCACTACAGGAGGTTTATAGAAAAAATTTCAAGAATAGCTACCCCTTTGACTTCATTAACTCGGAAAGATGTTAAGTTTAATTGGGGTCCCAAACAGCAGGAAGCTTTTGAGACTTTGAAGTAGAAATTAAGTAATGCACCAGTGCTGACATTGCCGGAGGGTATTGAAGACTTCGTGGTATATAGTTATGCATCGCACACGGGCATGGGATGTGTGCTTATGCAAAGAGGCAAGGTAATCACCTATGCATCTCAACAGTTGAAGGTACATGAAAGAAATCACACCACACACGACCTGGAGTTAGGTGCTGTGGTGTTTGTGCTTAAGTTATGGAGACACTACTTATATGGAACCAAGTGTATTATATACACTGATCACAAGAGTCTCCAACACTTATTTAACCAGAAAGATTTGAATATGTGACAACGACGATGGTTGGAAACGCTTAATGATTATGATTGCGAGATCCGCTGCCATCCAGGCAAGGCCAATGTGGTTGCCGATGCGCTTAGTCACAAGGAAAAGGTTAAACCTATACGGATTAACGCCAAGAGTATGGAAGTAAGGAATAGTTTGAATGAAAGAATCTTAGAAGCACAAAAGCACGCCTTGTTAGAGGCGAATCTTCCAAGTGAAGAATTGGTCAAAAATATTGAACAGTTAACGCCGGGAAACGACGGGATCCTTACACTCAATGGACGAAATTGGATTCCTGTTTTTTGAGGAGTTAGATATTTGATCCTCCAGGAAGCGCATAGTTCAAGATACTTTGTTCACCCGGGCGGTGACAAGATGTATAAGGATCTGAAAGCTAATTTTTGGTGGATGGGTTTGTAACATTTGTGTAAATCGGGTTTCGAAAACTCGCCCCAATTTATCAATCGAAGTATATTTATTTTACGTCGTTCAATAATTCTTTTTATTTATTTATTTAATGTTATAAAATTTACTAAATACTTCTAATATGTGGATAATAAATAAAATTTAAAATTAATAAAATAATAAGTAATCAATTAAATAATAATATACTTAGGAAATAATTATTGGATGTAATGATAATAAAAAAAATTCTGAAATGAAAAAAAATTTGGGTGAATCGAGATCGAACCCGGGTTCCCCGGATACACACACACACCGCAAACACCACTGAGCCACACACACCATTTGGTAGAATTTGGAAACAACTTATACATATGTACGAACCGCCTGATTGCCTGCAATTTCAAATCAACAAACCCGATAATCTCGTACTGCTCCTGGTAATTACCAGCTGTCTAAACTGCGTAATGAACAAATTCGGTTTCCAAAACCGAAATCAATCACAATTTGGTTTCTAAAAACCGAAATCAATCACTCACTCGGCTTTTAAAACCGAAAATCGAGCACTTTATGAAATCTATAAATACGGATATCAATCCCACTCTCAAACTCGCTCAACATTTCTCCTCTAATCTCAAGCGCCCTCTGTGCTAAACCCTCCACCCCTCTTCCACCCGAGAACCGCCGCCACTGTCGGAATCCACTCGCTTGAATCGTGCCACCACCCATTTCCGTGATACGGTGGAACCCTTGTTCTTTTCTTTTGAGTTTTGTTTAATTAACGTAATGTTCAGATGATTTATAAATATAAATCGAAATAATTCAGGCAGGTGTAAATCTTGGTTAATTTCAAAATGAAGAAGATGAAGTGGGTTACGGGTTATATGTAATTAAAATCTAAGTTTTAACCGGGTTAGACACACAGTCCTGTGTGCAAAACACGGCCTTCACGTCCCAGGTTCGAATCCGGCTCATGACCGCATAAATACGCATAACCGTTTTTATTTTGACTGAAATATATCAGTGGCAGTATATATACAAATGTAATTAGAATGCAAGAGTTATCGGGTTAGACACCCAACCTAGTTGGTTGGGCTGGGTGCAAAACACCACCAAGGTCCCGGGTTCGAAACCCTTGGTGCGCACCCGGTTCGAATCGTTTATTCTCTTTTTAAAATTTAAGCAGAATTGAATGAACTTAATTTGTGTATAAGATTAATTAAAATTCGAATTCTTACGGGTTAGACACGTAGCTCAGTGGGAAGAGCTGCGTGCACGCAACCGCGAGGTCTCGAGTTCGACTTTGGTCACACGCAATCCAATCCTCTAAAAACCGGCCCGATCTGACCGTCAGATCTGACAACCTTTTTTATATATTTATTTATTTATTATTTTTTCACTTTATTTATTTTCACTTTATTGTAATCCCTCAATTAAAATACTTTTATTTTTCCATTAATATACATACCTTATACTTTAAAGAGCTTAATTTAACTTCAACAAAAATAACCTAAAGATCTAAACAAAGATTTTTAACTTAAATATTAAATTATTTATTTATCAAATTATCCCGTTATTATTTTAGGTTAGTACTTTTCCGTCGGTGCAACCCACGACTCGTGCGCTCTCTTTCCCACTCAAGAATACGCACCCAATGTGAGTGAATCTCTACAAATTCCCTGTTTTAATCACGTTTTGGGGTGTATCATGTGTCGTATCATTTCTTTATTTTATTTAACACTTGTGCTTATATCATTTCGTGATCAAATGTGTATTGCTTGTAGTGTGGTTTATATGTGGATACATTTTATCATTTCAGTGCACTCATTTCATTAGGCCCATCAGTTCCTCGTGGGATACGGGTTGAGCATCATGTGCCTCATTAGATCGGCTCCGTTCGATTGAGCCCTGATCTCAGATACATCATCATTCATGTCATATATTCATTCAATGTGGTTTGTGATTTGTTACATTATACATTTGTTCACATGTGATTATGCACAATCTTATTTAAACAACGATAAAATTGATTTACTTAAATGTTTTATCAAGGTTCACTCGCCAACTTTTGGTAACCCAAAATTTCCCCTGTTTTACGCATGATACAGGTGATCAAGTTGAGGAAAGAAACACCTAGGATGGCCTAGAAGAATAATCAAGTTATTCGTTGGAACAAACATTTAGATTATTATTTGTGTTTGTATGAAATTTTGTTAGATATTTGAATTTAATAAATATGAAACTTGTTAGTAAATATCATGAGCTTTGGTGATAACCCAATCATGCCCCAACTTTTATTCCGCTGCGGGTCGGGGTGTGACATATTGGTATCAGAGCTTGTTACTATAGGGATATAGGATAGGTTATTAGACCTTTAGAGCCTATACTATAGTTGACTAGATTTAAATTGTTTATGTGTTACATGCAAAATTCATGATGTTTATATGTTTCATGTTTATATTCACACACAACATTATGCAAACATTCTCACAAGTACATGTTAATATGCAATGCTCATCATAGATCATACCCTCATATCATATCATATCTATGAAAGCACACACCTCACAGTTTCACAATTTCTGTTATTTCTTTTCAAAGATTTTTGCAATGTTTTCAAATTTTTCAAATCACATCAAAGTGAGTTTTCACGACGGGCATGTAGTAACTGGAAGGGTACGAGTACCGGTAGTCGGAACGTCCTGTCTAGGCTTGGCATTCGTATAAATCCAAAATAAAGGACCAGTTTGCCTACCTGGGGACTAACGATGAGAGTACGAAGGACCTATTAGGCCAAAGCATGCTATACCAAATGTCGTGTGAACTAACCCCACTTTGAGTTGTCATTGTGTCCACACCTGGACACCCTCCGACCATACATCTCGCAATCATGTTTTACGATTTTCATTCGGGCGGTGCGAGTGTTAACCCGCCGACACCAATGTGAATCCTACCAAGCCCAATAGTCATGGGGGCCCACATGACTACACAGGCAATGGTATGGGGGACATTTGGAGGCCCAAACATGAGCAAACCCAAGACATCCTATGGATGTAGTTAAATTATTTTCAGTTATGTTGTTTTCATTCTTTTTACGACACATGACACCTAGAAAATTCTTGAACTCACAATCTCCCTACATATATTCCTATAGATGTCGGCTAGGCAATTACGTGGAGGTAGAAGGTCAGGAAAGTCAAACGAACGCTTGGCCTAAACAAATGGCCGCAGTGCTTCCTGACATCGTGCTACAAGTTCAGCAACCCTCACCGTTAATCCCATTAACCCTCACAACCAAGAAGACCAAAGCGTCGTCAACCCTCCTCCCAAAACCCCTAAATGCATCTACAAACACTTCAAGTCTTGCGATCCCCCAAAATATGAAGGGACTGAAGGTGTCACCGCTCTCCTCCACTGGTTTGAGGAGATGGAAAACACCTTTCTCAATTGCGACTGTCCTGAGGACCGTAAGGTACGTTACGCGACTAGAAGATTGTTTGGGGTAGCCCTTACCTGGTGGAACACGGAAAAAGGTAAGCGAGGTGTAGATGATGCCATGGCCTTATCATGAGAAGAATTAAGAGAGATCATGACAAGACGGTTTTGCCCTAGAAGCGAGATCAAGAAGCTTGAAGATGAATACTATGCTCTAAAGCAAAAAAGAAGGGGATCACACCTCCTACAACAAGAGGTTTCTTGAGTTAAACCAAATGGTTCCCAATCTATTCACCCCATTACACCGCTTAATTGAACACTACATTCGAGGCCTCCCATCGAAAATCCAAGATTCGGTTTTAAGCACTTCGCCTGCAACACTCGAAGCCGCAATGGAGTTAGCTACGGAACTCACTGAAATCGCATTAGAAATGGCAATTTTAAAGATGAGAAGAAGAAAACACCCATTGAGACCCCAATTCCAAACCACTCAGGTTCATCCTTGAAGTTTGCTGGTAAGAGGAAGCGAAATGGTAAGAACTTTGTTGTCACCCAAACCAACCCTCCTATCATTGCTGCTCCAATCACCCAAGTTGCCCCTCCAGCCACACCGTTCAAAAGGCCATACACTGGCCCACACCCAAAGTGTAACCGTTGCCAATACCATCACCCCCTGAAAACCCTTGCCAACATTGCACAAGTTGTGGCCGTGCGGGTCACACTATCCAAACCTGCCGTACCCTTCAGCGATCAAACCGCAGTCAACCTCCAACCCAAACCCAAAATCAAATGGTGCGCCAAGCCCAACAACCCTTACTTCTACCACCTGCACAACTCACAGCCCAACCTTACTACCCCATGATGCAATCCATACGAGCCTGTTTTAATTGTGGGGACCCAAATCACTTCAGGAATACTTGCCCACGCCTGGTGCACATCATCCATGCCCAAGCTCAAGCAAACCCGTAAACCAAGCTAACCAAGCTCCTCCACCTGCTAGAGGAAGAGCTTTCAATATCAACGCCAACCAAGCCAGGGCTGACAACAATGTGGTCAATGGTACGTTTCTCGTAAATGGTAAATATGCATCCATATTATTCGATACTGGTGCGGATAAGAGCTTTGTGTCTTTAGAATTTTAATCTATTCTCGACCAACCTTGTGATAATCTCGTTGAATCTCTGACGGTGGAAGTTGCTGACGGAAAACCCACTTCATAAAAATCTATTATACGCGATTGTACTCTCACCCTAAATGATCACGATTTTTCAATTGATCTCATCCCTATGAAATTGGGAAGTTTTAATGTTATCATCGGCATGGACTGGCTCAGCCAGCATCACGCTGAAGTGGTGTGCAATGAAAAGTTTATTCGTATTCCTCTCGCTGACGGTCAGACACTACGTATCTTTGGGGAAACTCCTTCGAAGGGCTCAAATTGATGTCCTATCTTCAAGCCCGAAGTTATCTTCGCAAGAATTACGTCGAATTTCTAGCTCACGTCGTCAAGAAGGAAGGCAAGGAGAGGAAGCTCGAAGATATTCAAATTGTGAAAGAATTCCTGCAAGTTTTTCCCGACGACGTTTCAGGACTTCCTCCTGTGAGAGGAGTCGAATTTCGAATCGATATTGTGCTGGCGCTACACCGGTTGCAAAAATCTCCCTATAGGTTAGCCCCATCCGAGATGCAAGAGTTGGCCAGTCAACTGCAAGAGCTGACTGACAAAGGATTCATACGTCCTAGCTCATCGCCTTGGGGTGCGCCCGTTCTTTTTGTGAGGAAGAAAGATGGAACGTTTCGCATGTGCATTGATTATAGAGAACTCAACAAGTTGACTGTTAAGAATCGCTATCCACTGCCTCGTATTGATGACCTTCTAGACCAACTTCAAGGCGCCACCTATTTTTCCAAAATCGACCTTCGTTCTGGTTATCATCAGCTTAGAGTGCGCGAAGAAGATATTCCAAAAACTGCCTTCCGAACTCGTTATGGTCATTACGAGTTCATGGTTATGCCCTTCGGTTTAACCAACGCCCCCGCTGTCTCCATGGATTTGATGAATAGGGTATGCAAACCCTATCTCGACCGTTTCGTCATAGTCTTCATCGACGACATTCTTATCTACTCCAAGTCAAAATCCGATCATGAGCGACACCTTCGACTCATTCTTACACTCTTATGGACTGAAACGCTTTACGCTAAGTTCTCAAAATGCGAATTCTGGTTAAGAGAAGTACAATTCCCTGGTCATGTTGTCAGTGACAAAGGGATTCATGTCGATCCTTCGAAAATCAAAGTAGTACAAGAATGGCAAGCGCCACGCACCCCTACCGAAGTTAGGTCATTTCTTGGCTTGGCTGGTTACTACCGACGTTTCATTGCCAATTTTTCCCGTATCGCCATTCCGCTCACGGCCTTGACTCACAAGGGAAAACCCTTCATTTGGGTACCTAAGTAAGAGGAGGCCTTCCAAACTTTAAAGCAAAGGCTTTGTGACGCACCTATACTTACACTCCCTGAGGGTTGCGATGACTTTGTGGTTTATTGCGACACATCAGGGCAAGGTCTAGGCTGTGTATTGATGCAAAAAGGAAAGGTGATAGCCTATGTCTCTAGGCAACTCAAAGTTCATGAGAAAAATTACACCACCCATGACCTGGAATTTGGAGCCGTTGTGTTTGCTGTCAAGATATGGAGACATTATCTTTACGGTACCAAGTGTTAAATATACACTGACCACAAGAGTCTCCAGCATATCTTCAACCAAAAAGAGTTGAATATGAGGCAACGAAGATGGGTCGAACTGCTCAACGATTACGACTGCGAGATTCGGTATCATCCTGTCAAGGCAAACGTGGTGGCCGATGCGCTCAGTCGAAAGGGATATGCGAACTCTATTCGTCTTCTATGTTCGCAAATCATAACCGATATCAAGGATCGAATCCGGGCAGCTCAACGTATCTCTGTAACGGAAAACGACGTACGCGATGAGCTGTCATGTGGAGGTGAACTCAAAATTGAAACCAAATCCGACGGTATTCTATATTATTTAAACCGCATATGGATTCCCGATCGCGACAACCTTCGTGATTTCCTCATGAATGAGACACACAAAACACGATACTATGTACATCCAGGAGCCGACAAGATGTATCAAGACCTACGATACACCTACTGGTGGCCTGGCATGAAAAAGGATATTGATGTTTTTGTTTCCAAGTGCCTTACATGTTCCAAAGTGAAAGCTGAACATCAAAGACCTTCAGGACTTCTAGTCCAACCCGAAATACCTGTATGGAAGTGGGAAAACATAACCATGGACTTCATTACCGGGTTACCTCGCACCTCCAGTGGGTATGACACCATATGGGTAATCATTGATCGTCTTACAAAATCAGCTCACTTCATTCCGATTCGCGAGGACTTCAAGAACGAGAAGTTAGCTCGTATCTACATCAACGAGATCGTAAGCCGTCATGGTGTACCGTTAAGCATCATTTCAGACCGTGATGGTCGTTTCACTTCACGAACATGGCGAGCCGTACAAACCGATTTGGGTACACGGTTAGACCTTAGCACCGACTTTCACCCTCAAACTGATGGTCAATCTGAACGCACCATCCAAACCCTTGAAGACATGCTTTGAGCATGTGTCATAGACTTCAAAGGGAACTGGAACGCTCATCTACCCTTAGTCGAGTTTTCGTACAACAATAGCTATCATTCAAGTATCGGCATGGCTCCTTTCGAAGCTTTATATGGTCGTAAATGCCGATCTCCAGTATGTTGGCACGAAATTGGCGAAGCGCAAATCACCAGACCTGAATTGATTCAAGAAACAACCGACAAAATCCTTCAAATTCGAAATAGTCTTCTAGCGGCTCAAAGTCGTCAAAAGAGTTATGCTGACAAACGACGAAAGCCCTTGGAGTTTTGTGTTGGTGATCAAGTACTTTTGAAAGTATCACCGTGGAAGGGAGTGGTTCGTTTTGGCCAAAAGGGCAAGCTAGCACCACGCTACGTAGGACCTTTCAAGATACTCGAAAGAGTAGGACCTGTAGCCTACAAGCTTGACCTACTAGAAGAACTCAACAGGATA
Organism: Scalesia atractyloides; assembly: GCA_947069175.1. Lineage (NCBI taxonomy): Eukaryota > Viridiplantae > Streptophyta > Magnoliopsida > Asterales > Asteraceae > Scalesia > Scalesia atractyloides. The sequence continues at coordinate 28,060,028 of CAMTDV010000006.1, forward strand.
CATCCCACGTTCCACGTATCAAACTTGAAAAAGTGCCTCGCCAACGAAAACCTCCATATCCCTCTAGAAGACATTCAAGTCGATGAATCAATGCACTTCGTTGAAAGACCAGTGGAAATCATGGATTTCGGTGAGAAGCGTTTAAGGCGAAGTCGTATTCCAATCGTCAGGGTGCGTTGGGAGTCAAAACGAGGACCCGAGGTTACTTGGGAACGTGAAGACTCAATGCGCGAAATGTACCCGCATCTCTTTCCGGTTACCACTACCACTTAAATTTCGGGACAAAATTTCTAACATTTGTGTAAATCGGGTTTCGAAAACCCGCCCCAATTTTTCAATCGAAGTATATTTATTTTACGTCGTTCGATAATTCTTTTTATTTATTTATTTAATGTTATAAAATTTATTAAATACTTCTAATATGTGGATAATAAATAAAGTTTAAAATTAATAAAATAATAAGTAATCAATTAAATAATAATATACTTAGGAAATAATTATTGGATGTAATGATAATAAAAAATTCTGAAATGAAAAAAAAATTGGGTGAACCGGGATCGAACACGGGTTCCCCAGATACACACACACACACCGCAAACACCACTGAGCCACACACACCATTTGGTAGAATTTGGAAACAACTTATACATATGTACGAACCGCCTGATTGCCTGCAATTTCAAATCAACAAACCAGATAATCTCGTCCCTGCTCTTGGTAATTACCAGCTGTCTAAACCGCGTAATGAACATATTCGGTTTCCAAAACCGAAATCAATCACAATTTGGTTTCTAAAAACCGAAATCAATCACCTCACTCGGCTTTTAAAAACCGAAAATCGAGCACTTTATGATATCTATAAATACCGATATCAATCCCAATCTCAAACTCGCTCAACATTTCTCCTCTAATCTCAAGCTCCCTCTGTACTAACCCCTCCACCCCTGTTCCACCGGAGAACCGCCGCCACTGTCGGAATCCACTCGCCGGAATCATGCCACCACCCATTTCCGTGATACGGTAGAACCCTTGTTCTTTTCTTTTGAGTTTTGTTTAATTAACGTAATGTTCAGATGATTTATAAATATAAATCGAAATAATTCAGGCGGGTATAAATCATGGTTAAATTCAAAATGAAGAAGATGAAGTGGGTTACGGGTTATATGTAATTAAAATCTAAGTTTTAACCGGGTTAGACACACAGTCCAGCGGTGGACTGTGTGCAAAACACGGCCTTCACGTCCCTGGTTTGAATCCAGCTCATGACCGCATAAATACGCATAACCGTTTTTATTTTGAATGAAATATATCAGTGGCAGTATGTATACAAATGTAATTAAAACGCAAGAGTTATCAGGTTAGACACCCAGCCCAGTTGGTTGGGCTGGGTGCAAAACACCACCAAGGTCCCGGGTTCGAAACCTTGGTGCGCACCCAGTTCGAATCGTTTATTCTCTTTTTAAAATTCAAGCAAATTGAATGAACTTAATTTGTGTATAAGATTAATTAAAATCCGTATTCTTATGGGTTAGACACGTAGCTCAGTTGGAAGAGTGCGTGCACGCAACCGCGAGGTCTCGAGTTCGACTCTGGTCACACGCCCAATTCCTCTAAAAACCGGTCAGATATGACCGTCATATATGACAACCTTTTTTTATATATTTATTTATTATTTTTTGACTTTATTTATTTTCTCTTTATTGTAATCCCTCAATTAAAATACTTTTATTTTTCCATTATATACATACCTTATACTTTAAAGAGCTTGATTTAACTTCAACAAAAATAACCTAAAGATCTAAACAAAGATTTTTAACCTAATTATTAAATTATTTATTTATCGAATTATCCGTTATTATTTTAGGTTAGTACTTTTTCGTCGGTGCAACCCGCGACTCGTGCGCTCTCTTTCCCACTCAAGAATACGCACCCAATGTGAGTGAATCTCTACAAATTCCCTGTTTAATCACGTTTTGGGGTGTATCATGTGTCGTATCATTTCTTTATTTTATTTAACACTTGTGCTTATATCATTTCGTGATCAAATGTGTATTGCTTGTAGTGTGGTTTATATGTGGATACATTTTATCATTTCAGTGCACTCATTTCATTAGGCCCATCAGTTCCTCATGGGATACGGGTTGAGCATCAGGTGCCTCATTAGATCGGCTCCGTTCGATTGAGCCTTGATCTCAGATACATCATCATTCATGTCATATATTCATTCATTGTGGTTTGTGATTTGTTACATTATACATTTGTTCACATGTGATTATGCACAATCTTATTTAAACAATGATGAAATTTATTTACTTAAATGTTTTATCAAGGTTCACTCGCCAACTTTTGTTGACCCAAAATTTCCCTTGTTTTACGCATGATACAGGTGATCAAGTTGAGGAAAGAAACACCTAGGATGGCCTAGAAGAATAATCAAGTTATTTCGTTGGAACAAGCATTTAGATTATTATTTGTTTGTATGAAATTTTGTTGGATATTTGAATTTTAATTTAATTTAATAAATATGAAACTTGTTAGTAAATATCATGAGCTTTGGTGATAACCCAATCAGGCCCTAACTTCTATTCCGCTACGGGTCGGGGTGTGATAAGGTTTGAAGAAATCCATAGCCACACACGTAGCTAAGTATCCGACGTGTTCACAAGTTAAGGCCGAACATCAAAAGCCGTCAGGACTACTACAACAACTGGAAATTCCTACTTGGAAGTGGGAATGTGTAACCATGGACTTTATTACCAAGTTACCAAGAACAAATCGCGGAATTACACGATCTGGGTTATCGTGGATAGGCTGACTAAGTCAGCTCACTTCTTACCTATCAAGGAGACTTCCAGTTCGGACAAGCTAGCGAAGCTTTATGTTGATAATCTTGTATCTTTACATGGCGTACCAGTGTCCATTGTATCCGATTGAGATAGCAAGTATACCTCACACTTTTGGAAAAGCTTTCAGCAAGCTTTGGGCACACGGTTGAACTTTGGTACAACTTATCACCCGCAGACGGACGGGCAAAGCGAACGTACTATATAAACATTGGAAGACATGTTGTGCGCATGTGTAATCGATCTGGGTGGAAGTTGGGATAGTCACTTACCCCTAATCAAATTCTCATACAACAACAGTTACCATACAAGTATCAAGGCAACTCCGTTTGAAGCCTTGTATGGAAGAAAGTGCAGAATGCCCTTTTGCTAGGCTGAAGTTGGGGAAGCTCAACTGACAGGACCTGAAATAGTCCTAGAGATGACAGACAAGATTTTGCAGATTTGGAATCGTCTCAAAGTCGCGCGTGATCGGTAGAAAAGCTACGTAGATAAAAGGCGCAAACCTCATCAGTTCCAGGTAGGGGACAAGGTTTTGTTAAAAGTGTCGCCTTGGAAAGGCGTCATGAGGTTTGGCAAGAAGGGTAAATTGAGCCCGAGGTACATTGGACCGTTCAAGATCATCGAACGTGTCGGATATGTAGCTTATAAACTCAAGCTACCTGAGAAGTTCAGCGGAATTCACGATGTATTCCATATTTCTAACTTGAAGAAGTGTTTTAGCAAACGAATCATTGACTATGCCACATGATGATGTGCAGATTGATGAAAACCTATGATTTGTTGAGAAACCTATAGCAATCGAAGATCGACAGGTTAAGAAGCTTCATAGAAAGCATGTAGCGATTGTGAAGGTGAAATGGGATGCTCATCAAGGTCCTGAATATACATGGGAGGTTGAATCCGTTATGCGGCAAAAGTACCCTCATTTGTTTGATTCAAAATCTCGAGGTCAAGATTTATTTTAAGGGGTGAGGATGTAACACCTCGTGTTTTGCGTCCAATAATGTTCCGACATGTGTCCCGATAATTCTCGTATACCGTGTACTAAGACGAGAAGGACCAAAGTCGTTAAAGCGTCTAATTATATCCACCTTGTGTGGGTAATAAAAGTTGAGGGGCCAATATGATAAAATGCCAATTTTTCTCTTTCTGGGAGGCGGTTGTGGACCGCAAGGCTTAGGCCATACGGTCTGCAACCAGTTCAAAAACAGTGGGCGCCTAAACTCCTTACGGACCGCAAGGCAGAGCCCATATGGTCTGTAAAGGACCGCCAGTGACAGAAGGCGTGGCAGCCTCCTGACCTGCCATCTTTGTCGCCATTGCCACACTCTTGCACCTGCTTCCACATCTTTGGACACTTGTTTACGTCCAAGGACACCTGCAAACACCTGGAAAGCCCTCATGACCCCTCCTCAAGTATAAAAGGGCACCTTGGTTGCCATACTCTTTGCTCATTCATCTCCTTCTCCTCCATAGCTCACATTGGGAAGTTCCTGAAGCTTTAGGAGCAATCTCTGAGCTTGTTAGTTCTTCTGGATCGCTTGTAAGTGATTCATTTCAGTTTAAGTTTGTGTTATTAGGCTTGTAAGCCAAAAGTCAAGCGTTTACGTAAAAACGCTTTGATCTTTGGCTAAGACCATTACGGTCTAGCCAATGTTCGATGTGAACATGGCTACGTGATCTTAATTAGGTAGGTGTTAATCCCTCAAAAGGGCACCTCCTGATTACCACGAATTCTTGACCAATTAACGGGTCAAAGTTTAAGTCAATAAAAGTCAACGGGTCAGCTTTATAAATAAATGCATAACTAGTTATATAGGTGTTATAAAATCCGTTTTGTCACTTAATTAACTTGATAATAATATTTAGAACATGTGTAAACATGTTCGGCCTGTCAAGTCCAGGTCTAGTGTGGGTTCGTAACCGAAAGTCGCAAAGTTTGACTTTTACTTTGACTTTCAATTCTGACCCGATTTAGTTAGTTAGGCTACTAACTTTAAGTCATTTTAGGACCAAGTTTTAGTATAGTATAACCTCCTAAGGTTATACTACATGGTTCCTTAGTAATCCGAGTTTTATATACAAGTTCCATAATTACAGTTTAACTTTGTAAAAAGGTCCTTTTATGTAAAATAGAGTTTAAACCATTAACAAGTATACAAATGAATTACCTAATGATTTATAAACTTAATTAACTTATTTTGAAGTTATGATTCTGATCATTTGCTGCGTTTTGATTAAAATTCGTTAATAAAGCTTTAAAAGGACTAAAATGCCCTTTTTGGCATTTTAAGAGGATTAAACATAATTTCTGTGTTCAAACTCCATACCTACTGATGTAATATTATATGTGGGACATATTGGGATGTTTATTAAGTTATAAACTAAATAGAGGCCTAAGACTCGTGAAATGCCAATAAAAGACCAAATTACCCTTTTTTCGCATAAAGTGACTCTAATCAAAATTTTTATAACCAAAACCCTTATATACTGATATTATATAATGAATAACATATTTTGGTTATATAAAACAGGTCATAACCTCAGTTTACCTTAAATTTTAAACTAAACGGCATTTAGCGACTTTTACGCCTTTCCAGCGCATAGTATGGTTTTAAACCATATCTATGACCCAAAACTTGTTACCTACTGATTTATAAACTTATTTTGTGTAACACCTTTAGCCCTCGTTATCACCAATATTTTCCGCTTTGCCCCCGATGGGTGGCTCATCCAGGAACTCACAGCTTTGTTTTTGGTTGCCCTGATGGAAACTTCCCAGGAGGTCACCCATCTTAGTACTACTCCCACTTGAGTACGCTTAACTGTGGAGTTCTCCTCTTATCCACTAGCATTAAGCCCAAAACACGTTGGTGATTTTAGAGGTAGGGCTTTAACTTATGAACCAGGAATCTCTCCTGTCCACGGACGATGTTAGGAGGTATGCCATTAGGTGTTATAATCACCCCCCTTAAGGGACTCATCGTTCTCAATGAGGTTTTGCCCCAACATGTAGCAGGTTGCCATTATCATCGATGAGGTTTTTTGCCTCACATTTGGGAGGTTGTCATTAGGTGTTACATTTTGGATATTTTAACAGTATGTACAAGTCCCGAACTCAGAGTCCCAAATATGACATCAAAGCTATGTGTGAAATGACTAAAATGCCCTTTCGGGACATAGTTTGTTCTAAAAACCATCAACCACACAGATATTTGATATCCTACCTATATAACATCATAAAATACCTATTTTTACAGAATGTTTATGACCTTGACATCAGTTTACTTATAAGCTTCTTTTATAAAGCATAAAAATGACCAAAATGCCCTTATGATGCGTAATTCGATTTTAAAATCATTACGGGTATACATATTGATATCCTACTGATATCATATCACATTTTAAACATATTAACTTATGGAACTTGTATATGACTCCTTTGGTTAACCGGATTCGCTTATCGCTTACTGTTAAGCATAACGTAACTAGTTTACGTAATCTAACTGAAACGGGTTTAACTTTGTCGTTTCTTTATCAAAATCCAGAATGTTGTTGGTATGCCCATATTATAAAAGTCTAGATACTTGTTGGATCCAATTAACATTCTATTCCGGTACCGCTTAATCTAACGTATCGTACCGTACTTATTTAACGTAAGACTAACCGGTTCGAGTCTAAGACTTAACTAAGGACCCGTTAGCATTCTAATTGGTTAATAATATCATCATTCCAGACTAGACGCCTTCCGGTAGATTGTGATTGTACTTATTTTCTTGATTTGCGGCTGAGTTACGACTTTTCTGAAGACTTAGCTCAGGTAAATACTCTTAACCTATTTTCCCTGTACGGGCTTGGGATTCGGTAAATTATTCCGCTTGGTCGGGTATTGGATCATGTTTTGTACAGTTGTGATAATTAACTAAATCACATAACCGGTTTTAATCTGTTTTGCTTGATAACCTAAACATTGGGGTGAGCTTGACCATATCTGGGATATCCTTGGCTCACTAAAGTGCTAGTGGCCACGACTTATAGCATGGGTGTAGACATACAGCGGTTAATTGCATTATTATAATTATCTGCTTTCTGTGTGAAAGTTCAGAAGTTGTGTGTCAGTCGATCATGTCTTGGTTTTCATACTGGGCCCATTGTATTGACAGGCTTATAAATCTGTATACAAAGTCATTTGTACTGTCCCAAGCCATTTATAAAAATGTGCCTAGTGCACCTAAAATCATTTTCTAAAGGATTTTCAGAAAGAGTCGGTTGATTGTATTTACTAGTGAAAACTGACATATTTTCAAAAGATTAAGTTACAGGTACAGCATGAAATAGGCCGGAAGCTGCATGGCATTGATACTGAGATTTGCGACCCTTTAAGTTGTGTCTTAAAGTCTATTATCATTTTGTACATTTTCTGTCCGCCTGTGGATCTTATTACGAACCTTGTATGTAATTTGTGTTGAACTTTGGACACTATGGTTTGTAATATTTTATTTTAAACTCTAAGACTTCCGCTGTGTTGCTCTTTGTTTGTTGGTTATGATGATATCAACTATACGTCACAATACTCCCCACCAGGATACACATGGAAATCGGTGGTGGGCAGCATCAGTGTGATGGCTCTCAGTCTAGTTAGTGGCCGAGACATTGGTGTAACTCCGGGAGGGTGGCAACGCAAAGAGAAGCAGGAGAGAGGTGTCAGAGAAATTTTCTCAATAATCCTAGGCTCCTATTTAAAGCCTCTCAAACTTTGTGAATACATTAAGGTTTTCATTTCAAATTGGTAATTATAATAAAGAATAATAAGTTTTTGAATTTAATAATTATAAATTACTTTATTTTATCAACTAACTGATAAATTATAAATAAATTATTAATTATTAATTCTTAATGCTTATTTATTTAAAAATAATTCTTTAACTTAAATAAATTATTCAACTAATAATTTATTCCCAAGTCACCATAAATGGTAACATACTAGTAATGATTAGAATTAGTGGGAATACTAATCCAAGAAGTTTTGAGTTTCTCCGCAATTTGATTTAATCTATATCACCTTAGAGATTGTGTGAATATACATTTATTAATCATAACCAAACATTTATTAATTACAGGACAATATAGTTATTTCTATATATAATAATAATAAAAATAATAATAATGATAATAAGTAACGCTTGTGATTATTTGTATTTGTAATCTTACTAAAAAGTTGGTGTTTCATCTTAACTATACTATGGTATCGCGATTAAACCCTTCTAGATATGTCCAGTGTTGCTAAAGCCAAATAGCTATAAACTAAATGTAAAAAACAAGGTAGTAGCACAAAACACAGCTCTGGGCCTTGATTTCACCCACTTATTGCAAGAACTCCATCTTTGCTTCTCGTCATCATAGTCTTATTTTACAATTTAGAAGATAAAATCGAAAAAATCTTGTTGCAATACAAGTCTTCCAAAACATCCGAAATGTACAAGACATGGAACAAAATGCACGAGACCAAAAATAAACACAATAACGTGTCTAAGGTATGATTCACGAGCAACAACACAATTATCAAAATGTAAAGGAAGCAGTCTTTTGTCAAACAAAAGGTCGGACACAATAAAACCGGATTGCAAGTAGAAAACATGTTCTATTTGTTCGCAAAAGTGGCTCTGATACAATTGTTGGGTCTCGTACACGTATTTTAACATTATTTAATCCAGTGGAAACATTTGTACAAATCGATCCAAACCAAAACTTTGATCGTCCACAAGGAGTCCAGGAGTAAACTAGAAATATAATAAAATCCACCCATAAGGTGTTTATCGAAAACATACCTTTCCTATAGACTCGGCTAACCAGTTTGTAACAGCTTGGTTCAAAGAAGCGATTGCTAAATCCATTAACATGAAACAACATGTGAGTTTGAACACCTTCAGATTCCACTTGCAAAAACACCTGTAAAAAATCTGGTCTCAACTGGATTTATTAGCGACGATCAAGCTGATGGCATCTTGCCTACGATTTTTCTGGCGACGGTGGTTTAGTCAGGATGTGTTGTCCGGTGGCAGCCGAAGAAGTGTAAGTTGGCATTAGTCGGCGATGGGCAATTGGTAATTATCTCAAAGAATAATATTTTTTCTGAATTCAATAATTATCATTTTATTCATGTTTTCAACTAACTAATAAATAAATAAACTCTTAATTAATAACCCTTGTGCTTACTTATTTACAAAAAAATCCTTTAACGTAAATAACTTACTCATCTAATAATTTATTCCCATGTCACCATTTTCATATCAGAATATTTAAAGTTTAATGTTATTTCTTATTTGTTCCTCAAAGTGTAACTATTTGAATAGTACCTTACTATTGATGTTCTATATCGATAAATTGGGGATGTTAATCCAATAAGTTTTGAGTTTATCAGCAATTTGATTTAATCTATATCACGTTAGAGATTTTTGGGGCCCTTTATAAGATATCCAACGACTTACGTATAAATCTTTCTATTGAATTCTAATTTCACTATGATTCGTTAGAAACTTCTTTTAAAATCAGTTCCCTTGATTAAAATCATTAAATTGTGTCTTAAAAGTGTGAATATACATTTATTAATCATAACCAAACATTTATTTATTACAAGACAATATAGTTATAATAATAATAAAATAATGAGAATAGTTGATGCTTTTGTTTATTTGTATTAGTAATCTCACCAAATAATTGGTGTCTAATCTTAATTGTGGTACCACGATCGAACTCATTTAAATATGTTTGGTTTTGCTAAAGCCAAATAGCTATAAACCGAAAAGGACAAACTAGACAATAACACAAAACACAGTTCTGGGCCTTGATTACACCCACTTATTGCAAGAACTCCATCTTTGCTTCTCGTCGTCATGGTTATATATCTTCAACTTTTTGTCTTGTCTTATTTTACAATTTAGGATCACTGTCTCTGTTAAAATCATCTTGAAGCTTCTTCAAGTCATCAAGCTTACATCTTATCTGATTACTCTCTCCCTGAGTAGCAATTTATGTAACAAGCTCACTAATAGGAGCTACTGGTTCTTCAACACTTGGCCGTGCTGTTCTCTTCATACTAACGGGGCTAGGAGATCAAGCAAACAAATTAATAGAACCGGGTTTTCGGGGCATAGATGTAAATAACTGTGAAACAGGAATGCACTATTGGTGGAATAGGAGCACGTGGAACATTATGATGTGGCAGTAAAACATTTAGTGGAAGTGGATTGTCCCCAAGGATCAGGTATAGTGTGTGTAGTAGATGAAAAAGGAATACCTTGAGGAGCCATAGACTTTGGAGTGCTAACGAGCACATAAAGCCTAACATCACAACTTGAACTAGAAACAAGAATTTTAGTAGCAATATCATTAGCATCTACCTTCTCCCATTCTTCTATGTTTGCAAGTCTTAATTTCACAACCACTTACATCATCATCACAAGATTCAGAAGATAAAACACAACAACAATATCTTTAAACTTATCTTCCCATTCTCTCAATTTAGTTGCCACTCAGAAGAGGGACCGAGGGAACCAATCTTACTTCTAAATGACACAAGTTTCACTTGATCTCCTTCTGTTGTTAACTGTAGCACGAACAACATTTTCTATCGAATCTGCCGTTGCCCAGAAATCATCCAAATGAGACACAACTAAACGGATTTCTCTAGTGATAACAAAAATAATCCTTGATCTTCACAACAATTGCATGATTTGACCAAAGTCATGAATCTATGGTGAATTCCTATCTATAATAGCCACTTGGTAGTGTTTTTGAAAAACATCCTTAGTGGTCTAGCAACCATACCTGTAGAGAGAACACCACACAATTCAAATAATCACTTAACACAACCGTAAATTTGTAATAGACTCGATACTTAGAAAACTTTATAGGTCATGAAAACTCTAATACAAAACCCTTAAACAAAGTAATAATCCGGAGAAGTATTCAACACATGAATACTCCGAACTATACTTAAACCTCAGACTGACTGATCAAAGTCAACATAGTCAAAATAATCTAGAATATCCATCCTTCGGAATCAATCATCCTTCTGAATATTGACTTGGTCAACATCTGAAGGTTCTATGGAACATTAATACTACGGAACATGTTTTCAGAATTTGCATAACCCGGACAAACCCCTTATTATGTTGACTTGGTTAACATTTTCGATTAAACTCAATTTCCACATCATCTTTTTCAAAAAGTTCAAAGTGTTCAACCTCTAAAACCCTACTTTATCAAGAACTTGTGTAAATTCAAATACTTCTTGATAAAAAAAAACCCTAATTTGTTTAATTCCAATTTTCATTAAATCAATCTATAACGATCATCATTAACAATACTTTATACTACAGAACACAACCGACCCTTATCAATTTTCTCCGAACCCAAACATTATTAAACTTTATCTGAAAAGTTTAACTAAAACTTGTGTATCCGTGACCAAATTACCAATTAAGTCAATTCCCCACACTTAGACAAATCTTGCTAACATTTTCTATGAAAAAACGTATTTTAACTTACCTCATCGGATTAGACTGTTAACCTGCCTTCAAAAATGTTATAAAATTTTCTAAATTCACTATCATTAAAAATGTAAAATCACACATGGAATCGAGCAAGAACATATATTTGTCTTTTTGAAATTTTATATCAAAACACACTGAAAATCTTTTTATTTTTTTGTAAAACAAACAATAAAGCAGTAAATAAATATATACAAACAAATATTTTGTGAGAAACATAAGTAAGAAGATCATTCTAGCATATCTGTCAAAAGTTAACAGAGTTAGTATCATTTAAAACAATTTCAATCCAATGGATTAACAGTTCAAAATGATCTACGATATTGCGTGTTGAAAAGTTTTCTCAATAACCCTATGCTCCTATTTAAAGTTCCCTCAAACTTTGGGTATACGTTACAAGTATGAATTCAAATTGGTAATTATAACAAAGAATAATATTTTTTTTTGAATTTAATAATTATAGGTTACTTTATTATATCAACTAACTGAAAAAAACATATATAAATTATTATTAATACTCTCAGATCTTATTTATTAAAAAAAATTTCTTTAAATTAAATAAATTATTCAATTAATAATCTATTTCCTAGTCACCATTTTCATGTCAGAATATTTAAAGTTAAATGTTATTTCTTATTCGTCGCTAAAATTGTAGCTATTTGAATGGTATCATACTAGTAATGTTGAAAATCTGAGGATACTAATGCAATAAGTTTTGAGTTTCTTGGCAAATTGATTTAATCTATATCACCTTAGTGATTTTTGGGGCCCTTTGAAAACATCATAAGTGTGAATATACATTTATTAATCATAACCAAACATTTATTAATTACAGGACAATATAGATATTTCTCTATATAATTATAATAATAATAATAATAATGATAATAATTAATGCGTATGATTATTTGTATTAGTCATTTTACCATATAATTGGTGTTTCATTAAACTATGGTATCGCGATTAAACTCTTTTAAATATTTTCGATTTTGCTAAAGCCAAATAGCTATAAACCATATGGGACAAACAAGGTGGTAACACAAAACACAGCTCTGGCCTTGATTGCACCCACTTATTGCAAGAACTCTATCTTTGATTTTGGTCGTCCCATTTTTTTATTTCCAAGTTTTCGTCTTATCTTATTTGACAATTAAGAAGATAAAACTGAAAAAAAGCTTGTTGCAATACAAGGCTTCCAAACGAAACCAAAATAAACACAATAACAGGTCTAGGGTTTGATTCGCGAGTAACAACACAATTATCAAAATGTAAAGGAAGCAGTTTGTCAAACAAAATTTAGATCACAATAAAACTGGATTCAAGTATAAAACATGTTCTATTTGTTCGCAAACGTGGCTCTGATACCATTGTCAGGTCTCGTACACGTATTTTAACATCTAGTGGAAATGTGTGTACGGATTGATCCAATCCAAAACTTAGATCATCCACCGGAGTCTAGAAGTAAACTAGAAATATAATAAAATCCACCCATATGGTGTTTATCGAAAACATACCTTTCCGGCTAACCAATTTGTAATAGCTTGGTTCAAAGAGGCAATTGCTAGATCCATTAACATGAAACAACATGTGAATTTGAACACCTTCGGATTCCACTTGCAATAACACTCGTAACATAATATGGTCTCAACTGGATTTATTAGCAACGACCAAGCCGATGGCATCTTGCCTCATATTTTTCTGCCGACGGTTGCTTAGTCGGGATGTGTTGTCCGATCTACAAAAAAAATCCTTTACGTTAAATAAAGGGACAATTGCATATTTCCCCTTAAAAAACTGCTTAATTGTGTATTTACCCAACTTAAATTAAAATTGTATATATCCCCTTCCTTAAGTACTAAAATTGCACATATCCCCTTTCTTAACTAATAAAATTGCAAATTTACCCATTATGATTTATTTTAATAAAAACAAGTTATATAATCACTTTTTATCCTTATTTTTACTGAAACTTTAAAAAAGTACATATTTATTCGTTTTTACTAGTTTTTATGGTTTTTTTACAATTCTTTTTCTTTTTATTTTTATGTTTTGCTATTTAGTTTTCTTTTGTTTTTTTTTTATAATCTAAGCACTGAAATAAATCGCTATAGTACGTACATGCATAATTTTCTATAGAATATAAACAAACTTTGAATAAGTGGGAGCTTAATCAAAGGACTATAGACCAAAGAAAATAATGTAACTTGCTTTAAACGTATTTTAATATATATATTTATAAATCAGCTAAAAATCATTCTAGTTAGTCTTTTTACTAAGTGGTTTTTTTTTTTGTGTTCTTTCTTTTAAGAGTTAAATGCCACTTTAGTCCATGTGACTAAAATGACAAGGTGAAACCTTTTTGGAACCACAGGCGAAAAATGAAATATTCTGAACTAAATTGACAAAATGGTCCAAACCACAGGGACTAAAATGGTATTTAACTCTTCTTTTAATCACTAAACGTATTTTAATGTATATATTTATAAATCAGCTGAAAATCACAAACATCTCTAGATATATCTTCGTAAAATAAATAACCTTGTGAGATTATAAAAAAAACAACAAAAAAACTAACTAGCAAAACATTAAAAATTAAAAACAAAAAGATTTGTGAAAAGCCACAAAAACTAGTAAAAATTAATAACTATGTATTTTTATAAAGTTTCAGTGAAAATAATGGTAAAAAATCATTATATAACTTGTTTTTAATGAAATAAATCAAAATGGGTAAATTTGCAATTTTATTAGCTAAGGAAGGAGATATATGCAATTTTAATTTTAAGTTGGGTAAATACGCAATTAAGCAGTTTTTCTAAGAGGAAATATGCAATTGTCCCTTAAATAAATTACTCAATTAATAATTTATTCCCATGTCACCATTTTCCTATCAAAATATTTAAACTTAAGTGCTATTTCTTGTTTGTTCCTCAAAGTGTAACTATTTAAATGGTACCTTACTAGTAACGTTGTATATTGATAATTGGGGATACTAATCCAACAAATTTTTAGTTTATCCACAATTTGATTTAAACCTATATGACGTTGAGATATTAGGGCCCTTTTTACAATTTAGAAACTTAATTAGAAAAAAAAAAACTTGTTCTAATACAAGGCTTCCAAAACCTCCGAAATATACAAGATATCGAACAATATACAAGAGACCAAAAATAAGCACAACAACGGTCCAGTGTTTGATTCACAAGCAACAACAAAATTATCAAGACGTAAAGGAAGCAATGTTTTGTCAAACAAAAGTTTTGACAAAATTAAACCAGATTGCAAGTATAGAACTTGTTTATATGCTCGGAAGAGTGGGTCTGATGCCACTGTTCTCGTACATGTATATTAACATAATTTAAATCATGTGGAAACGTGTGTACGAATCGATCCAAACCACTAGGATTCCGGATGCCTACTAAAAATAAAACAAAATATAACCATAAGGAGTTTATCGAAAAGATTTTTTTTTTGAAGAACTCAGCTAACCAATTCAAAACTGACATAAGCAAAACAGCACATGTTTTTATATCAAAATACACCAGCTTTTTATTGGTTTTGTTAAGAATATCTTTGAAATAGACTTATTTGGTTTATATTTTATGTAAAGAACAAAATGAACCAAAGTTAAACAAAACAAGGAAAACCTGGCAAAAATATGAAGAAACTGCTAAAGAATCATCCTATCACACCCCGTGTCCCAAACTCTGACGACCGCTTTCTGAAGACCACTGCTCGAAGCCCGGATCAAAATACCCTCGTGCCCTACATATCCGGGCACTACAGGACAAACGAGCTTCTAGAAGATTTTCAAAGATCCAACAGGGCCCACAAGAGCTAACGACAGTTGTGTCTCCGAATCACGCCCCTTGTTTGGGAAACTGGCCCTGTTACCGGTAACCAGACACGACCATGTCTGAGCGCCCCAATAGGCTACAAATAGCCACCTTTGGCACCATTTCACTTGCTCAATTCTTATATCTTCTCCACAACACAATTCTTTTTTACCCACTATTTCTAATCATTGTAATCATTTAACAAAACTCAATAATCATTAGTATAATTAAGCTTTTAATGGTTAATATAATCTTTTCAAGTTTGGTGAAAACCATCTCCATGGCCATTTTTGGCTAAGTTTCTTTTGGGTGTTTGGAGGACACGTACTCCCTTGATAGGGAGTTAACTAAAGTAGATCATGGCTTAACAAGGTGTGTGTGTTAATGAATTTAGGTAAGAAGGTGTTTATTGAAAGTGAGTGAAATATTAGTGTCGTCATTAACTTGGGTCATTAGTCTTTCGTCTTAACACTTAAAATCTACCAATAATCTTATGTCATCATTAACTTGGGACATCATGTTTTCTATGTTTGTAGAGTCAAAACATATTGACGGTCTTAAAGGAAGTTAAAGGTTTTAGAATAGGACTTGGTTAGTAAGCTCTTGCCAAAGATGGCTGTAATACACATAAAAACTTCTACCAAAAATATATAATAAACTATTTGAATCACCAAAGAATAAGTAAGTTATTACAATGATTCCTTAGTAATTTTCACATTTGTAAATTCCAAACAATGAGTTAACAAAATATAAACTATAACAATAATAGAATTTATAACATTGAATTGAAATTACGTTGCAAATTACAAATTTAACAAAAAGGAAGTTGAACTTAAAGAGAATGAATGCCGTCTAATTTAAAATATGAAGTTTGGTAAAAATAAATAAGTAAACAAAAGTAAGAGTAATACTACATCTTATAAGTATTTTATTAAATTTATAAACTATATAAAAGTAATTATATAATAAATTAAGTAACTAAGAACAACAACAACCATACTCAGTAAATCTCACCAATAACTTATTAGTGGGTCTGGGGAGGGTAAGATGTAGACCAACCTTACCTCAAACATAAAAAATTAAGATATAATTCTAAACTAAATTCATATGTAGATCATTACGAACACTCTTGATCAAGTCATATGTTGATCATTATGAGCGTTCATGATCAAGTCAAAGTCGCTTTGGAAGTGTAAGGTACGGATCCTTCCCCTCACTCCTTGTTGTTTCATTTCAATTGTTATAAGCCCGTTGAGTTCATATATATCGTAAAACTCCTCACGTCTTTGGATTATCGATTCATTTGACTGTCCGTTGGATTCGTGTTCTTATTATAATATATTGGATTTAGCTTTCATGTCATGCGATAGAATTATATTTAGTTGTACTCATTACCGCATGATCCGATATATGTTACGTATTGTTATGAAATTACTATATCTTATGTGAATAAGATCATTTGTACTCATACCCTGAGTTATCGCTTCTCGTGGAGTGTTCCACAAGTTTGTTGTTGCAGCATCGACAACATGTGCTCCTTCCGTGACGGAGAGATCAGTTCACGGCGTCTCTTAAGTACAAGTGTGGTACATATGACTATTAGGAAGCGTATGGGTCGGTCCTAGGATTTAAGTTTAAGGAGGTGGATAACGGGTATGCCAACTCGCCATCTCATGTGATAAATATACATGAGTAGCTACCTGTGTATTATCACGTTTTATGTTTGACTCATGGGTACATCCGTATGATACAAGTAAGTTTATGAAATCATGTTTCTTTGCATCATATCATTTTAACCGTAAGTTCTCTTTGGACAACATTTCAATTTCAACTGAGCGTTAATTGTTGTTTGAGCCTATTATTCCGTACTGGGCCTTCGGCTCATTCCGTAAACCTTTTGTATGTACAGGTTCACAGGTTACTTCGGGCGGGATAAAGAGAGAGCAATAAAGTTTAGGAACTTAATCAAGAAGATATGGATTTAATTAGTGGCTGCGTTAGTTGTATTTTATTTCCAGTTCAGTTTGCCTTTTTGTTTGTACCTTTAACAAATAAATAAATGGAATTATGACTTTTATTTATGATACCAATGTTATTGTGACACGTCAGCCCTTCCGAGTTGGGGAGTTACAATGGCGATAAGATCAAAGTGCCGAGGACTTGGTTTTTATAAAAGTAACTACCTTTGGGAAATGGCGCCTCACCAAAGGAACTAAAGTCACAATTAATTTAAACCTCTTAAACTATTTTCTAAGCTAATACTAAATCATAATGGTATATACTTTCCTTGCTAATTGGTAGTACTATTTTGGTTTGATTCGACCTTGAGTGGCATTTCCCTACTATTTCAAAGCGATATGGTCGAGTGTGCGAGGGTCCCTAACAAAGAACTACACACCTTTATACATTAAGACACTTAGTTCCTCGTTGGACAATTAAGCCCTTGTTATCCATGGTAAGGTTTAGTTAACAAAGCATCAAGAGGTAAGTATATCAAAACACCATTTTCTTATAATGGACTACGAACCTTTTTATTTATCTCTTTATTTTATTTTTGAGCCATTTTTAACTCTTTATTTTTAGTTTGATTAGACGTTGACGAAGACTCGGTACTAAAAGTCGTTGTATCCTTGGGACGATCTCGGTATCTTACCATCACTATGTTCCTTAGGTTCAACATGTTAAAATGCCTGCTTCACATCTTCAAGTACCTCGAGCTACTCCTGCACCTGTAGAAGCCAAACAACAAAGCTTTTTTCACACAAGACTTTGTAGACTTGAGTAGCTTACCAGAGGGAGGACTTAACTAATGAAAATTTGGCTTTTACGGCAAAAGAAAATGATGAACATGAAAAGTTTTGCTTTATGGAACTTGAATGTATTTCAGATGAAGTTGATTAAGAGAAGGAAAAGACTATTGGTGAAAATGGAAAAGGCTAGATCAAACAATTGTTTGTAAAGAAGGCTATGCAGAAAGAATGGAAAAAGATAATCTCAAAAGTCCCATTGATTGTCCTCATGATTGTGTAGAAGAAGCTGTTGCCAAGGTATTACCTCACATTCTTAAAGAATTATGTTCAGACAAATGCATCATTGCAATTTCAAACATTAAAGAGGTGAATGAAAACCTTATGGAAAAGGTTCAAGTTAGTGAAATTGTTCTTGAAAAACTAAAATGAGATTTTAAAACCAAACTAACTGAAAAGGGCCACAAGATTAGCAAGTCTTAAACATGATGCAACCATAACCAAAGACGAGCCTCAAACTATGATAGAAAAATATCAAAATTGCAAAAAGGAGCTTGAATCTACCACAATCACTTGTGAGAAATGGGTAGAGTCGTGTACTGGTTATGAGATGCTTCCTGAAAAACAAATCAAGAGCAATGTGAAGTTTGGAGTTGGGTTCGGAAAACATTATAATGACCAATCTTCCATAAACAACGCTTACATTGAATCTCAAATGGTTGAAGTGAAACCAACCAACTCAAGTGGGGAAGGAATCAAGATCACAGAACGAAGTGGAAAAAAGATCACTCTTGAAAAACCACAAAGTTCACTTCAAGCTGAAAAAGAAAAGGATGAATTTAAACCAACATGGTCTAATGAATGTGATGTGCTTGAAAATTTCAAAACCATGGATTTCACATTACCTGTTGGTGTAAAAGTACCAAAGGTGAAAATTATTCCTAGCGCTAACTCTAAAATAGATGGTCAAACGTCTATTGTAAAAAAGGAAAAAAAGTGTGATAAGAAAGATAAGGTTGAAAATATGTTTTGAAGATTTTGTGAAAGAACAAATCATATGACTAAAAATGTTTTAGATTAAAAGCATATGATATCAATAGAGGAAACACTATTTGTAGCTGAATGTTCAATGGGAAAACCAACCACCTAACTCAACAACGCTCATTTCTAAAACCTTATAACATTAACAAAAAACAGGTCAAAAGGGAAAACACATGTCAAAAAGGAAGTTGACCCTATCATAAGGGAGCCACACCCAGCTCCTAAAAGATTTGAGTCTGTCTAAACACCAGTCCAAGCGCATTAAACCAAAACCTTGTTTACATGATAGTTCAAAACATTGTTTCCCTACCATCAAACATGTATCATAGAGTATATGGGCAACCACCTTGTCACATGGTGCCCTACAGGTATGCAGAAAAAATACCAGCGCCTCAAAAGCCAAGGATAAACAAACATCCCTATGGGTATAGTCAACTCATTGGAAATGGTCAAACTCCTAATGACCCAAGTGTTAAAGCACTTGCAGAAAGCCAACAACAACTGATGGAGATAGTTCAAAAACTACACTCATAAAAGACCATTCCCAAATAGATGATTCTGAGATAGAAACAAACAAAACCAATGCTGGTATGGCTTTGGACCCACTTTCAAAATGACCCATTTCTGGTTCTGAAGGGAACATCTATTTCCAATTATTGAATGCAAACAGAGGATCCCCTAGCACACATCACCACTAGAATAAAAACCTGGAAATATTTTCTAAAAACTCACCAAAAATATCATTTCAAGAAAAACATTAATATATTGCTTTGAAAAATCCCAAAATTTTGTCTTTAAACTTAGGGATATTGAATTTAAATAACCCCAACTTTCACCAATTGGCCGCTAACACTCCCAACTTTCGACTTATTGGCCGATAACACTCCCTAACTAACTGAACCCCAACTCAGTTAGTTTCTGCTAATGTGGCATCTAATGTGGCTATTTTTGCTCATGTGGCATATGATGTGGTAGTTTATATGGCATTTTTATGACAGGAAACTGATGTGGCGGATAACATAGCATTTTTAATGATGTGGCAACTGATGTGGCAGCTGACATCAACTAACTGGGTTAGGGTTCAGTCGCTTAGGGAGTGTTATCGGCCAATAAGTTGAAAGTTGGGCGTGCTGGTGTACAAATCGAAAGTTGGGAGTGTTATCCACCAATTGGTGAAAGTTGTGGTTATTAAAATCCAATATCCCTTAAAGTTATTGGTGAAAGTTGGGGTTATTAAAATCCAATATGCCTTAAAATTATTGGTGAAAGTTGGGGTTATTCAAATCCAATATCCCTTAAAATTATTAAAAGATTGTTCAAAAATCACCAAAAACAAGACTCGGCTCAAAAGGAGTAAACCACTGTTTTGTGATTCAAAGTATGTTTGCCCAAAGTCACAACCACTGTTTTGCAAAAACAAAACTCAGCTCGCTTCGTAGGTCCTTTCAAGATTCTCGAAAGGGTTGGCAAGGTGGCGTATCGACTGGATCTACCTCAAAAACTCAACAATGTTCACTCGATGTTTCACGTTTCTAATCTGAAGAAGTGTCTAGCCGAAGAAGGACTTCATGTTCCACTCGATGACTTACAAATCAATGAGTCCTTACACTTTGTGGAAAAAACGGTTGAAATCATGGACTGAGGAACCAAGCAACCTAGGCGCAGTCGCATCCCCATAGTCAAGGTTCGAAGGAATGGCAAGCGTGGCGCTGAATTCACTTGGGAACTCGAGATTGAAATAAAGGCTAAGCATCCACACCTTTTGGTTGAGTCTTCCTCTTGAATATATTTCGGGACGAAATTTCCTAAAGTGGGGGAGACTGTAACGCTTCGCATTTGTGCACTTTCATTATTTAGCAAATGTAATCATATTTCCATTTGTAGAAACTTGTATTCTTGTCTTGTTCGTATTTCATTCCAAACTTTGTAATTCGAGACAACGATCATAATGAAATTCCATATTTTATTCATACTTATTTATTCGTGCAATCAATCATTTAAATACACCATTACTTATTATACGTGCAAGACTCGTACGTTAAAACTTTATGCTTGAAATACTCGAAAATCGACTAAAATACGTAATAACTACCCTAAACCAACCCATTCGTGCGAGTTAGACCCACTTCGCACGAAGTGTACCCACTTTGTACGAAGTGAAGTACATTTCGCACGAAGTGGAGCTGGCAACAAATCGTGCCTATAAATAAGTGCACATTCCACACCTCCAAACTTTCCGAACACTCTCACTTACACTTTGAAATTTCCAAGACGTTCGGCAGATTGTTCTCAGTCCCTCTAAGTGAGTTCAGCTCGCTATTACCTTGTCATCCTTACGATTCTTTCTTCCTTTTTCTTTTTTACCAAGTGTAGAAGCTAACCAAGTTCATTGTCCTCATTAGGATTGAACTTGTGTTCCAGCAAGTGTGAGAACATTTGGAGCCTTGGCTACCCGAATTAAGTTCCACACCTCACTTGAAATTTTGTATTTAGTTTTTGTATATTCATGATCAACTGGGCTTATCAACTATGTTGATATACCTAGTGCTTTGGTGAATCATATAACGAGCTCTCCATACCTCCTTGCTTGACATCTATGATGTATTTAACGGACATGGACATAACCTATATAATAAACTGTAAAACAATTACATTTCTGGTTAGCCAAGTTTATGATATTAACCAACCTATGATTAAGTGTTATGAACTAGGGCTAAACTGCCTCATTCCTAAATTCCTCGCTCAACAGAACTCATTGTCGAAACAGCGATTAAACGAGCCACATTTTCAAAATTGTCACTTCGCACGAAGTGGACAGTCACTTCGCACGAAGTGCAGAATCAGTTCGCATGAAGTGGCATTTTCTGTGGTTTACTTTTCGAATTTTTCTACTTTCAAATCAGAACCTTTCGCCAAACTTAGAATATTCACACATCCCTGTTTCCCACGCGCATGATAACTTCAGTGTTCATCACTTCAACTCACCAGCTCTCGGATTTCTAGGAAAGCTTGCAAATCTGTGATATACTCGACTCCCCTTTTTCATCTTTACACTTTTGGGGTGCAACTTGTATGATTATATCAACCCACTAAATCACAATTCTTTATAATTAAATCACAATAAAAACATTCAATCTTACATGCTTAATACGAATACTTGCAAACTTATTCGTGCTTAAATCGAATTCTTTGTGCTACGCCATTAACTGTGTACAAGTTTCCCTTAATATGTATAGCGCTATAGAAAAGGAAAAACAAAAAAAAGTCACTTTGGAGGTTGAGATGCTAAAGGAACCTGTTGCAACACAAAAACAACAAACATATGTTGTTACTTCCTCACAACAGATGCAAACCTCTCCTCCCAGACAGACTCCTCACATATCCTCACAAAAGGATAGTTTTTATAGGTACATGGGAACATAGTCAAGAGGGAGATGATTCACTTGAACATTTCTTCTCAAGCCCCACTCCCAGGGTTGCCTCTCTTTTCACTCCACCAACCACAAAACCAATACCATCCACCATACAAACATTGCTTGATGCAATTGACCACAGTGACTTGGATTTACCTAGTTCCTCCGAGTCACCTATTACTGGGAGCGTGCCACAGAAAGTAATTGGGCCAAGTCTTGCAAATTGCTATCACACAAGCAGAAGAGGGAACACCCCTTGTGTCACAAGTGACACTTGGTGCTTTTTCAAGTGAGGCAGCCATTACAACTGTAGAGACAACAGTCTCATAGTTGGACAATGGTTACATAGCGAAGACCTCCTTGAAGGCAACAATAGTACACTCTATTGTAGTTGGAAGTCCACAGTACCAAGAAATAAGGGCACTTGGTTCCAAATCATGTTCAACCACCTTAGCTGGGAACTCAGATGATCCTATTCACTTAGGTGATGGGTTAAGATATCAAGAATTGACAGAGAGAGTATCCAAGATAGAGTCTTCTATTAAAGAAATTAAATACATGTTAAAGACCTTGGTGCAAAACTCAAGAACTCCACTAACCGTAAAAAAACGGATTTACCAAACCCGCTCCGTTTATCAACCGAACAGTCAGTCAAATTTTTCGTTGCGAATTAAATGCCCAAAATAATTTTAAACGATCCGTAATCAAATATTATGCGGGGATATGTATTTAGTTTTTGAAAATCTGTCAAAAATATCAAAATAAAAATGTTTTACTTTTGCCGGGTTTCGAACTCGGGTCAATAGCCGGCTCAACAATGACTTATCACTTAACCGAACAACCGCTCCGCCACTTTGATTTTCTGATGAATAAAGGAATCAATTAATTCATATATTAAAGTTCGGTAATCAAATTCAGTAATTTGCGCCCAAAATAGCAGTCGTCGGAAATCCCGACGACTTCGCCGTTTAATTACGTTTTCGCTCAAATTAACCGTAGAATTAACTCTCACAACGGTTATAACCGACGTCTGAACCCGCGACATCAGCTGTAACCGCCGGAGAACGGCTGACTTCGAATTGAGACCGAATTCAGACCCCATTCATCTCAATACTACCCTATAAATACACCCTCAACTCGCCAGAAACCTTTCACACTCAAATCGC
Organism: Scalesia atractyloides; assembly: GCA_947069175.1. Lineage (NCBI taxonomy): Eukaryota > Viridiplantae > Streptophyta > Magnoliopsida > Asterales > Asteraceae > Scalesia > Scalesia atractyloides. The sequence continues at coordinate 28,083,626 of CAMTDV010000006.1, forward strand.
ACCTTTTCTCGGCGAAAAATCACTCGCCGGAAATACTTGATACTTCGCCGGAAAACCGTATCAGTAATCTCTGAGCTTACTGAACCCCCTAAACTTTCACCGAAGTCACCCACAACCTTTGTAACCTTTCGGAAGACTCTCTGCTGCAAGGGACTCGTCGCCGGAAGAACTTGCTGCCACCGGAGTTCTGCCGGAAAACAGAGGAGAAACAGCCGGTACATCTCACGCCTAATTCCTTCCCTTTTTACTTTTATCTCGACTGTAATTGATCATAAAACACTAAAGAAACTTGAATCAACATTCGAATCCGTCAGTCGTCACTTCCGGTGAAAACCAGTGAAGAAGACGACGTTACGGTAATGGTTTAGTATAATTAAAATCAAGTTATTTAACGGGTTAGACACACAGTCCAGCGGTGGACTGTGTGCACTTTTAAAGCTAAGGTCACGAGTTCGAGTATTGTCCCTCACACGCCGCCTTGATAAAAATCCTTTTTTTCGCAAAACTGAACCGGAGTGTTTTGGGTATATGTTAAGTATATTGATAACTGAGTTTATAATCAAGTGCGACACACAGTCCAGCGGTGGAGTGTGTGTCCGCTAACCCACAGGTCCCGGGTTCGAGACCTGTGGAGCGCACCGGTCTTGTGATTTAATTCATTTTTAAAATAAAGTGATTTCTGTTTAAATCTAATTAATGTATATAGGTAATTAAAATCGGATATATGACGGGTTAGACACGTAGCTCAGTTGGTAGAGTTGCGTGCACGCGTACGGGAGGTCTCGGGTTCGAGCCTCACCCGGCGCACAACAATATGCCTTCGAACCGGTCAACGCTAGTCAAAGTCAACGGTCAAAAGTCAACTGTAGCATAAATAAAATATTTTTTTATTTATTTTTATTTAATTATTTTAATTAAAAATCAATTAAAAATACTTAAAAATAACATTTTTAAGGTTAGAAAATAGCCACAAACTCACAAAAATACACCCAACAATCCTACTAAAATAGATTGATAAAACCCGTTTACTTACCAAACCATAATGCGATTTATCTAGGTTAATTTCACTCGTGGTTAACGCCATTTCGCGTACATTCAACCTCATCAACCGAACGCACCCAATGTGAGTGAATTCTTACAAAACTCCCCTTTTTATTCATGTTTTGGGGTGTATCATGTGTCGTTTAAACTAATTCTCTTATGCAAATTTGTGCTATACCATTATATGAACTAAATTAGAATGTAACTATTATTGGTTGTGATATATTACATATTGTCAAAGTTGTATGCAAATTATTTAGGCCCATCAGTTCCTCGTGGGAGACGAGAACAACGCGTGCCTTAAAACTCATTTATTAGGCCCATCAGTTCCTCGTGTGAGACGAGAACAACGCGTGCCTCAAAACTCAAACATTAGGCCCACCAGTTCGTGAGAACAACGCGTGCCTTAAAACTCATTTATTAGGCCCATCAGTTCCTCGTGTGAGACGAGAACAACGCGTGCCTCAAAACTCATACATTAGGCCCATCAGTTCGTAAGAACAACGCGTGCCTCAAAACTCATTCATTAGGCCCATCAGTTCCTCGTGGGAGACGAGTCGAACAACGCGTGCCTCAAAACAATCATTTGGTGTTTGTATGTTCAATATTCAATATTATGTGTTGTGTGAATAAATTTACATACATTTACTCATATGAGGTATGCACATTATTTATAATCAATTGGATAAACTCGTTCAAATGTTTTTTTCATAGGATTCACTCGCCAACATTATGTTGATCCAAAAACCTTTTTACACATGATACAGGTGGACAGGTTGAAGCAAGGAAAACATAGGATATGCCTTAGAAGAGAAACAAGAAGCTTAGACTGATAGTTAGAACATGTTGTATCATTTATTGTAAATTTCCATTAAATTGTATTAATGAATATGAAACATATAATAAATGTCATGAGCTTTGATGATAACCCAATTATGCCCCGATCACCTTTTCCGCTGCGGGTCGGGGTGTGACAGATTGGTATCAGAGCCATGACTATAGGGATATAGGATAGGTTATTAGACCCTTAGAGCCTATACTATAGTCTGCCAAAATTTTAATTGATTAGGTGGTTACATACAAACTTGTGATATTTATTTGTTTCATATTTGCTTACATTTCAGTCAAACATACATGCTTATATACATATTCATTATACATATATACATATTCATTATACATATATCGATGTTCATGTGTTCAGTTTATTTTCATACTCTCATTATCCAAAGATTTTGTGCTATTTTCAAATCCCATCAAAGTAAGTTCTGCGACGGGCATGTAGTAACCGGAAGGGTACAAGTACCGGTAGTCGGGACGTCCTGTCTAGGTTGGCATTCGTATAAATCCAAAATAACGGACCAGTTTGCCTACCTGGGGACTAACGATGAGAGTACGACGGACCTATTAGGCCAAAGCATGCCACACCAAACGTCGTTCGAATTAACCTCACTTTGAGATGTCACCGTGTCCATGCCGGGGCACATTCCGAACATCACACGTTGTATACATATTTCTCGATTTTCTCCGGGTTTTTGTGTACGCAACCAGGCAGAAACCGTGCGAACCATATGAAAAACCGGTATTCATGGGGGCCCACATGATTACACAGGTAAAGTATGGCGGCATGAAGGGCCTAACAGCAAGCAAAACCCAAGACATCCTATGGATGTAGTAGATTTATTTTTCTATATTTATTTTATGAACGTTCATTCCCAAACTCGACCCACGATCCCAAAGGCATCCAACTCATACTCTTGACATGTATTCCTTGTAGATGTCTTCTAGCCTCGCTCGTAGGAAAATGAGAGCAGGAAAAGCCCGTGAACGCATGGCTACCCAAATCGCTCAGCAAATGGCGACCGTAATACCAAACATCGTAGTACAGTTCAACAAGCCCTTACCGCTAATTCCGTTAACCCAACCCAACAAGAAGATCAAAACACTATCAATCCTTCAGTCACTAAATGCACCTACAAACATTTCAAATCCTGCGATCCTCCAAAATACGAAGGTACTGAAGGTGTCACCGCTCTCCTCCATTGGTTCGAAGAAATGGAGAACACTTTTCTAAATTGCGATTGCCCCGATGATCGCAAAGTGCGTTATGCTACCGGTCGCTTACTTGGAACGGCACTCACATGGTGGAATACAGAGAAGACCAAACGTGGTGTTGAAGAAACTATGACCTTGACTTGGGAAGAGTTGAAGGGAATCATGACAAGACGGTTTTGCCCAAGAAGTGAAATCAAGAAATTGGAGGATGAGTTTCATGCTTTAAAACAAAAGGAAGGCGACCACACCACATACAACAAGAGATTCCTTGAGTTAAATCAAATGGTTCCCAATTTGTTTACTCCCCTCTACCGTTTGATCGAGCACTACATTCGTGGTCTTCCATCAAAGATTCAAGACTCTGTAATAAGTACCTCGCCTGCAACTTTGGAAGCAGCAATGGAGCTAGCAACCGCGCTCACTGTGAACCGAATACGAAACAAAGATTTCAAAGAGGAAAAGAAGAAGGATAAAGCATCAACCGAAACCTCAAACCACACCCGAACCGAATCCTTTACACCACCTACTTCTAAGAGAAAACATGATGGGCAAATCTTCGCCGTCACCCAACGTAACCAACCAGCTTCACAAGTTGTACCTCCTCAAACTATCCCAAACGCTCAAGTAGCACCCAACTCAACTTACCCAAACAAGAAACCTTACATTGGACCTCACCCTCAATGCAACACCTGTTTCTATCACCATCCATCTACCTTACCCTGTCGACTATGTGCGAATTGTGGACGCTACGGTCATTTGAGCAACGTTTGCCGCACCCCTCAAAACCAAACCTCAACCCCTACTCAACCCATGATCCAAACATATCAACAACCTCAATACCCCATGTACCCATATGTTCGAGCTTGTTTCAATTGTGGCGACCCTACCCATTTTAGAAACACGTGCCCTCGTTTGGTTAACATCATAAACGCCCAAGCTCAAGCAAACCCAGTTAACCAAGCAAACCAAGCAAACCCAGCTCCACCGCCAGCAAGAGGAAGAGTTTATAACATCAACGCCAATCCTGTTGAAGATATTAACAGACCAAACCAACCACTTAACTAGTCTTCTCTCACCAAGAATCAAGATTCAACTCCAACCACTTAGTTTTTATGTTTTTCTCTATGTTATCTCAATTTTCACGTATCTCAATTGGAATTTTTCCAAGAATTTTAATGCAAATTACTAGTTCAGTTTGTTTTATACTCATTGATTTAATATTCATATCATCATACTTCACGACATATCTCAGTTTCATCATTTAAAGAAGTTGAGTTGTGTCTCACTTCTGCATAGACTAACCTCTCCATCATATTAAACGAGAGAGGTTTTGTCAAACACGGATACTATCAGAATTAAGACTCAAGCGCTGGTTGTTGTGTTTGTTTATGTTGTAGAGTCGCATAGAACTAATCATAACTTGCGGATAAAGTCAATAAGAATTTGACAAGAATATGGTGGATACGCCGCTGGTACTTCCTATATATAAGTATTCTTGTCAAATGATCGGAGGCATTATCAGGCGGTTATGAGAGGTTCCATGCATAGGTTGTTTGTGTGATTAAGTTATTCATTTTCAATACATGCAATAAACTCGGCTCCGTTTGATTGAGCCTTGAGCACACAGACAATTTCATTTTCAATACATGCAATAAGCTCGGCTCCGTTTGATTGAGCCTTGAGCACACAGACAATTTCATTCTCAATACATACAATACGATCGGCTCCGTTTGATTGAGCCTTGATCGCACAGATATATATCATTTCAGTATTTTTATGTTTGTTGTATTAGTTGTAGAGTTATAGGACTAATCATAATTCACTGATAAAACCAATGAAAATTTGACAAGAATATGGTGGATACGCCGCTGGTACTTCCTATATATAAGTATTCTTGCCAAAGGATCAGAGGCGTTATCAGGCGGTTATGAGAAGTTCCATGTAGGATTTAGTATTGCCTTGGTTGAAATTTGTGTTACAATTACATCATCTCACTATTTAAAGAAATTGGATTGTGTTCCATTTCTACATAAACTAACCTCTCCATCATAACAAACGAGAGAGGAACCATCACCATTCAAACATATATGCTATCAGAATGTGGATACAATTGTTAGTTGTTGTGGTTATATTGTGTAGATTGTAGTATTGGAAGTTTTGCTTTAGGATATAACCATACTTTTCCAAACATATCTAAACTCTTATGCATGATATCATTTTAGCAAATCATTCCTGCTTAACAATACTTATACAGTAGGCAACAAAAAGCGATTCCTGTATTAGGATACTTAACCTTTACAAGGAACGTTACCGCCTCAAACAAAAACTTAAACCCTTATTTCTTCTAAGTATGTAACTGTCAAAACTAAACATCATCATTTTTTTTTAGTCAAATATATCACTATTTAAATTTGGGGACAAAATTTCTAAAAAGCAGGGGATACTGTAACATCCGTAAAAAAACGGATTTACCAAACCCGCTCCGTTTATCAACCGAACAGTCAGTCAAATTTTTCGTTGCGAATTAAATGCCCAAAATAATTTTAAACGATCCGTAATCAAATATTATGCGGGGATATGTATTTAGTTTTTGAAAATCTGTCAAAAATATCAAAATAAAAATGTTTTACTTTTGCCGGGTTTCGAACTCGGGTCAATAGCCGGCTCAACAATGACTTATCACTTAACCGAACAACCGCTCCGCCACTTTGATTTTCTGATGAATAAAGGAATCAATTAATTCATATATTAAAGTTCGGTAATCAAATTCAGTAATTTGCGCCCAAAATAGCAGTCGTCGGAAATCCCGACGACTTCGCCGTTTAATTACGTTTTCGCTCAAATTAACCGTAGAATTAACTCTCACAACGGTTATAACCGACGTCTGAACCCGCGACATCAGCTGTAACCGCCGGAGAACGGCTGACTTCGAATTGAGACCGAATTCAGACCCCATTCATCTCAATACTACCCTATAAATACACCCTCAACTCGCCAGAAACCTTTCACACTCAAATCGCACCTTTTCTCGGCGAAAAATCACTCGCCGGAAATACTTGATACTTCGCCGGAAAACCGTATCAGTAATCTCTGAGCTTACTGAACCCCCTAAACTTTCACCGAAGTCACCCACAACCTTTGTAACCTTTCGGAAGACTCTCTGCTGCAAGGGACTCGTCGCCGGAAGAACTTGCTGCCACCGGAGTTCTGCCGGAAAACAGAGGAGAAACAGCCGGTACATCTCACGCCTAATTCCTTCCCTTTTTACTTTTATCTCGACTGTAATTGATCATAAAACACTAAAGAAACTTGAATCAACATTCGAATCCGTCAGTCGTCACTTCCGGTGAAAACCAGTGAAGAAGACGACGTTACGGTAATGGTTTAGTATAATTAAAATCAAGTTATTTAACGGGTTAGACACACAGTCCAGCGGTGGACTGTGTGCACTTTTAAAGCTAAGGTCACGAGTTCGAGTATTGTCCCTCACACGCCGCCTTGATAAAAATCCCTTTTTTCGCAAAACTGAACCGGAGTGTTTTGGGTATATGTTAAGTATATTGATAACTGAGTTTATAATCAAGTGCGACACACAGTCCAGCGGTGGAGTGTGTGTCCGCTAACCCACAGGTCCCGGGTTCGAGACCTGTGGAGCGCACCGGTCTTGTGATTTAATTCATTTTTAAAATAAAGTGATTTCTGTTTAAATCTAATTAATGTATATAGGTAATTAAAATCGGATATATGACGGGTTAGACACGTAGCTCAGTTGGTAGAGCTGCGTGCACGCGTACGGGAGGTCTCGGGTTCGAGCCTCACCCGGCGCACAACAATATGCCTTCGAACCGGTCAACGCTAGTCAAAGTCAACGGTCAAAAGTCAACTGTAGCATAAATAAAATATTTTTTTATTTATTTTTATTTAATTATTTTAATTAAAAATCAATTAAAAATACTTAAAAATAACATTTTTAAGGTTAGAAAATAGCCACAAACTCACAAAAATACACCCAACAATCCTACTAAAATAGATTGATAAAACCCGTTTACTTACCAAACCATAATGCGATTTATCTAGGTTAATTTCACTCGTGGTTAACGCCATTTCGCGTACATTCAACCTCATCAACCGAACGCACCCAATGTGAGTGAATTCTTACAAAACTCCCCTTTTTATTCATGTTTTGGGGTGTATCATGTGTCGTTTAAACTAATTCTCTTATGCAAATTTGTGCTATACCATTATATGAACTAAATTAGAATGTAACTATTATTGGTTGTGATATATTACATATTGTCAAAGTTGTATGCAAATTATTTAGGCCCATCAGTTCCCGTGGGAGACGAGAACAACGCGTGCCTTAAAACTCATTTATTAGGCCCATCAGTTCCTCGTGTGAGACGAGAACAACGCGTGCCTCAAAACTCAAACATTAGGCCCATCAGTTCGTGAGAACAACGCGTGCCTTAAAACTCATTTATTAGGCCCATCAGTTCCTCGTGTGAGACGAGAACAACGCGTGCCTCAAAACTCATACATTAGGCCCATCAGTTCGTAAGAACAACGCGTGCCTCAAAACTCATTCATTAGGCCCATCAGTTCCTCGTGGGAGACGAGTCGAACAACGCGTGCCTCAAAACAATCATTTGGTGTTTGTATGTTCAATATTCAATATTATGTGTTGTGTGAATAAATTTACATCTACATTTACTCATATGAGGTATGCACATTATTTATAATCAATTGGATAAGCTCGTTCAAATGTTTTTTCCATAGGATTCACTCGCCAACATTATGTTGATCCAAAAACCTTTTTACACATGATACAGGTGGACAGGTTGAAGCAAAGAAAACATAGGATATGCCTTAGAAGAGAAACAAGAAGCTTAGACTGATAGTTAGAACATGTTGTATCATTTATTGTAAATTTCCATTAAATTGTATTAATGAATATGAAACATATAATAAATGTCATGAGCTTTGATGATAACCCAATTATGCCCCGATCACCTTTTCCGCTGCGGGTCGGGGTGTGACAAGAAAGCCCAAAAGAGGCCTGACACTTCTACAGCCAATAAGGCCAACAAGATGCAGTTGAAAAAGAAAATAGGAAATATACAAGGGAAGCCAAAGATATGTTGACAATCTAAGAAATCCTAGAAAGAAAGAGAATTAAACAAAATTTAGTCTCTTCAACAATCTCAACAGATGCAACTCCTACAAGAAGGTAACATGCAAGACAGGCCAAGCCTACTCAACAAACATATGTTACCACAACAACCACTGTCACCACCCAAACCCTGCTTCTCCTTACCAAACCTTTGTTGCCACTACAAAAGTGATAACATATGTTACATCTACCTTAACAACACTTAAAATCAAACCACAACATACCCTGTAAATTTATCAGGGTACCGCTACTTGGTTACTTAAAAGAAGACTACCCACTAACCCCTCTCATCCAATAAAAAACCTACCCCACAAACCATATCAAGAAAACCAAAATTTATCATCCAAGATGATGTTGAAGAAATTCCTCAAAACGCATCCACTCAAACTTCTATTCCATCAACCACCACAACCATAACCATCTTCGCATACCCATTGGAACTAGAAGATGTGTCACAAGAGATACAGTCTTTCTATTACACTAAAGATCCAAGCCATCTCACTTTCCCATCTTTGCATGATCCCCCAAAGCCTACAAATGTCAAAGAATATTTGGAGATAACGCTTAAACAGGAAGAAATGATTGCAGCAGATAGAAGTAAAGTGAAAGGAGACAAAGTGGCTCAACAAATTCTATTTAAAGATTCACCAAAGTGGACAAATTAGAAGATTTTGCCAAAGATGTCGGCAATAAGGGTTCACAGGGTCCTGTAAGTGACCCTAATCTCAGAAGAGCATTAAGGGAAGATTACATGGAATGCAAAAAGAAGAACAAGCCTTATAAAACAACAAGAGCTCAATTCTATTGATGGTCTATAGAAACCCTTCTAGTAGAAATTATGAGGATTGAGAAGCTAACGCTCAATCCTGATATCACCCATTCCTCCCAACTGGAGAACAGACAAATAGCCAACTGGAAAGAAAGCCCTCCACTTAAAAAGAATGAAGGAGGAGATGATAGCTGCACATTTTGGCTCCATGAAGTCAATGGCTGGATGGGATGAGCCAACAATGCAAGAAAATTACAAGAAACTTGAAGCTTTAAGAGCAAAGGATCCCTTAGTCCCTAGAAAGCCAAATTATGAAGAAATAGACTTTCACATGAGACTGGTTGATCCCTCATAACTTCCCATTGCAAAGAACATTTCATCGGCTGTTATTGGCTACCTAAAGAAGCAAAAAAGAAATGTCTGCAGAAGATATACAGAACTACCAAGATGAGATAAGAAAAGAAGGGATTGGGAATGAACTTTTATATGGGCATCTAGGAATAAATCCATAAGATCTGCTTGGTCAAGTCTTGGGAAAAAATTCCCTTAACTCATCAAATAACATTTGCCCTAAGAAATCCATTGTGCTCCAAAATTCTAAAATGGATGTATGATAGGAAAAGCCATGAATTGACAATAGTCAGAGCTAATGGAGAAGTTGAAAAGATTTCAATGAACAGTGTTTATGGACTCAAGGATGAAGATCTACAAGTTATTATAAGGCTTGAACTTGAAAGGGATCCATGTGACTATCTCTCAATGAAATTTGAGCACTAGTTCAAACGTCTGATCTGAAAGAAGTTGATGAGAAATAAATATTGATCTAATAAACTTCTATTTTTGCATCATCTGTTCTAGGGGAGATTGTTAGACCTACAAAAGAACGGATGATATTCAAAATCCAATACTTAAACTCTTGATCAAGAAATAAACAGTTGATGAAGTATTATCCTCCCAAAGATAGTGAATCTTGAACACTAATCAAAAGATCTATTGAAGACATTCAAAGATCTGTTTGAAGCCTTTGAACAACTGTTGAACAAGAAGAAACCGTTGTTCAAGGCCAAAGCTATGTTGAAGCAAAACACTAATCATGAAGACCAAACATCTGTTGTGGCCAAACAGTTGTTTAATACAAGCCAACAACAACTTGAAGAACGAATGTTTACTCAATAAAACAATATTTAGCTTAGAAAAGACTTTTCATGTAATAGAACAAATGATTAGATCTCCGCAGATGTCTGTTAACATTTGTGGAATCTTTACTGTTAGGAATGTTAGATGTCACTGTCAGGGGTGATGTCAAGTGATTGCAAACAGACATTTTGTACTTAGTATTAATAGATCTCATATGTTAGAGATCTATTTATCACTTCGCCTCATTCTCTTTTGTACGAACTAGTTTGTGAGTGATCAGACTGATAAGGAGATTGTATAATCATTGTACTGTATTTGAAATCAATTAAACTAAATAGAAAAACAGTCTTGATATATCTTCCGCTTTGTATGTTTTTATTATTTGTATGACAATTTACAATTTTTTTGTTCTTTATCTCTATAACTAACAAATTCAAATCCTACAATTAGCAATTAATGTATTTTATCAACGAAATTCAGTAATTATCAATTAATTTATTTTATCAACTAACTGATAAATAAATAAATTAATTATTAATTAATAACCCTTTCGAGTTATTTATTAACCTAAATAATCGTTTAAGTTAAATAAAATTTCCAACTAATAATTTATTCTCAAGTCATTAGTTTATTCTCATGTCTTCTTTTTGTGTTAGAATATTTAAAGTTAAATATTATTTATCGTTCGTTATTCAAAGTGTAATTAATTGAATCGTCGATTAGTTGCAATGCTAATTAATGAAAACTGGAGATACGAATTCAACAAGTTTTGACTTTATCCGCAATTATCTATCTATATTAAGGGTTAGGATATAATAGGAAGTTTCTTTTGGTAGAAAGGATATTAAGTAATCTTGTTCATCCATTTACAAATAAGGGTTAAGATTAAATGAATTAAATTTAATCAAAACGAGGAGACACGTGAGTTTTTGGGCATTCTAGTCAATCCAAAACAATAGTTTTTTTCTCCTCCAATCCCCCATGTTTTTTAAACGTTAATAACTCTTCAATATGACATTTTTTTATAAAAATTCCACCATAAAAACGAGCGTTTTTTAATCTTTAAAACGAGCAAACTATTGCTATACTTTCGAAAAAAAGAAGTTTTCGATAACCCAGATGCGAAAAACGCAATGAACAAAAGACACAGAAAATGATTTTTTTAAACGCAATGAACTAAAAACATAAAAGAAAGTGTACTTTCTAAAACGCAATGGACAAAAAACACAAATAAAATTGATTTTTGCTAAAACGCAATGGATCAAAAACATAAAAAAGGTGTTCTTTCTAAAACGCAATAAATGTCTTTCTAAAACGCAATGGACAGAAAACACAAAAAAAATGTCTTTTCTAAAACGCAATAAATCAAAAACACAAGACAAAGTGTTCTTTATAAAACGCAATGGACTAAATATACAAAAGAAAGTGCTTATTCTAAAACGCAATTGACTAAAAACACAAAAGAAAGTGTTTTTTTCTAAAACGCAATGGACAAAAAATACACAAAAAACTGTGTTTTTTCATTATTTTGTAAAACGCAATGAAAAAAACTGTCTTTTCATTATTTTATAAAACGCAATGGACAAAAAACACACAAAAACTATGTTTTTTTATTATTTTGTTAACAATTCTAAATGAAAGTTTAAATTGAAAATTGTTTTGTAATTTTCTTTGAGATATTTTGTCAAACACCTAGTGTGCAAGTTTTTACCATTGATTTCTTAATAAAATTGAGACCAATATTGTTGCCCAAACGCAAGAATAAATCAAGAGAAGGGAAGTTTAAAAAAATGTTTGAGAAATTTGAGAAGAGACGTACCTGGTTCAAACGATTTCTCATGTTCCATCGTATTATGTTAACTTGAAAAAAATGAGAAATTGCAAAAAATAAATTGGGTTTCTTCAAATAAGAAATTGAAGAAAACGTTGATTGAATGTTTAAACCGTTCATTGATTAAGATAATCGCACGATGATGTAATAATTCTAGAGAGAGAAAGTGAAGTAAAGGTTGAACATGGTGAGTTTTGAATATGGTGGATTTTAAAGATGGAGAGAATGATAAATAGAATAGATGAAATGAGATTGACTAAAATGCCCCTCCTTATGTTTTTTATTATTTGTTACGTGTCCTCTTATTATTACTTCCTATACTCTCTAGCCAAACTAAACTTCATATTTATTAGTTTTCTTTCCGTATTAACTTCCGATTATTAGTTTTCTTACAAAAACTAAATACACGATGTGCATTCTTTTTTAAAAACCGGATCGAATCGGTACCCACCGAAAAACATTAGTACCGTATTGGTACTATTAGAATCGTTAATGATATTCGTTTACTATGGTTTTCAGTCAATGTAAACCATTTGTCGATATCTATATGGACTTATCATGGCTTTATAGTTCTCTTTCGATTGGTATATCGAGTGTTGTTATTATATCGATATCGTAATGAACTGGACCAATACTGACCGGATCCCCGCCATTAAGGTCACTTTTACCACTGCGTCTACGATGCATGTAAAATTTATTAAAAATCGGATTGCCCCGCCACGAAGCACGGGTGTAACCCGCTAGTTTAATTTAATCTGTTATCATTTTATAGATTTTAGGTTCCTTTTTTAACACATCCAAGGAATTCAATTACGCATTAATCTTTCTATGGAATGCTAAATTCACTATGATTCCTTATAAACTTTTATTTAAACATGTTAACTTGATTAAATTAGTTATGTGTGTTAAAAGTGTGAATAAACATTTATCAATCATAACCAAACATTTATTATTATTTGAAATTCTAACTACCAGACAATATAGTTATTTCTTTATATAATAATAATAACAATACCTATGATTGGTATGAGTTATTTCATCGAGTAGGTGTTTAATCTTAACTGAGTATGGTGATTAAGGGGGCGTTTGTTTAGCTTTTAATGGTGCAGAGCTCTTGCTGGTTTAACACTTAATGGTTCTGATCGTTGTTTCGCGAGCAGATGTCTGAATGATTTAGACATTTGTCTCTGAATGGTTAAGCATTATACTGTGTCTGAATGGTTAAGACCTCTTATTTGAATTGGTCAGACATTTGCCTCTGAACGGTTAAGCGTTAAACTGACTATTAATAGTTCGACCTCTTACCGGTTCAGCTCTTAATGGTTTAGACCTCTTACTGGTTTAACACTTACTCATTCAGAAGTTGCCAAACAGCCCATAAATTCTTTTAAATGCATACTTGATTTGTGTTGCTCAAAGTGTGGCTCTTTACAATAATATGTTACAAGAGATGTATATTATATTTCTTGGGCGTAAATGTCCACCACAATACCAAAATTGTTAGAAGACGATTTGCTTACAAATATTCTCTGTGTTAACATTCATTCTCCCTCTAATTCATTTCGTCTAGAAATATTTACTACTTACTATCATGCTGGAGCACACCTAAAGTTCTGAAACACAAAATCCTTTCTTAGAACACCATCCAATATTAATTGCACCCAAAATCTACTTTTGTTATATATGTATATATCATAAGTGAGTAAGCAGAACCTCATACTAAGGAGCAGCCAAATTGATCATTGTGGTCCTTGGGTTGCATCTTATCATCTTATCAAAAACTACTAAATATTATCCTATTTATGTGGCATTCATTCCTCCTTTCACTGTCTTTTTGAAGGCTCCATTTCTATTATAGTTTGTTGTGTTTACAAGTGAAATATCCATCCTCCAAATTCATATACACAAATTAACATCTTTGTAACAGAAACTTAACATTAATATAAAAAAACCAAATAAAGCAAGTGTTCATGAAATATTATTGATAAAAAAAAGCCGTTATACAACCGCGTTAAACACTCATTGTAATTAACTTAAAACAACAACAATTACTCAAGAGAATCAACCAAGTCCTAACAAGAAAGAAACTACGTTCATACATGAAATCACTAAGGTGTAGATTGTATGTGTGGCCACCCCTTGTTTGCGGTAAATATTAATGATTTTTAGAATTATTGATATAATGGTGTGAATTAAAAAAAAAAAAGAGAAACCTCATTTGTCAAGTTATTTGACAAGGGATTTGACAATTCGATAACATGATTCATCGATTCTGGAATCTGAAGTTGACTACCCAATGTTTATGTTGCCCCGACATCATCATTTGATACATTGTTGTTTTTTGGTTGCTAGATAATTGTATTCTTGTGTTTATGATTAACATTTTATTTTATTTTTATTTTTTTAATTTTATTTTTTTCGAACGACTAATTTTCCCCTTTAAATACTTACATCTCCTAAGGATTAAACATTAGTCTCCCACAAGAGATATTTCCTCTTGACCACTAGGCTATAGCCTAAGTGGCATTTACGATTAACATTAAAAGTTTCTTTTCTATACAATACACGTGACTTTTTATGACATACTATACATAGGTACGTTAGTATACATACACATAGATAAATAGAAATGTTATCCTACAAGAGAAAAGAATCGTACAAAGTGTAGGAGAGAAGTTTAGCCATTGATTTGAAAGATCAATGGTTGAGATTAAGTGGTCCCAAAATATAGAATTCACATAACTAAAAACAAGGAAACAGATAGGGAAAAAGGGTAAAATAGGAAATCCAATATTGTTACTCATAAACTCACTCCTCCTTGATTTTCAAACGCCAATAACTTTTTCATACGTTAATATTTTTTTATAAAAATTACACCGTATTAACGAACATTTCATTTTCTTTAATTCGAGCATCCTATTGCTATATTTTTCTTTAAAAAAACTGAAGAATTTTTTAAAAGCCCATTACGTGACTATGTGATTTTTAATACCCACTAAGTGACTACGTAATTTTGAATACCCATTACGTGATTACATTATAGTATTTTATGTGAAACCCACTAAGTGATTACGTAATTACGTAACAAAAGTTGACTACTTAAATTAAATGATTTTAAATACCCATTTCGTGATTACGTGATTTTTATTATAGTATTTATGTGAAACCCTACTGAGTGATTACGTAATTACGCATAAACAAAACACGTAATACATAATATTTCAAATGGAATACCTAATATTTAAGATATAATCACGTATTAAGGATAAATTATATACAAAACATTAGCCAAACCAACCTATAATAGCAATATAATGTCGTAAATTAGAGATTTAACCACGTAATAAAGCATAAACAATCAAGTCCTTATTATTGAATGTGTAATAACGTAATAAGCATAATTGCATTAACATTCGTTATAACAAATCATGTTGAATATGTAATGATGTAATGATTTTACATTGAACGCTTAATGATTTATGTTGAATGTGTAATCACGTAATGAGTAATATATAATCACGTAATCATATACCGTGTATTCAAAATCACGTAATGGGAACTGGGTATTCAAAATCACGTAATCACGTAATGGGTATTCAAATTCCTGTAAATTATTTTTAAGAAAACTATAACAATAGGTTGCTCGAATTAAAGAGGATGAAATGCTCGTTAATACGGTGTAATTTTTTTTTTGTAAAATATTAACGTATGAAAAAGTTATAGCCGTTTGAAAATTAAGGAGGAGACTAGTTAAAAGGAGAAAAGACCATCATACCCTTACATTCTTAAATTAAGAAAAACAAATGTAGGGTCATGATTGTCTCCTACACTTGGTACAAAATTCTTCTCTTATACATGATCTCTTACCTAGATAAATATACGTAACATGCAAGTTAAATAGGAGCATAAAGATCTTAATAGTGTTTCGCATGTTAATAAATGTAGTGTCATGTTTTATAACCACATTTAAATTTCATACTATTTTGTATTTAATTACTTTATAAACTCCAATAATTCCGTAATTATATTAGTATATCAAATTCTAGTACTAATATCTCTCATTACTAGTATCACATTATTTAAATTGTGCAAATTATTTCTTGTAAATAGTTCACACTCAGGTTATATAGATTTATGACAAATATATTATATTCCAAGTTTATTGATCTTAAATTTATTTTTCGGGTATTTTAGACGATGATGAAGCTGAGTGGTGATGATGTTCCTTACATGATGGAAGCAATGAAGCTTAGCGTTCATATTTGAATACATGTAACATTTTTTATCCTTGAAGTGGATGTCTATTAAAATTTATATTTTACTTTTAATAAAATGACTATTATACTCCCTTTCATCACTCGCACCAAAACCCACATCCTTCTTCAAACAAATTGCTTGAAAATATAAGTGGTCTGCAGTTGCAAGAACACACATTGTACCCATGACTCATATGAATGAATTTCGAGGACTATACATATAGCAGTGGTATGTGCAGGTTATATAGTAGGTAATGTTTTGGGCGATCTTCTGAATTTGTAATCACTTTCATATATTTCATACTAAAGTATTTCGAACCTCAATCGAATAATTCAGAAAATCAAAAACTAGTTGTATACATATTATTACAAACTCAACACTAACTAAGATAATAAATAATTATTATACATATTATTACAAACAGTAAAAGATAATAAATAATTATTATAGAGTTGTTGGTGACGTCTTAATTCTTTGTCATTTATTTTAAATTTTAATTTTAATTGTTCAATTCTTAAAATATTTGTTATTTAAATTAAATATGTTTATTTTAGTTTGTTATAATCTTTTGATTTAACTAAAAGTACATATTACAAACTCTTGATGAACAGTAACGAAGATAATAAATAATTATTATACATATTCTTACAAACAGTAATTAAGATAATAATAATAATAATTATTATATAGTTGTTAGTGACGTCTTAATTCTTTGTCATTTATTTTAAATTTTATTTGTTCAATTCTTAAAATATTTGTTATTTAAACTAAATATGTTTATTTTAGTTTCTAATAATCTTTTGATTTAACTAAAATAATTTCTTTGTTACATATATATATAATATAGATATATATATATAGAGAGAGAGAGGGAGGGAGCGGTTAACGTACAATTGGTGTTAACGTACAATTGTACGCTGGTTTTTTATAACATTCGAATTTGTTTATTAGCATGCGAATTCATGAGCAACACAACTCCATGCGAATTTGAAGATATCCATGCGATTTCATGCAAAACATTTCAACATGCGAAATTGCGACTGTCATACACACGCTTTTTATATAACATGCGAATTTGGTCCAGCGTACAATTGTACGTTAACACCAATTGTATGATATACTTTCAATATATATATATTAAAGTAGAGGGGCCATGAATAATAAATAGCTTTTTTAAAGTATTTGTTTTAACTATTGTTCATTTAATATATTTTTTAATAGTTTGCATACGTTAATTTAAAAAAAATAACCTAAATGCGCATATATGTATTTTTCCCAACATTCCGATATAAATCTTATTGAAAATAAATACCGTGCTGCTGGCATACCCAAAAGAAAACCGACTGAACAACATCAGTAGTGGTGTTCATAATTATCGTTTTCGGTAAATCATATTGAAAGGAGACACCGTGTCGCTACTGTGCCGAACGAACAACCTAGATATTTGGTACCCGTATTTATATTTATGATTTTAGTTTCAATGAACTAATACCGTATCACTACTATATTGTATTGTACCATATTGAGTCGAACCGAACAACATTGGTATTGGCACCGTGTTCGTTTCATGGCTTTCGGTCAATGTAGAGCAGATGTTGATTGCTAATGGTATGCACGTATTGTGTCGGTACAGAAACAAACCGAATCGATACCGATCGAGATCCCGTCACGAAGCGCGGGGGAAATCAACTAGTATACATGATTAGGTTGTGAAATCTAGCTACTCAAAATAGACTAAAGATTATTTTTATATATTTCAAATCATCACAACTTTTTTTTGAAAACTACACAATGTTTCATCAAATAGTGTGTTAGTTTGACGGTTAAAGGAAGAAAACAACAACAATAATTATAAAGGAAGGAAGATTATACATGTAAATAGATGATAAACTTGGATTGCACGTTGTGGCAAAAAATCCATGTACGAAACAAACGATAAAAATCAATTTTTAAAGCTGTCATATTAAATTACAATATATATTTAAAACCAACTTGTTCTAATTAATAATGACCGTTCAAAACATCAATTCTAGATAACGTAAAAGTAAGTATATATTTTTTTTCCGATGAGTACCTGTTGGTATGTTTTCTAAAAATATTTTATCACGAATTACGTTATAGAAAAATAACGAATGAAAGATATAAGAGGAAAATAAAACTATTGCATTAAAAGCCTATATTATTAAAAAGGTAAGGGATTCATTTGAAATTTTAAAAAAATATTGTAACATTATATGTAAAAAAGATAATAATAACGTTATTAATGTTCAAGGGACATTTAAGAAATTTTGTTAAAATTCAAGGGGTCGAAATGTAAGTTATTTTAAAAAAAACTAACAAAAGTTGAGGGGACACTTAATAAATTTAGTTAAAATTTAAGGGTAGGAATGTAAGTTTTTAAAAAAAACTAACAAAAGTTGAGAGGACACTTAATATATTAGTTAAAATTTAAAGGTAGGAATGTAAGTTGTTTTTAAAAAACTAACAAAGTGAGGGGGTACTTAATAAATTAGTTAAAATTTATGGGGTAGGATGTAAGTTATTTAAATAAAACAAAAGTTGAGGAGGTAAAAATGGTAAGAACCAAAACCTAGATGCTTAAAACATAAAAATAAAAAGAAGTATTATGAGATGGTTACAAATGCCACTCAAAGAAGAGTTAATTACAAAAATATCATGAAGAATGAAAAGTTAAGCATGCGAGTTGATAGCAACCTTGTAATTAAAAGAAAAAATAGAGGATAATGAGTACTGTAGCTAAGGATGTAATTTAATATATAATATAATATAATACTATTACAGATGCAAAGTATTAAAACTTGCATTTATCGACATGAAACTTGTATAGGTTATGAAATGATTATTGTCGAATAAAGGGAAGGTACATGACATAGTTAAAAAGCCTATCTCACAACCCTCTGCGTGTAACACCCTTAGAATATTAAGTGATGGAAAAATGTTTTAATAAAGCGAATAATGGGGTTCGCTAAACTAAAAGATTTCTAAGGGTGGATTAGGCCTAAAACGGAAAGTCCATGAGGAGGTTGTGCCTCAAAATTCTTAAATTCT
The DNA here is from genome assembly GCA_947069175.1 of Scalesia atractyloides. Taxonomy (NCBI): domain Eukaryota; kingdom Viridiplantae; phylum Streptophyta; class Magnoliopsida; order Asterales; family Asteraceae; genus Scalesia; species Scalesia atractyloides. Next base: position 28,102,955 of record CAMTDV010000006.1, read on the forward strand.
TAAGATAAATAGATTATGATGAAACCTAGTCTCCAGAACTCTTCTTCACCAATTTCAGAGAGTGAACGTGAAGAAAAAGGATTCAAGCCCAATAAATTGAAGAATTAAAGTTCGTAATCGTTGGTAAACGATTATAGATCTTCACAACAGTGTTTTGCTCGAGTTTCGGGTAATAATCGACCTCCAAATCTTTATTTTTGGTAAAAATGGGGCTTTGGGATATAACCAAGTTTTTCAGCTTAAAGGTTGGATTTTTTACTCGTTTAAAGAGCTAAAAAACCATAGATATTGCTTCATGGAAGTTAGGCAAGCATTTTTTTACGTTAAGGATTGAGGTTTTGAGTTAAAAACATACTGAATCGGATGAATCTCCATGTTTGCGACACTAGAACCCTACAACATTCAGGAGTGTCACATGAGTGTCGTCGACACTCACTACGACACTCCCTGCACAACACTCGTAGCGACAATTTTGACGAATCCTAACATAAGTTAGGCTAGGGGTGAGCATAAAACCGAAATAACCAAACCGCAACCGAAAAAACTGAACCGAAATAACCGAAGGGTCGGTTATTTATATTTTTGATACCCGCATATTGCGGTTCGGTTATGGTTATTATTAGTTTTATAACCGCAAATAACCGAACCGAACCGAACGTTTTAAGCATGGCCGAATCCATAAGACCATAGGTTTTTAAGTTAGTGTTTAACCATGGCCCAATCCATATTTTTTTGGTGAAGTGTTTAAGTCTTTTAATCATGACCTAGCCTCATTAAATTTAAAACTCTAGCCACTTTGTGTTCGAATGTATGCTTCCATGTAACACGTGGAAGTAAAATATAATTGATAATTATACAAGCTTGTGTATACTTATTTTTTGCGCATGTTATTTGAATAACCCACACATTTAAAGCCTAACTTTAAAAATGATAAATTAACCGACCTATAACAAACCGAAACCGCATTAACCACAAATAACCGATTAACCAAAACCGCATTATCTGAATCGAATGGTTATGATTTTTTGATAACCTAAGTGTGCGGTTATGGTTTCAGTTATAGGCAATGACCGAACCGAACCGCACCATGCTCACCCCTAAGTTAGGAAATCGAGCTGTGACACTATGTGGCGACACAGTTAGCAGATTGATTGTTGAGTGATGAGTTCTCGCGTTTTAACTTTGACATAAATCTTGCGACGTTCGTTCTAGCCTAGACAATGTAACAAGAAGAAATTAACTTTAAAGAAGTGATTTTCTAGACATACTCACGAAGGTTTCAAAGTAAAGTGATGTTTCCTTTAAAACGTGATAGACTGAGAAATGGTTTTGTTGAAACAAAATTATTGTCTTATAGTGAGTTAAAGTAATATAGTATGCATGTTGCATGTGATAGGCGGTTACCTCTAGGGCCGTTATGGTATGTGGTTATCTCCGGGGCCATTATTATAGTGACAGTGCATTTGTTGCTTACATGTGATTCTACAACTGCGGGTAGCTTTGAATACATGCATAGTTCACTGTAATGTGTGATGACTGTCACGGATTGTGATGATGATGACCTATAGTAAAGATATATGATGTATTTTAACTACTTCACATGTTTAATGCATGCTAAAGTTTGTAGTTACCTAATTTAAAATAGAACTCATTCAACGTTGCTAAATTTTAGTGTGCACATTAAGTTGGATGCAAGACAAACTGACTGGTGTGTGGCGAAGGCTCCTTGGCAAATCGCATCTCATTTAGCTTATCAAATATTTTATTTGTTTTTGACTTGTAAGGACTTTTATTTTCCACTACGTTTTTAATGAAAAGTTTGTATTGAACTATATGATAAAGAGTAAATTCAACCATCGAAACCCTAGGGTTTGGGTGTTTCATTGAGAAAAGAGTCACGTTTTTTTTATAAGAGATAACTTACACATTTATTAAACCTAATTCCTAGTCTATAGCTATACCAATCACAAGATTAGAACCCTTACCACTTAGAAAGTATCACCATTATGTACACAACTTTATAACATTAAACTAGAAATCCTCTACTAGAAGAAAATGAGTACGGTTTGGGCGTTTCATCAACAAAAGAGAACGTGTTTCTTTTTATAAGAGCTAACTTACACATTTATTATACCTACTTCTAAGTCTATATATATACAAATCACAAGAGAAATTAGAAACCTTACCAGTTAGAAAGTAACACCGTACAAAACTTTTAAACATTGGACGACAAATCTGTTAAGAAACTTTTGTAAGTATTGAAGAAAAATATGATCAATCTGATCTATGCTGAAGATAAAGTCAAGAAAATTAGTCGGAAAGAAGATACAAGATAAACAGGACGGAAGAAGAAAGGAAATTACATCTTCAACATTTATCAGAAATTGATCACAAGATAATGAAGACGATCAGAAAAGACCAACCTGATGAGTCTGATGATAAATCTGATGATTATCATCAGAATCTGGTAAAATCTGATCATCAGAATTTCTGATTATCTGTTCAACAGATTTTCTGATGGGCTGGCTATCATAATTTCTGATGAGCCAACTTGTCTAAGAGATAAGGCTCTGCCACATTTGTAAAGTAGCAAGTTGACATTGATAGATTCAATGAATATGCCAAAAAACTACTTTATGCAGGGCAAGTGCATAAATAAACAAATGTTTATCCATGATGAAGACTCTCTATAAATAGAAAAGTAATCACGGAAGGATAATGAGTTAAGTCAAACAATTCAATACATATAACAAAAACTCCATTGCCCTTCATTACAAAATTACTAAAGTATTCGTTTGTAATAGTCAATAACCTCACAATCACCTTGTAAACCATTTTGCTTCAAAGTGATATAAACTTAAAAATTATGTAAGTGTGTTTCTTGAAAGCTTGATTTCTATTTCCGCACATTATTTTCACACTTGTTGAAATTACTTGCCATATTAAGTTAAACGAGCATTGTTATCTGGGATCAACAAAATCCTTTGATAGAAAGAAAAGAGTAGAAAGTGATTAGAAGACCATGTATTACGGTAATATTTCACTTTTCACTATTCTTTTATTAACTCATCATTACATCACCGTCCTCCATCATTCAGCCCCATTTTTCACCTTATATTGTGGTCATCCTTAACTCTCCTTCATCTTTCACTTTACTTTTAATAAAATCTATTACAAAGTAATAAAGAGACCCGAATTTGATAAATAAGATATTACAAGACTAAAAACCTACGTGGCATCTCTAACTATTCTCTATGTCGTCAGTCATATGAGCAAAGGTCATGCAATTAATATTGGCAGTCACAATCCATATTCAAAAGGCTGACTTCACGCGTACAAGCTCTCCTTTGAACAGTGAGGTTGTTGCAAATGACATTAAACCTTGTCAACTTCCATCTCAAATCCCTCTACTTCAAGTTAACCTTGTTATAGGAACAATATTTTTCATGGTTCATTGCAATGTGAATAACGGATTTGAAATGCGCTGCCAAAAGACTATTAGAAGTTCGCGTGTTACCTAATAATAATAACAAAACTTTTTTATTGAACGGTGACTTTCTTTTTGAGTGACCCAATGTCACACCGCCTAAACGGAGGCCCTAGCCAAGATCTGCCCAGACTACATTGTCTTAACCGAGCCCCCGTTGAGTTGGTCAGACTTGGTTACGGCGTTCCCCCGAAACCATACCGGTATCAACATTTTTAGAGAGGATTAAAGAGTGAATGAAGAAAATTAGTAAGAATTTCGTGTGGAAATAATTTAAATTATTGGGGGTATTCATAGGTTATACTTAATGAAAATAAAATTATTTGATTAGTCGGTAACCAACGGTTAAAAATAGGTTGATGGTCAAAAAATGGTGAGGTGAAGGGTGGGTGAAGTGTGGTGAATATCCCCTCCACATTGGCATGGTGTGTGGCCTGCTAGCGAAAGTGTGTCACTTGCTCATTCTTTTTGTTTCAAAATCCAAATGTAAAAAACATAAAACTTCAAAAATAAGAACTAGTGTTATAAACAAAACGATTTAGATGTGTCTCTTTGCCATTTTCACAATAATTACAAGGTGATCGTGCTAACAAATATCATAAACCTAAGACACGTGAAAAAAAATCACGGGCCTAGGAGGTGGAGGTAAATGCGTCCAACAAAACTTAGAATTCTAGGTAGCAATAATACAAGCATTAAAAACCATGTCGCGCCATTATAAGCACTTAGTTCTACACACTTTTTTAAAATACCAATACTATACTCATATCAATGATTCAAATACCGATTTTATGATATATTCTATTCAAAAGAATTACATAAAAGAGAATGATTATGTGTTAAAAAATGGTGTAACATAAAAAAAACAATTGTTGATATTAGGGGTTCACAGTTTGTTCTGATGGTTTTTAGATCAATCTATGAGCCAAATCATTAGTAATCGTTTTTTATTCTCGGAAACTGAAACCAAACCATTAAAAAATAAAACCGAATCAAACCAAACCGTTAGTAAATGGTGTGGCTCCGGTTTGATCTCACAGTTAGCTTCGAACTTAGTTAATAGTATGCTCGATGCAATGAACACAAGCCATTATGATAAAGTTGTGGTAAGGAGCAGTCATATTGGCCGCGGGAGGGGTTTAGAAATTAGGATGTTAGGCGAAAGATCTTTTCTTGGGGTTAGGTATCATATTGATCATTGATCGGACAGCCTTAGTGCAATCAAACTAATTGGCATTTTGTTCAGTCTATAGTTAAGCCAATGGAAAATTCTTAATCTACAAGGTATCATATTGAGGGGCCCGGGGACAAGGTGTCATATTGATTGGAGAGAGTTAGAGGAATCAAACTAATTCGCTTTTTGTTCAATCTAGTTAAGCTAATGGAAAATTTTTAATCTACTTATCAAGTTAATCAAAACTATAAAATATACCAAAATTAATCTACATAAAAAAGAAAATGTATATTAATTTTACGGTCCGGTCCATGTTAATAAAGCCAGCTTGCGATATAAACCACAAACCAAACCGTTAACTATGGTTTGAAATGTCTGAAGCCAATCGGCCGAAGGTTAAAATAAAAATCAACCGCAAAAACCAAATCCTTGACCGATTTATATGATTCATAGTTTTAAACAGAACCGTAAACACCCTTAGTTAACATTTCCATTTGGCTCATCCTTGCCATTAACTTATGATCATATGTAGTCCACATGGCACCCTATTTATCCTAGCTGTCACACCCAACCGATGGCGAAAACATCGGAGTGAGACAAAAACTAGATTGCAAGAGGCTTCATAACGCTAATTGTGTCAAGTGTTTAATAATTACCTTTTTACATAGTTTAAATCAAATAATACAAAATTTAGATCCCGACACGTAACAAATATAATTTCATTTCATTGATAACGATTTAATACAAGATATTGAAACGAAATACATGTTTGAAACAAATACAATACAATAAGTATTTAAAGTTTAAATGCGTTTCTAGGCAATCCTACTAGATTCCATGTGTCATCAAAATTCCTGCAACATGTATTAAAAGCATAGATCAATACAAAAGTATTGGCGAGCGTACAAGTTTGAAATTAATTATAAGTATAAAACTTTGTTTTGATTGTGACAAGTATTATTCAAGTCGAATCGCACGAATATGTAGACCACTTTCGCATAATAATAGCATATAATCGAATTCCTTAACTAGCATGCATAGTATACTAAGCATAACCATATCATGAGAATACAAGTCAAAACTAATAAGCATAAACAAACTCAAGCATAACAAGTAGCATGTATAGACGAGTTTAAACTAACACATATAACTCACATGAGCGTAACTGATGACACATTTAATATTGTGAACACATTTAATTTTGTTTAAAATAAATTTTGTAATTTATACATGTTGCACCTCAAAATGCATTAAAGTGTAAAAGGGGGTCGAGTATGCTCACCTTAGGTTGCGTAAAATTGTTTCTAGAAGTAACGTATGAGTAAAGATTACCTAAAATGACGAATCTTGTTATAAGTTATGGATTCGAATTGTGTTATTTTGATATGAGTTGTTTATAAAATTATTCGAGTAAAAAAATGTAGAGATACGTTCAAACTACACGTAAGTAAATTTGTAGATGGTTTCCATTAAGATTAATTTGGTAAAGGTAATACATAATTTGGGACTCAATGATAATAATAATAATAATAATAATAATAATAATAATAATAATAATAATATATAATAATAATAATAATAATAATAATAATAATAACAATAATAGTTTTTAACAGTAATGTTATTAATAATAATAATATTAGTCAATGATTAACATTGATATTATTAGTATGTGTAATTGTTTTTATAAATGAAAAATAAAAGAAACAGGTTTAGCACAACATGAACAGGCCCAGAAGGAAGACCAAAAGAAAAACTGGCCAAAAAGAAAATGAACCAGTGTAAGACACTGTGATCCGGGTTCGAACCTGTGACCATTGTTATGCCCAACAAGTTCTCAACCAACTAGACTACTGGGGTTTCTGTGGTGGAATCGGATTTTTAAAATATTTGAACCATGATTCGCTGGTTCATCTTCTCCATTTAAAAACAATGCAAAACATTTACAGTAAGTTTAAAAAGGTTTTTGATTGCTTAGCCAATAATTTAA